>CM052901.1:44857374-44883106 GCA_028534135.1 Potos flavus
CTATGCAGCCATCAAGAGAAATGAAATCTTGCCATTTGCAATGACGTGGATGGAACTGGAGGGTATTATGCTAAGCGAAATAAGTCAATCAGAGAAAGACAATTATCATATGATCTCTCTGATATGAAGAATTGGAGAGGCAGAGTGGGGGGTCGTGGTGGTTGGGGGAGGGCAATGAAACAAGATGGGATCAGGAAGGAGACAAACCATAAGAGATTCCTAAACTCACGAAACAAACTGAGGGTGGCTGGAGGTATGGGCAGGTAGGGATAGGGTGGCTGGGTTATGGACACTGGGGTGGGTATGTGCTATGGTAAATGCTGTGAAATGTGTAAGCTTGATGATTCACAGACATGTATCCTGGGGCAAATGATACATTATGTGTTAATTAAAAAAAAGATAATTGTTATTAAAATCTTAGGTTATTCTTTTAATAAATTGACTAGTTGCTCCTAATATTCTTATGAAAATTTAAGATATCCAGATTAGCCAAAACTATAAAGGTAGAAGAAATTTGGAGGAATCAGGATTTCTGATTTCAAAACGTATCACAAAATTATAATAACCAAGACTGTGGTACAATCTTGAGGATAGACATAAATTAATGGACCACAATTGAAAGTCCAGAAATAAACTCATTCATTTTGGTCAATTTTTGACATGGGTGCTAAGACAGTTCAGGGATAAGGGATAGTCTTTTTGACAAATGCTGTTGAAACAATTTCATTTCCACATGCAGAGAAATAAAGTTGGATCCTTATTTCATGCCACATACAAACATTAGCTCAAAATGAATCAATGATCTAAATCTAACAGCTAAAACTATAAAATTTGTATAAGAAAACAAGGATGCAATTCTTAAAGACCATGTGTTGGATAGTTATTTCTTGATAAAAGACATAAAGCATAAACAACCAAACCAAAAGTAGATAAGTAAGACTTAATCAAAACAAAAACTTTTGTGCTTCAAAGGTCATTATCATGAAAATGAAAAGACAACCTATAAAATGAAAGGAATTATTTGTAGATCACACATCTTATACATAAGTAGCTTCCAGAAAAAACAACTTTTAAAACTCAATAATAAAAAGACAAAAATACCAATGAAAAATGAGCAAAGTGTTCAAACTTTTCTCCAAAGATATAAAATGGCCAAGAAACACATGTAAAGCTTTTTAGCATCATTAATCATTAGAGAAATGTACATCAAAGGCACAATGAGATAACACTTCATACCTACTATTATGGTTACAATTAAAACAACAGATATTAACAAATATTGCTGAAAATTTGAAAAACTGGAACCCTTGAGCAGGGAAGACCCAAGATGGTGGAGTAGTAGGAAGACCCTAGGCTTGCCTTCTCCCTAGAAAACAACCATATAAATATCAAATAATTCTGAATACCCAAGAAATCAATCCAAAGACTGACAGAACAAACTATACAACTGAAGGGAGAGAAGAAACCATATTGTGGAAGGTAGGAGGTACAGAGACATAGTTTGGGGAAGAAACAAATCTCACGTGATGCCAGGGGGAGTAAGCCCTGGTTACAGAGAGAGGCAAGACAGAGAGAGAAGGCACAGGAAAATATTTCCCTAAAGTCATTGACTTGGAAAATGAGAGGGGCTGGTTTTCATGAGATTTTACAATTAGTGGGGCTCAAAGACTGGAGTTTTAGAGATCTGCGGTTGGATAGTGTGGACCCTAAGACCGCTGCAGTGCTCCTATGGAGAAAGAGGGCAGATAGCCTGGGAGCAGAGGACAAGCGATCTAAGAATCCAATGGGCCACCCTGGGAGAGACAGTTCCCGCTTCTTGGAATGCATCTGGGAAAGGTGGCATTCGTTGCCTCTCTGGGGGCAAAAAAGCCAGTGAGCACTTTTTTCCTCCCATACCCCTCACCATAGCTGCAGAGATAGCTGCTGAGGGTGGCCAGCCTGGACACTGGTTCTCTGCTGTGCTTTACTCCTAATACCATACTCTGATGTGTTAGTGCAATTATCCTTCTGGGACAACCTGCATCAGTCCCAGTGTGGCAAGACCCTCCCCAGAGGACCAGCATGGGTACCCTCCACACCACATCCCAAAAGTCTAAAGTTTTAAAACTCAGCCATCCTGCCTGGGATAGAGCCCAAGGTGCAAAGTGTTGCTAGGCAGGCAGGTGGCTGGGACATAGTGTGAAGGCAACAATCTGAATGATGCCTGAACACAAAGGAAGATTGTTTGCTCTTCTGGGAATGCTTCCTGGACAGTGGCAGGCTCAAACTCCCCTCTCCAGGGACTTGGGAGCAGGCTGGTCCCATTTTCTTTCCCTGTCCCTCAGAACAGACTAACTTCAATAAGCAGCACAGCACCAAAATTAGAGACCTAAACCACTTCCACAAAGCCCCACCTCTTCTTCTACTGATGCTGCTTTCCACAGGCAAGTGTGCCTGAGAACCAGTACAATCGCCCCTTCCCCAGAAGACCAGCACAAATCCCGGCAAGCACCATGTCCACTGATCATAGAGTTCTGCAAATCTTCAGCTCTAGTGGAAATAGGATCTGGCCAATTTAACAATCAGACCAGAGCACACTTAATTAAAACTCACCAAACTTTGGCCAAACAACTCCCCACTGCAAGCAAGGAGAACCTCTGGAGAGGACTGACCTGAGGGAAAGAGCAGGCAACACACAGCATCTGAGTGCACATGGCATACACCAGAGACACTTTCTGAAACACAAGGCCTTGCCTATTATATGACCTCTTCTTCATAAAGCCATTAATTTCAGGATCAGGAAATATAACAGGCTTTCCTAAAAGAGAAGATTACAGAGACCTAGACGAAATGCCAAGATGGAGAATTCATCCAAAAAGAAAGCACGAGAAAAGGTTATGGACAAGGATCTAATTGAAACAGATTTAAGTAATATGCCTGATTCAGAATTTAAAGCAACAATCATAAGGATATTAGCTGGGCTTGCAAAAAAGCAAAGAAGAGACCAGGAAGTCCCCTATCACACAGATAAAAGACAAAAATTAGGCTGAAATGAAAAATGCAATAACCAAAATTTGAAACTTACACATGTAATGACCACAAGGATGGAAGAAACAGAGGAATGAATCAGTGATAGGGAAGATAAAATCATGGAAAATAATGAAGCTGAAAAAAAGAGGGAAAGAAAAAATATTGGTTTATGAGTATAGACTCATGGAACTCAGTAATTCCATAAAGCATAGTAACATTCATATCATAAGAGTCCCAGAAAAAGAGAGGGGGAAATGGGCAGAAGGTTTATTTGAGAAAATTATAGCTTAAAACTTCCCTAATCTGGAGAAGGAAACAGACATGCAAATCCATGAGGTACAGAGAACTCCCATTGAACTAAAAAAAAAAAAAGCAGGCCAACACCAAGATATATCATAATTAAATTCGCAAAATATAGAGATTAAAAAACAAATCCTAAAAAGACAAAGAGTAAAGGGCTCCCTAACTTAAAAGGGAAGACCAATAAGATTAGCAGAAGACCTCTCTACAGAAACTTGACAGGCAAGAAGACAGTGGCATGATATATTCAACGTCTTGAATGGGAAAAATATGCTGCCAAGAATACTCTATCCAGCAAGACTATCATTCAGAATTGGAGAGATAAAGTTTCCCAGACAAACATAAACTAAAGGAGTTTTATGATCACTAAACCAGCCCTGCAAGAAATATTAAAGGGGACTCTTTGAGTGGGAAAGAAAAACCTAAAGCAACAAACACAAGAAAGGAACAGGGAAAATCTCCAGAAGCAATGTCAAAACAAGTAATAAATGGTACTAAATTAATATCTATCAATAATTATTCTGAATGTAAATGGACTTAATGCTGCAATCAAAAGGTATATGGTGTCAGAATGGATAAATAAACAAGACCCATCTATATGCTGCCTAAAGGAGACTTATTTTAGACCTCAAGACACCTGCAGATTGAAAGTGAGATGATGGAAAAAAACATTTATCGTGCAAATGGGGATCAGAAGAAAGCTGGAGTAGCAATAATTAAATCATAGAAGCTATATTTCAAGCCAAATATTGTAACAAGAGATGAGTAACAAGAGATGAAGAAGGTAATGCATCATAATAAAGGAGTCCATTCATTAAGAAGATATGACAAACTTAAATATTTATACCACCGGCATGGGAGCACCCAACTATATAAAATAGTTAATAGCAAACATAAAGGAACTCATTGATAATAATACAATTATACTAGGGGACTTTAAAAATCCACTTACATCAATGGACAGATCATCTAAGCAGAAAATCAACCAGGAGGCAATGGCTTTAAAAGAAACACTGAGCCAGATGGACTTAACATATATATTCAGAATATTTTATCCTAAAGCAGAAGAATATACATTCTTTTCAAGTGCACATGGGCCATTCTCCAGAGTACATCACATAGTAGGTCATAAATCAGGTCTCAAAAAGTACAAAAAGATGGAGATCATACCATGCACATTTCCCAATTACAATGCTATGAAACTTGAAATCGAGCACACACACAAAAAATTAGGGGAAGACCACAAATATATAGATGTTAAAGAAGCTCTTACTAGGGGTGCCTCGGTGGCTCAGTTGGTTAAGCATCTTTCTTTGGCTCAGGTCATGATCTTAGGGTCCTGGGATCAAGCCCCACATCAGGCTCCCCACTCAGTGAGGAGTCTTCTGCCTCCCCCTCAGCCTCTCCTCCCTGCTCATGATCACTCTCTCTCTCAATCAATAAATAAAATCTTTAAAAAAAAAAAAGAACATCCAATAAAGCAAGAGTGGTCAAACAGGAAATGAAACAAAAATAAAAGAAATACATGGACACAAATGAAAATGAAAACAGCATGGTCCAAAACCTTTGGGATACAACAAAAGTTGTCCTAAGAGAGAAGTATATAGCAATACAAGCATCAGTAATCACAAATCTTCTGAAAAATAAAGTTCAGAACCAGATGGCTTCACAGGGGGATTCTAGCAAACACCAAAAGACCTATTCTTCTCAAAATATTCCCAAAAATCAAAATAGAAGGAAAACTTCCAAACTCATTCTGGAAGGCCAGTGTTACCTTGATTCTAAAACCAGAAAAAGATCCCACTGAAAAACAGACCACAGGCCAATATCCCTGATGAACATGGATGCAAAAAGTTTCAGCAAAAAACTAGCAAATCAAATACAACAGTACATTAAAATAATCATTTACCACAATCGAGTGGGATTTATTCTTCGGTTGAAATGGTGGTTTAATATTCACAAATGAATCAATGTGTGAGTTGAATCAATCAACATTGATAAAACAAAGAATAAGAACAATATGATCCTCTCAATAGAAACAGAGAAACCATTTGACAAAGTAGAGCCTCCATTACTGATAAAAACCCTCAACAAATTAGGGATAGAGGGAACATACCTCAACATCATAAGGATCATATATGAAATCCCCACAGTTAATATCAACCTCAGTGGAGAAAAACTGAGCTTTTCCTGTATGGTCAGGAACAAGACAGGATGACCATTCTCACCACTGTTATTTAACATAGTACTGGAAGTCCTACCCTCAGCAATCAGACCACAAAAAGATATAAAAGGCATACAAATTGTCAAGGAAGAAACAAAACTGTTACTATTTGCAGATGACATACGACTCTATGTAGAAAACCTGAAAGACTCCACAAAAAAATTGCCAGAAGTGACACACGAATATATTAATGTTTCAGATTATAGGATCAAGGTACAGAAATCTGTTGCATTTCTATACTCCAATAATAAAACAGCAGGAAGAGAAATCAAGGAATTGATGCCCTTTACAATTGCACCGAAACCCTAAGATACCTAGGAATAAACCTAACCAAAGAGGTAAAAGATCTGTACTTTGAAAATTATAGAACGCTGATGAAAGAAATTGAAGATGACACAAAGAAATGAAAAAAAAAATTCCATGCTCATAGGTGTAAGAACAAATATTGTTCAAATGTCTATACTATCCAAATAAATCTACACATTTAATGCAATCCCTATCAAAATACCACCAGCATTTTTCACAGAGCTGGGACAAACTATCCTGAAATATCTATGGAACCAGAAAAGACCCTGAACTGCCAAAGCAATCTTGAAAAAGAAAAGCAAAGCGAAAGGCATCACAATTCTGGACTTCTAGTTATATTACAAAGCCGCGGTGATCAAGACACTATGGTACCTGCACAAAAATAGACACATTGGTCAATAGAGCAGAATTGAAATCCTAGAAATAGATGCACAACTATATGGTCAACTAATCTTCAACAAAACAGAAACGGATATACAATGGAAAAAAGAAAGTCCCTTTAACAAATGGTGTTAGGAAAACTGGACGGCAACATGCAAAAAAAAAAAATGAACCTGGACCTTTCTTGCACCATACACAAAAATAAATTCAAATTGGGTGAAGGACCTAAATGTGAGACAGGAAACCATCAAAATCCTAGAGGAGAACACAGGCAGAAACCTTTGTCCTCAGCCATAGCAACTTCTTACTAGACATATCTCTGGAGGCAAGGGAAACCAAAACAAAAATGAACTATTGGACTTCATCAAGATAAAAAGCTTCTGCACAGTGAAAGAAACAATCAACAAAACTGTAAGTCAACCTTCAGAATGGGAGAATATATTTTCAAATTACATGTCTGATAAAGGGTTTATATCCAAAATATATAAAGAATTTATCAAACTCAACACCCAAAAAACAAATAACCCAGTTAAAAAATGGGCAAAATACATGAATAGACATTTTTCCAAAGAGGAGATACAGATGGCTAACAGACACATGAAATGATGCTCAACATCATTCATCATCAGGGAAATACAAATCAAAACTACAGTGAGATATCTATCACCTCACACCTGTCAGAATGCCTAAAATTAACAAACAGGAAACCACAGATGTTGGCATGATGTGGCAAAAAGGGAACCCTATTACACTCTTTGTGGGAGTGCACCCTGGTGTAGCAACTCTGGGAAACAGTATGGAGGTTGCTTAAAGAGTTAAAAATGTATCTACCCTACAATCCAGCAATTGCACTATTAGGTATTTACTGAAGGATACAAAAACAGATTGAAAGGGATACATCTACCCCGATGCTTATAGCAACATTATCAACAATAGCCAAAGTATGGAATTATCCCATATGTCCATTTGCTGATGAATACATAAAGAAGAGGTGGTATATGTATATATATATATATATCATATATATATACATATATATATGATATTATATTACCGTGCCATAAAAAAGAATGAAATCTTGCCATTTGCAATGATATGGATGGAACTAGAGAGTATTTTGCTAAGTGAATAAGTCATTCAGAGAAAGACAAATACCATATGATTTCACTCATATGTGGAATTATGAATTAAAACAAATGAAAGTAGTGATTAAAAAAGAGAGAGAGGTAAACCACAGAACAGACCCTTAAGCGTAGAGTACAAATAGATGGTTGCTGGACGGGAGGAAAGCAGAGGGCTGGTTTAAATGAGTGATGTGTATTAAGAAGAGTGTTGATTATGATTAGCACTGGGTTTTGTTTGTAAATAATGAGTCACTAAATTCCACACCTGAAACTAATATTACACTGTATGTTAACTAACTGGAATTTACATAAAAACTTGGAGCTAAAATAAAAAGAGAAAATGAATATGTTACTGTCATCATTCAAATACATGTCTATAACTATTTACAAATGGTCTAATAAACCATAACCAAATTAAAAAAAAAAAATAGAACTTACCAGCACTCTCCTACAGTGCTGCTGGGAATCTTAAATGATATAGTTACTTGAAAAATGGTGTGACACTTTCTTAAAATATTTAACATAATATTACCTTATGGACTAGCAATTCTACTCTTGAGTATACACCCAAGAGAATAGAAAACTTATGTACACACAAAACTTATACACCAATGTTCACTGCAGCATTTTTTATAAGAGCTAAAAGTTGGAAACACCAAACTGTCTGTCAACTAATGATAAAAAAAACTGATGTCTATTATCTGATGGATAAACAGAATGTGTCATATCATATAATGACATATTATTCAACTGTACAATTGAATGAAGTGTTGATGTATGCTATAATACGGGTGACTCTCAAAAACATTATGCCATGTAAAAGAAGCTGGACATGAAAGACCACATAGCATGTGACTCAACTTCATGAAATTTCTTATATAGGCAAATCTATAAAGACAGAGTGAGAATATTGGTTGAAAGAATAAGAATATGGAAGATTAAGGAGTGATTGATAATGGTTATGTGATTTTTTTTGTGGATGATAAAATTATTGTGGATTTCAATAGTAATGAAGGTTGCACAAATTTATAAATATAATTAAAAGTACTGAATTTCACACTCTAAAATAGTAAGTCGTATGTGAATTATATTTCAATAAAAACACTTAATCAATAGATCATTGTTCTGCTAAGCTTCCAAAGTAAAAATTTTACAACAGTTGTATTCAAAGGAAAACAGAAAAATTTAAGAAATTGCAATTCACACTACAACTAAATCCTATAATAATGCAACAAGTCCTTAAAAGTTGGATTTGTAAATTATTTACTAGAAAAGATTTCACAATTTCTGGTAGAGTCTTTTAAAGAAAGTATCACTTAAATGGATAATATTTGTTAAGTCCTAAAAGTAAGCAAATGTTGCATTGTATAATATTGATTTTGAATTTCCATTAGACTGTAAATAAAAATCATTATTATAATACTACTGTAGAAAAAAATGGAAATTTAGATTTTTAGCTTGAAAACCTAAAAGAACACATGGAATAAATAAAACGATGGTACAATTTTTCCTTCATAGTACCCTTGTTTTGTTGAGCATCAAGTAATTACAGTAAAATATTAAGTTTAGGGTCATAGCACTAACCTGAAAAATAAATTAGACAGAGCAATTACTGTTAACCAAGAGAATAAAATGCTTTTATACTTGAGCAATTAGATTATCCAATTAAGTAGTTTTATTACCTGACTCTCAACACTGATGCTTTTAGGGGCTTGAAAAATGTGGAAGAATATGCAAAAGTATATTTAATTTTAAAAGTAGTTTTGTTTATACAGTTTTAAGGTTTTTTAAAAAAAATGTTATTGTTTATTTGAGAGAGAGAAAGAGCCCGAGATGGGGGAGGAGAAGAGCGTGAGGATGAGCAGACTCCAAGCTGACCACAGAGCCTGACATGGGGCTGGATCCCAGGACCCTGAGATCATGACCCGAGCTGAAATCAAGAGTCAGATTCTCAACCGACCGAGCCACCTGGGTGCCCCTATACAGTTTTAAATGAAATTTCAGTAGTATCATTCTTTATTTTTTATTTTTATTTATTTATTTTTAAAGATTTTATTTAAACGTCAGCTAACATACAGTGTAATATTAGTTTCAGGTGTACAATTTAGTGACTCAACACTTACATACAATGTCCGGTGTTCATCACAAGTGCACACTTTTGCTGGAGCTACTCATATACCATTTTGATTTTGAAACTGAAACAGTCTGGGGTACCAGAGTGGTACAGTTAGTTGAGTGGCTCTCTGACTCTTGATTTTGGCTGAGGTCATGATCTCAGGGTCCTGGGATCAAGCACTGCGTGGGGTTCCACACTCTGCAGAGTCTTTTTGAGATTCTTTCTCCCTCTCCCTGTGCCCCTCCTGCTCATGTTCTTGCTCTCTCTCAAATAAATAAATCTTTTTTTTTTAAGATTTTACTTATTTATTTGACAGAGATAGAGATCACAAGTAGGCAGAGAGGCAGGCGGGGGTGGGGGGCGGGAAGCAGACTCCTTGCTGAGCAGAGAGCCCAATGCAGGGCTCAATCCCAGGACCCTGAGATCATGACCTGAGCTGAAGGCAGAGGCTTTAACCCACTGAGCCACCCAGGTACCCCTGAAATAAGTAAATCTTTAAAAAAAAACTGAAATGCAATCTTTTAGCGGGCATGCAAGAATACATTCTCAAGTGATCCACTCAGGCAGACTCTTTGGCTTATACTTTCTGGTCTGAATATTTTTGGAAAGTGTTAAAAATTATGGTATAGTTTTTTTTTCTATAAATCCCATTCAAGATTTATCTCTATGTTTTCCTGAAACAAGGTTAGGGTATGGCAAATCCTGTTACATAAAATATGAAACATTAATATTAAAAATCTTATTTTCAGCTATTAATAAATAACTTACCTCTACCTGTATCTTATTTCCACCCATAACTATGTATGTACTACTGATTTTCTCTCCTGTTACCCCTTGCCTATTGGAGATCAATTAGAGCATGAAGGAAGAGAGCTTAGTATAGTGCCTCGCATGTCCCATGTACCCAACAAAGATTGTTGAATAAAATGAAGCTAAAGGGAAAGAGAGTTGTCAAGAGGCCTTTTTATAAGGAAGTGTTAGGGAGAAAAAAGAGGATTGTGCAAGGCTTTTAGAAAACTCTACACTCAAGCTATATTAGCATTAAAGAAACAATAGGGTTCTATGTACAAATGCAAGCCAGTTTGATCAAATATTATTAGAAGAAATTATGCAACCTCTATTTAAAAAAAAAATCCACCATTTGAAAGTGACCCCCTTCATTTGTTGTTGTTTTGAAATATGAGTAATGAGTAATGTTTTACACCTGCTCATTAAAAGTTGGTGATTATTGTTATCATTATCATCAATACTAAAAACCAAAATAACTATTACTTAATACTATATACCTTGCCTTCTATAATCATCCTTCCTTTCAAGAGCCGTCTAAATTAATGACAATGGAACCATTCTAGAATTGAAACATTTGGTAAAACTAACCAGAAGTAACATTAATTTCCAGAGTGTACTATAAAATTAACTTTAGTAATTCAATCCAAATAAATGTTTTTATTAGAACTGTTTGGGACTAGCTTGACAACTAATTATACAGATATTCAAGAATAAAAATGTGAATGAGGCATATTTCTTTGACTGGTTAATATCCACTTATATTTTCTTCTAAATTGTATGGCCTCAGGATTATAGTCATATCTACTATAATTTTCTCGGATCTGCAGTTTGGAGCAAAGATCGTTTTCCAAATACTTTGCAAGCTTTCTCAGCACTGTATCTTCATCTCTGGTTTTGATTATTTTTGAACTCTATATTAACTTCAGATATGCATGATGTTCAGTTTCAGTACTATTTTATTACGTTGATCTATCAATTTCTGCATAGCTACGATCTTTTTATTGTTAAAGCTTTACATATTCTGGCATTTCCTGACAAGAATTGCTCTTCTTTTTTTACTTTCCAAAATACTTTTATTTTTTATATATTTTTAAAACTTGTTTGAGAGAGAAGATAGAAATAAAGGGAGAGAGAGGTAAAGGGAGAGAGAGAGTGGGGGGAGGAGCAGAGGGAGAGAATATCCAAGCAGACTCTATCCGAATGTGGAGCCCAGTGTGAGGCTCAACCTCATGAGCCATGAGATCAGGTCCTGAGCTGAAACCAAGAGTCCTATGCTTAACCAACTGAGCCACCTAAGCACCCAAGCACCCCCTATATATTTTAAATATATTAGAAAAAAGCTTAAAATGGCCCCAGAAAATATATTTGGAAAATGTTTAGTGTGGGTTCTCTAAAGTCCCCTAATTTTTTCCCTCTAATCTTCTAGGATATTATTACATTTGGAGAATAGCAATAAATAGTCACAGCAAAGAAAATATAACTTTGTTAACCTGGTATAAATTTAAACTGTGTAAAGCATCCAATAGTCACTTTCTCCAAACTGCAAACTGTTTAAAATATATTTTCTAAATTTCATTTGGATTCTGAATAATAGCTAAATACTCTATCCCACATATTTAACAGTAAGCAATGATATAATGCTATATGATTTTAGTTAAAAATAGAAAACATTTATCAATTTAGTTGAATGTTGCACTCTTAAATGAGCATGGTATATCACCACTTTGTAAGGTGTTTTCTATTTTTAGTTTGGTGATATTTTGGGTCACTAATAAGTGATTATCAAGTGAAGAAATCAATGCTTCGAATTGTCTATGGTACACAGCACTATTGCAAATTTTCGTTATACCTTAGGTCTAAGAAAAATCATCCTGTAAGCATTTGCACCATGAATACCACATGTACACATCTACTATAGCAATATTTTAGATTTAAGATATATGCCTTTGGAAATTCACATTCTTACATTCACATTAACATAATAAATTATTTTACTAATCTCTTAAAGTTGAAGTATTATATTTTATATGAACTGAAGAGCAGAAACTTTTCAGCCTACTGGCTCCAATTCCGGTAGTATTACATATTGACTAGAATAAAACACTATATACAATACACTTTCTAAAATCATCTATTCCTGTATAGCCTCTAGATTAACTGGTGCCTATCAGTGTTCTTTATTGGTGGATACTTATGAAACTACTCAAGAATTTCAAAGAAATAAAACTGCAATGAATTGTGGTTCTTAAGAGCCTCAAATATAGGACACAAAGTCTGCAATGAAAAGTGTTGACTTTGATCTATACAGCCCTTTTCTGTTTCACATTTTTTTTTTCCACTGGCAGTAAAAATCAACCAGAGTATGTTTCCCAAATGTTTTCTTTTCTTTTTGAAGTTAGGCCAGCCAGGGAGAAAATGTTCTCAGACAAGCAAGTATAAATTCACGGGCTTCAGAGGATTTTTTCGTTTTTCTTCAGGGTTATAATATCAAACCAATGTACACCAAAACATTTTTTCTCTGCAGCCCAAACCCAGCAGTTAATTCTTCTTTGAGAAGGATCTAAAGCTGTGCTGATACAATAGCCACCAGCCACACATAGTTACTGAATATATGAAATATGGATAGTTGGAATTGAGATAGGTGTACTTTACCTGTAAAATATGTATCAAATTTCAAGGCTTAATATGAAAAGAATGCAAAATATATTGATTTTTATATTGATTACATATTGGAATGATGATATTTTGGATACACTATAGTAAATGAAGCATAGCAATAAAATTAATTTCTCCTGTTCATTTTTGCTTTTTTTAAATGTGTCCTGTACAACTTATAATTACACATTTAATTTTATTCCCATTTGATAGTGCTGATCAAAATCAATTACAATAAATCACTTGAAATTTAAGACTTCTGGGCTATGTTCTCAGATTGACAGTTTACCTAATGAGAAAGTTGCTGTTTCAATAATCAATTTTTGTGTGTATCCCAAAATATTTTCAAAGTTTATTTCAACCAAAAAATTTCCCTCATTATGGACCCAGATTTTGGTGTGGGATCTATAAATGGAAGTAAAGAAATACAATATTTAATTTTGTTATGTCACTCAAATGGAACCAAATGCTGCAAGACAAAAATATTATTAATCATATTAACTTTATACTTTATGAAATAAAGATTACTATTCTAATTAGTTCTAGCAGAAATAAGTATTCAGAACCTTTTCAATGTTTATGGCTCATTTAAACAAGTAAGCCATGTTTTATCAGCAAGCAATGAATATGTCACTTAGTAATGCCATTTATTCCACCCACATGGATTTTTAAAAAGGAAAGTACTATAAAACCAGAACATAACTGAAAATAATGCATTTTTTTATTCACAGATTATATACTGTTTCAAAGCTATGCTGTTTTTATCATGATGAGAACACTGCAATGCCACATCCATTTTCTAACTTTAATAATACTGCATAGCCTCAGAGAGATACAGAGATTTTTCTTTCCTAGTCTAGTTTTGTGTGATAAATAACATAAAATTTGTTTCTTTTTTCCCTTTCATTATGGAAAAAAAAACATTAAAAAGCAATACAATTTTATCAAAAACACATTTTTTCTAGTTCCTTGTGTCAGTGTATAATATAAAATGAATATGGTGATATGGAATTGTTACATATTACCTGAAGAAGGTAATTTTCAATGTTAAAATATCCAAATGCGCTGATGAAACTTAATTCCTTTCACAAATATTGTTCTATGCTATTCTAAAGTTTACTGTTAGTAATCTAACAGAAAACTAACAAAACTGCATTTTGATTTTGTCCTTTGATCTGAGAATTTAGGGAGCTATTAGGTTAACATAAAGGGATTAATATTATGGCCTGTGGAAGAAATTTGTCATTTAAAAAGTTATACATGCATTTTCATTAACTCCCAGCCATGAAAAAAAAAGTGTGAGAAGACATTATTTTCCCTACTAATTGACATATGAAAAGTTCCACATCTCATGGATAAGAATGAATTATGTTTTATGTTCACAAACTCTTCTTACCTAAGTACTCAGATGAAGATAGGTGAGGTGATTAATTCGAGAGATTATTCATTTTTCTAGTCTCTCTTAGGAACTTCTGCCTCACCCTGCTTCCCCATCTCCCACATTCATCCCTAAACAGTTCCTGATTCAAATTCAACATCTCAAGTCTAAAGCAATGAATTCCCAAATTACAACTGATTATTTAGTACTAACAATAGGTCTGGGAAACTAGCTCAAGAACAGATCCTTGAGAGTTATCTGAGAGCCAGAAAGGTAAGGGTTGTCTAATAAAATACTGTAAGGTTATGTTAAAAATCAGCTTGGGTAGCAGAGCATTACTGTGGAAAGCAGGCAAATGACTGCAGGCAAACAAACCAGTTGACATTCTACTCCTCAAATGATAAACCTCAATGAAAATGAAAAATGTAATTAATATATTATTTCTGAAACTCAGTCTTGAATTAAAATATGTCCAAAAAAAGGAAAATACACTTGCAAACAAATATAATAAAACAAATTAGGGTGTCTGGGTGCTCAGTCAGTTAAGTGTCTGCCTTCAGCTTGGCTCAGGTCATGATCCCAGGAACATGGGATTGAGCTCCACACTGGGCTCCCTGCTCTGTGGTGGAGCTTGCTTCTCCCTCTCCTTCTGCCTACCATTCCCCTGCTTGTGCTCTCTCTCTCTGTCAAATAAATAAAATATTTTTAAAAAAAGAAGTGTTTCTAAGAACTAAGAACTTGTACACATTGATCCAATTTACTATGAAAGGAAAAAGCCTCATATTTTTGTATTTAAGAAAAAAATCAATTTCTTCCCTGGTAAACAGTCAGCCTTTAATAGACCAGTTGAATGAATAAAATAATCTTAGTCTCATAAATTTATGATTAGGGTCATAGAGGGCATTTTCCTTTTATATGCTAACATTTAATTATACAAAATATGCCTAAGAAATTATATTAAGTGAGATAAATAATATCAAGTCTATTCAAATATACTGAAAATGGAAAGTGGATATATAAAATATGGTATGAAAATTATAAAATAGAAGCATAAAAGGTGCTATGGTGTTTCACTGCAGCTTGGAGTAAGCACCCAACTACATTATTAATATATGAAATAAATATGCAATTAGAGCAAAATTTTAAATAGAAATTTAATTGCAATGATTATGGCTCATTGGTGTACTAATGAAAATTCAAAAATCTAAATAATAGTAATGTCTTACATGGGTATAGTGTTTTAGAAACTATCAAATTCCTGTATTTTTTTTTAAAGATTTTATTCATTTATTTGACACAGAGAGAGAAATCACAAGTAGGCAGAGAGGCAGGCAGAGAGAGAGAGGGAAGAGGCTCCCCACTGAGCAGAGAGCCTGATGCGGGGCTCAATCTCAGGACCCTGAGATCATGACCTGAGCTGAAGGCAGAAGCTTAACCCACTGAGCCACCCAGGCGCCCCAAATTCCTGTATTATTTAACCTAACTTTGCCTCAGTTTCCACTTTTTCAAAAATAAAGAAAATAATAGAATTTACACATAGAAGTATTGTAAGTATTAAAATAAAAACATTTGCAGGTTATTAGGGAGAATATCTAGAACATAATACACACTTAAATACTAACTACTGTGTTTTTGTTCATTATTATATTATCATGTTTCAGAAGCATGACTTCTCTATGAAGGCTAAGTATAAATATGATCACTATAATTTTTTAAATGTGAGAAAAAAATGGACTCTGAGTTTAAGTAACTTGGCTAAATGTACACATCTAGTCAGATGTAGAACTGTCATTAGAACTCAAGATGATCTGATTCACATCCAAATGCTCTTTCCACCATACTGCAGAATGTTATGATCAAAACATCTGGACTTGTAAGGAAAGAAGATGATAGAGTAAGAGGTTCCTGAGCTTACAGCATCCCAAGGACACATCAAGAAAAAGAGAGAAGGGGACAGAAAACTTACTTCAAGAAATAATAACTGAAAACCTCTCTAAATCGGGGAAGAAAACAGACACTCAGGTCCAGGAAGCAAAAAGATACCCTAGTAATATAAACCCAAGGAAGTCCACACCAAGACACATAATATTCAAATAGCAAAAAGTAATGATAAAGAGAATATTAAAAGCAGCAAGAGAAAAGAAAACATTTACTTAAAAGGAAAACCCCATGAGGCTATCAGCTAATTTTTCAGCAGAAGCTGCAGCCCAGAAGGAAGTGGCACGATACATTCAAAGTGCTGTAAGAAAAAAAAAATGCAACCAAGAATGATCTACCAAGAAAAGTTATCACTCAGAATAGAAAAAACAAAACAAAACAAAAAGTTTCCCAAACAGGAGTGAATTTTCACCTTTAAACAAGCCTTAGAAGAAATTTTAAAGAGAAATCTTTAAGCGGAAAGTAAAGGCCATAACTAGAAATAAATTATAAATGGAAAAAAATCACAGATAAAAGCAAACATAAAGAAAGGTAGTAGTTAATCACTTATAAGCCAGTAGAGAGGTTAAAACACAAAAGTGGTTAATATCAATTATATATACCAAAATTATGCAAAGGATATACAAAATTAAAAAATGTAAAATAAGACATCATGTACATAAAGCAAAGGGAAATAAAAATTTAATGCTTTTAGAATGGGTTTGAACTTAAGTGAACATCAACTTAATATGGACTGCTATATGTTTAAGATGTTATATATGAACCTGATGGTAACCACAAGTCAAAAACTTATAATAGACCCAAAAATAATAAAGAAAAAGGAAACCAAGCATAACACTAAAGAAAGCCATCAAACTACATCAAAGGCAGCAAGAGAAGAAAGAAACAACAGAACTGCAAGAAACAAACAGAAAACAATTAACAAAATGAGAATAAGTGCATACCTATCAATAATTAATTTAAATGTAGATGGACTAAAAGCTTCAATCACAAGACATAGGGTGACTGAATGGATAAAAAATTAACTAATTAACTGATTAAAAAAAAAGACTTATCTAAATGTTGCAAAAGACTTACTTCAGCCCTAATCCATACAGACTGAAAGCAAAAGGATAGAAAATGACGTACCATGCAGATGGAAGGAAAAAAAAAAAAAAACGCTGGGTAGCAATACTTATATCAAATAAAATGGATATTAAAACAAAAAGTATGGCAAGAGACAAAGAAGGGCACTATATAATAGTAAAGAAATCAATTATAAATATTTATGCACTCTAAATTGGAGCACCTGAACACATAAAACAAATATTAAAAAACATAAAGAAGGAATTTAAAAGTAATACAATAGTAGTAGGGGACTTTAACACCCCACTTACATCAAAGGATAGGTCATCCAGACAGAAAATCAACAAGGAAACAGTGGTTTTGAATGACACATTAGACCAGATCAACCTAACAGATTTACACAGAACATTCTATGTAAAACTAGCAGAATACACATTCTATTGAACTGTGCGTGGAACATTCTTCATGAGAGGTTACATGTTAGGTTACAAACAAGTTTTGACATTTAAGATTAAAATTATATTAACCATTTATTTTTCCGACCACAACAGTATGAAACTCGAAATCAATTACAAAATAATCAATAAAAAAGCATACACATGAAGGCTAAACAACGTGCTACTCAACAACCACTGGGTTGATAAAAAAAATCAAAGAGAAAATTAAAAAAATACATGGATAAGTGAAAAAGGAAACATAACAGTACAAAATCTTTGGGATGCAGCAAATACAGTTCTTAGAAGGAAGTTTATAGCAATACATGCCTAACTCAAGAAACAAGAAAAATATCAAATAAACAACTTTACACCTAAAAGGGCCAGAAGAAGAGCAAACCCCAAAGCTCCTAGAAGTGAGAAAATTATAATGATTAGAGTGACAATAAATGAAATAGAGACAACAGCAACAACAAAAAAAAAGCACAATAGAAAAGGTCAATGAAAACATGAGCTGGCTCTTTGAAAAGATAAACAAATTGATACATCTTTAGTCTGACTCATCAGGCAAAAGAGAGAAAGCTCAAATAAATCAATGGGAAATCAAGGAGGAGAAATGACAAGTGACACCATAGAAATATAAGGGATTATAAGAGAATATTATGAAAAATTATATGCCAATAAACTGGACAACCTAGAACAAATGGATAAATTCCTAGAACACAATCTTCTAAAACTGAGAAGAAATATAAAATTTGGATTGATTCCAAAGATGAAAAGTAGTTCAATGTTAACACATCAGTTAATAGGATACATCACATTAACAAAAAGAAAGATAAAAACCATAGGATCATTTCGATAGATGTAGGAAACATACTTTACAAAATAAATTTGTACAACAAAGTAGATTCAGAGAGAACACATATCAATATTAAAGAGATCATATCTTAAAAACCCACAGCAAACATCATACTCAATGGTGAAACACTGAAAGCTTTTCTTCTAAGATTGGAAACAAGATAAGGATGTCCACTCTCAGCACTATATTCAACATAGTACTGGAAGTCATAGCTATGGTGATCAGACAAGAAAAAGAAATTAAAAAGCATCCAAATTGTCAAAGAAAAAGTAAAACCTCTGCTATTTGCAGATGACATGATACATGATATAGTTTTATATATATAACACCAGATTCCACCAAAAACTATTAGAACCAATAAATGAATTTGGTAAAGTTACAGGATGCAAAATTAATATACAGAAATATTTTGCATTTCCATACACAAATAACGAAGTAGCACACTGAGAAATTAAGAAAATAATCACATTTGGAATTGCACCAAAAAATAGCTAGGAATAAATTCAACCAAAGAAGTTAAAGACTTGTACTCTGAAAACTATAAGATATTGATGAAAGAAATTGAAGACAACACAAATGGAAATCCATACCATGCTCACGGGTTAGAAAAATTAATATCGTCAAAATGTCCATACCAGCCAGAGCAATTTACAGATTCATTGTAATCACTATCATAGTATCAATAGCATTTTTCACAACACTAGTACAAATAATCCTAAAATTTGTATAAAACCACAAAGGTAAGCTTGAAAAAAGAAGAACAAGGCTAGAGTTATAAGTCCCAGATTTCAAGATACACTACAAAGCTATAGTAATCAAATAGTAGAGCACTAGTGCAAAAATAGACACGCGGATCATTAAAACACGATAGAAATCCCAGAAATAAACCCACATATATATGGTCATTCAATCTATGACAAAGCAGGGAAGAAGATTCAATGCGGAAAAGACAGTCTTTTCAATAAATGGTTTGGGAAAATGGGACAACTACATGTAAAAGAATGAAAATGGACAGCTTTATTACACCATACACAAAAATAAATCCAAACTAGATTAAAAGCCTAAATATGAGACCTGATACCATAAGACTCCTAAAAGAAAATGTAGGCAATAATCTCTTGGAAATATACCTCAGCAATATTTTTATGGACATATCTCCTCAGGTTAAGAAAACAAAAGCAAAAATTAAATGTTGGGACAACACCAAAACAAAAGATCTTGCAAAGCGAAGGAAACTATCAACAAAATGAAAAGTCAACCTACTGAATGGGAGAATATATTTGCGAATGATATATCTGATAAGGGGTTAACATCCAAAATATATAAAGAATCTATACAACTTAACACCAAAACCAAACAACCAGATTAAAAAATAAGCGGAGGACCTGAATAGACATATTTTCAAAAAAGACATACAGATTACCAACAGGCATATGAAAAGATGCTCCACGTCACTAATAACCAGGAAAATTCAAATCAAAACTACAATGAGATATCACCTCTTGCCAGTCAGAATGGCTAGTATGAGAAATACAAGAAATGATAGGTGTTGATAAGGATGCAGAGAAAAGTCAACCCTCATGCACTGTTGGTGGGAATATATATTGGCACACAATGAGATATCACTTCACACCTGTCAGAATGGATAAAATAAAAAACACAAGAAACAACAAATGTTGGTGAGGATATGGAGAAAAAGAAACCCTTGTGCACTGTTGGTGGGAATGTATGCTGGTGCAGCCACTGTGGCAAAAGCTATGTAGTTCTTAAAAAAATTAAAAAGAGAAATACCATATGACCCAGTAATTCCACTACTGGGTATTTAACCAAAGAAAATAAATACACTGGTTTGAAAGAACACAAGCATTCTTCTGTTTATTTTAGCATTATTTATAATAGCTATGATATGTTAGCAACCTAAGTGTCCATGGATAGATGAAGAGATAAAGATGTGGTATATGTATAAAAGCAAATATTACTTAGCCATAAAAAAGTGAGATGTTGCAATTTGCAACAACATAAATGGACCTAGAAAGTATTATGATAAGGGAACTAAGTCAGACAGGGAATGAGAAATACCATATGATTTCACTTATATGTGAAATCTAAAAACAAAACAAATGAACGAAAAAAATCACAAAAACATACTCTAAAATACAGAAGACAAATTGGAGGTTGCCAGAGGGGAAGTGAGTGGGGGGATGGGAGTAATAGATAAATGGGATTAAGAGATACAAACTTCTAATTATAAAATTAATATGTCACAAAGATGAAAAGTACAACATAGAGAATATAGTCAATAATATTGTATGGGAACATATGGTGACTATACTTATGGTAAGTGCTGAGTATTATATAGAATTATTGAATCACTATGTTGTGTGCCTCAAAATAATGTAACATTGTATCTCAATTATACTTCCATAATAGTAATGATAATAATAACACCTTCACTTTGTTTCACAACCACAAACACATTCCCACAACTATTAGATAGCTGTAATTCCTGAACAGTATTTATCAGGGGATTCCTAAAAACTAATAAAAGAGAAGAGATAAAATGAAACAGATGCAATGCATTCAGTTTCACTTGAATTACTCTATAAACACTGCATACTCAAGCTCACACAAGAACTGCTGCAGCACAATATAAAAAGGCCAAAACATTAAAAACATTTGAAGTACAGAAAAACAAATGAACAAACAAACATGCTGCTAGTATAGATATTTCAAGATTAAAGATTAATTGTTAGGTTCTTATTATAAAAATTTAGAAGTTTATGACTGATTTCAAGAAGATTTATTTTTTGAGTATGATTTCCACTTGGTCAAAATATCAAAGGACTATAAATTACATTTTAAAATAAAAGCATAAGAAGTGAAATAAATTATTGTTTTAAATAACAACAGAAAAACATGTCAGGTCCATCTTCAAATATGAAGTAGATGATAAAAAAAATAGGTGTGTATATGCAGAGTGCAAATACTTTTGGAGCATTCAAAATATCCTGGAGCATTTTAAAACTTTATCAGCACGATAAAATGATATGCATTTGAATCGATTGTTTAAACTCCATTATTAAAGAAATTTGTTTCTGTTAACCTTAACTCATAGAAATTCACATGTAATCATACATTATAATTTGGCAAAGAAAATGTGTATTATTTACAAGTTCACAAAGCATGTAAATAATTATTTTGTTAAGTATGTAAACAACATATGCAATTTATAATCTATTTGAATAAAATTATAGAAAGGTAGAATTATATCTTGAATGCCTCCTCAGTCAAAATGTTGAATATGCTTAAACTGTAAGAGAAGAAAAATGAATAATTAAATCTGGAGGTAATTTAAAAGTAATTACAGTAAGTCAAAAAATGAATACAAGGTCATGTCAATTTTTCTATCTAAATAGTAAGTACACATAATTTGGAAAAAATATCCGGGTTCAGTTATACAAGATACCAAACTGACTGAATACCTTTTTTAGATATCAGTTCATGTTAAACATACTAAAAATGTGTTTGAAGCAGTTGAAATTGCAATGTTTTATGATAACTGAAAAGGCCAAAACTGCTTAAAACAAACACAAATTAGCAATTCATTTTAAAATGAAATATACATCATAATTAAGGTTTATGTTGATGTCTACTGTACCTTTCTTTAGTCCAGGGATGAAAGCTAGAAAGAGAGTTTCATAAAGTTAAATACAATAAATAATTTGTCTTATTCCCAACATGTTCTATTAATTTAACTAAACCAATGTAAACTGTAACATATTGCAATATAGTTTCAATTCATTTTTCAGAGAATGTGACGACTGAGATAGATAAGGTAGAAAACTGATAACCCATAAAGTCTCTCTCCTATAATATATTTTTTTCTAAAATCAGACCAAGCCTATGCTGTATGCTGACCTCTTGAGTAGTGATTAGTCCTTTCCCTATAGGTAATGTATTGTTACTCAACATTTTGCAAGATCTCAGTAGATTTTCTAGTTTTATTGCCTATGATAGCAAAGTTGAGTCCTCTATTGAAATTTTCTCATGGAACCTCCTACAGGAAACGGAGTATAAACACACACACACACACACACACACACACACACACACACACACACACACATTGGTTTTGACTTAACAGCTTGCTCTGCTTCCAAATCTGAGGTGGAGAAAAATAATGAGAAAAAACAAAAATCAACAGACACTAACATGAGGATGATCCAATAGAAGTATTCTTATCTGGGTTAAGACACTTTATAATATACCTATTTTCACAGCTAACATTCATTTCTCACAATTAGAGTGTTGGGGATTAGAGATCATTACCATTATTTCTCAGGAAAATAAATTCAGGCTTGCATTATGGACTTCCTTGAAAACACTAAGATCATGTTTGACCTGGGATAATTTAAAAAGTCTATTTTTGAACAAAATAATTACATGTTTACAAACACTTGTATATATGTTTATTTGGACAATTACCAAAGCATTCTTTGTTAAAATTTTAAGATCAAAGGTAGAAATTATTTCCTGAAATAGTTAATAATATGCATGTAAGTATAAAAGCATTAAAGATAAACATTTTGAGCCTGTTTAAAAATCGGTTTTAAATAAAATTAGAATATTGAGGAAGGAAAGGGTTAAGGTATAGGCAGGGAGAGACAGGAGGACCCTGACTCTCCTGACTAGGCTCACACAGGAGGCTATGTAACCAGACTCACAGAAATCCCAAATGTTGAGGAATACAAAACCAGAGGTAAGGGAACAAATCAGAACACCTGGCCCTGAATGTTAAAGAGGTTTTTTTTTTTTTTTTGCTTTGTTTCGTTTTGTTTTGTTTGTTTTGTTTTGTTTGGCAGCTATACTGTAATCACAGAAAATGACCAGACTTCAAAAAAGAAGTAAGCCTTTAAGGATGTTATCAATAGTCCTTGTTCAAACCAAGATGGCACAAGAATCTCACAAGGCCACAAGCTTCCCAGTCAGTTCTCAATAAAAGACTGCCACTAAAAGCCCATAGTGGCAACCCATTCGGGACCCCTTTCACTCTAGAGAGCTCTTTTCTTTCCTTTCTGTTCTCACTTTCACTTAACAAATTTTCACTTCACTTCACTCTTTTGTGTCCACGAGATTCATTCTTTGGCACCATGAGACAAGAATCCTGCAACCGTGTAACATTATGAAACTTGAGACATATGAAATGCTTAGAGAGAAGAAGTAGGTCAGAGATAGAAAAAGTGAGGATGAAAAGAAGGAGTAGGAGGGGAGGAGGGCAAGATGGCGGAGAAGTAGGAGATGCAGTTACAACTGGTCCCCTAAAGTGAGCTGGATATCTACCAGAACACGCTGAACACCATGAGATCAGCTTGAGAGGTAAGATTTTTCACTTCTGGATCTCTACAGGAGCAGAAGGCAGAAGTAAAGAGGTAAAGCAGAGTGGGAACACGCGAACCTATATCAGAGGATAAACAGAAGGGGGAGGGAGCCACCAGAAGCAACCCAAGGACAGTAATACCCCAAAGGAAAGTGCCCTGTGGTTGGGGACCAGCATTAACTTAGAGTCCAGTTAAAAACACTTAAAAAGAGCAAAAGAAATTAAGGAGCAACCAGTGGAAGTGGGTGGTCACTGGCACGGGCCTAAGCCCACGTTCCCAGGAAGGGCACTAACCCCCTCAAAGAGACAGTGGCGGGGGATCCAGTCCATGGTTTATGAACCTGCAGCTTTCCACCCCTTGCAACATTTAGAGGGCGAGGCGCACTCCTGCAAGCACCTTAGAGAGCCTGGCGTGGTTCATGAGCCTGCAGCTTTTCTCTGTGTGCAGCACTCCGTGGACTGGGTGCACTACCCCAAGCCCCTGAAAGACCGGGTGGGAGCCCTAGCTGGCGGTCTCTAGGACCACAGGACGTCCGCTGCCTGCCACAGGGTCTGGGCACTCCCAGCCCGGCGCCAGAGAGAACACGGCCTCGTGGGGCAGGAATCTGAGCGCACCCGGAGCGGGCCGGGAGCCTGGGAGCCCTGACAACAGTCGCGGCAACAGCAGCCACCAGAAACCAGTTTCCTAGACCTCGTGGCTTTGGTCGCGCGAGGGTGCAGAGATTACGGAGGGCCTCGTGGGGCCACTGAGACGATGGCTGGGGTGCCCACTGCCTGTGGCGGGCTGCAGTGTGAGCGGAGTTTGCAGAGGGGGGACTGTATTCTGGACCACCCAGAGGGGAGCAGACTTAGGCTTCTCTGGGATGCGGAGCTCTGGGTATGGGCAGACTCCCTGCTTGGACTCTCTGAAAAGGTGAAAAAACTGCAAAAGAGTGAAAACCTCCAGAGAGCAGAAGCCTGAAAAACTGTTTTCCACAGAGCCCCGTCCCTGGATTAGAGGGCAAGGTGATTCAACGCAAGCAAGATTGACTGGAAAACAATGCAACAGGCCCCTCCCCCAGAAAACAACACAAAAACAAGAGGACAATAACCACAGGGCCCCCATAAAAATATAAAACCCCAACATTAGGGGAAATCAATATATTAAGCTCCCAATAATACCCTAAAACCTGTATATTTCATAGATACAAGTTTTTCTTTCTTTCTTTCTTTTCTATTTCTTTTTTCACTCATTCCCATGTTTCTTGGTTTAAAAAAATTTTTTTTAAACTACTTAACATTACAGCTAGAGACTTAATACAACGTATGGAAGAGTGATAACCACTCTCCCATCTTATCCGTCTGTCAGTGTTTCTATGTATCTGCTTTTGTTCTGGTATTATATAAACCTTATTCTTGAGGTTCATTCTGACTAGGTTCTTTTATTTCTTGTCATATACTTTTGTTGGTCTTTATGTTTGTTCGTGTTTGTTTATATACCTTATAAATCTTATTTTGGGGTCCATTCTGGCTGGGATCTCTTTTTTTTCTCTTTCTCTCTCTCTCTTTTCTTATCTTTATTCTTTCTTTTGGTGGTGAATTCCAATTACTCCGAAACCTTCCAGGGTGCACCGTGCCTGGATCGTGGGGTGATATATTCAGCTATACATCCTCTCATCTACCTCTCATCAAAATGACTAGGAGGAGGAATACCCAACAGAGGAAAAACCCAGAGACCATGCCCTCTCCCTCAGAACTATTGGACATGGACATAAACAGTATGTCAGAAAGGGAATTC
>CM052901.1:44883606-44915084 GCA_028534135.1 Potos flavus
GTTTCAAAAAATAGAAACAGAAGGAAAACTTCCAGACTCTTTCTGTGAAGCCAGCATCAACCTGATCCCCAAACCAGGCAAAGACCCCATCAAAGAGGAGAATTTCAGACCAATATCCCTGATGAATATGGATGCCAAGATTCTCAACAAGATCCTAGCTAGTAGGATCCAACAGCACATTAAAAGGATTATTCATAATGACTGGGTACAGAAGGAGTAGGTCAGAGATAGAAAAAATGAGGATGAGGATGAGTATCTCTATGCAACGATAATGATTAATGAAAGAGCATTGCCTATTTTAAGTTTCATTAATATATACACAACACATTTTTTTAATATAAGGTGTTTCATCTATAAGCAGTACAACTGAATGGTAGTACTAGCTGAAGTATAACCACACACACACACACACACACACATATTCTAACTTATTGTTGGAATTAATAGTCAACTCTGGTAATACTTAGATGTAGAATTTTCAAATAAAGTGGTGTGAAAAAGAAAGGCAGCTTTATGCAGAGAGGTAAAGTACATGTTTTTATTTTAAGACTGCAATTTTAATGTGGGATAAACCTTACTTATCAAAATCTTTTCTAATTTGGTAACTGAAAATAACAGAAAAAAATAAAATGGACCTAGACTTATTTCTAAGGGTAAAGAAGTATGAATAAAAGAAACAAAACAGATGACATGACAATAATGGAATAGAAAACAAACACATTTAAAAAACATATCCTAGAAGGTGTTTAGCTCTTAAGCTGAAAAATTAAAATTGGTTTACAAATCATTAAAGTCAAATATGGATAAATTTTCTTTAAAATTCAGGACAATAAGCAGACTCTGCATAAAATTTTCAGTACTAATTCTTAAGAGACACAAAGACATGACATGAAATGGTCAAAAAATGAAACCATTTTCCCTCTCTAAAATAATATAGTTAATAGGAGGAGTTAAGATGGCAGAGTACTAGGAGGACCTTATGCTTTCCTTGTCCCTCAAACACAGCTAAATAATTATCAAGTCATTCTGAACACCCACGAAATCAGTCTGAGGACTGAGAGACCAAAATGCATAATTAGAGGGAGAAAAGAAGAAACATCATGAAAGTAGGAAGGGCAGTGATGTGATTTGGAGGAGAAAAATATCCCATGTGCTGCACAGGGGAGGGAGCCTTGATCTTGGAGAGAGGGGAGAGGGGGAAAGACAGAGAGAGAAAGAGAGAGAGATGGGGGGAGATAGAGCAGCATACAGGGGATTGCACAAGAAAAACACTTCCCTAAAACCACTGACTGGGAAAACAAGAGGGGCTGATTATTGCAAGATTTTATAGGCAGCAGAGCTGAAAATTTGAAGTTTTAGAAATCAACACCATCACCAGCTTGGAGCCTGGCAGGTATAGTATTGTTCCAGTGAAGAAGGAAGGCAGTGGTACAGGAACACAGGAACAGAAGGTGTGTTCTGGGTCATGCTGGGAGATACAATTCCCCTTCTTGGAGTGCATTTGGGAGAAGGAGCACTGCCTCTCAGGGAACAAAAGAACCAGCAGACAGGATTAAACTGCCCAATTCATTAGCATACAAGCAGAGACACCTGCTGAGGACAGCCAACATGAAGGATGGCTTTTTGCTGTGCTTTGCCATAAACTACAAACCCCTGTGCAGTTATGCAACTGCTTTTCTGGGATAGATGTTTCTCCATCCTGTCACTTTCAATATTCATGTGTCTTTAGGTCTAAAATGAATCTCTTGTAGGCAACATATAGATTTATTTTTATCCACTCTGTCACCCTATGTCTTTTGATTGGAGCATTTCATCCATTTACATTTAAAGTAATTATTGATAGATATGTACTTATTGTCATTTTAGTATTTGTTTTGCTCTGATCCTTTCTTTTCTTTCTGTCTTTCAGGTTTTGCTGATTTGTTTAAAGAATTATCTGTTTATTTGAGAGGTAGAGAGTGAGAGCACATACAAGTTGGGGAGGGACAGAGGGAAAGAATCCTCAATTAGACTCCCTGCTGAATGTGGAGCCCAACACAGGGCTTGATCACATAACACATGAGATCATGACCTTAGCTGAGACCAAGAGTTGGATGCTTAACTGACAGAACCACCCAGGTGTCCCTTGCTGATTTTCCTTAGGGAACTATTCGGATTTATTTCTCTTTCTTCTTTGTATATTTATTAGTGGTTTTGTTATATAGTTGCAGTTGGGTTGGTATATAACCTCTTCTGAATGTAGCCGTTTGTATTAAATTGATGGACTTTTAAGTGTGTATATGTTCTTACTCTTCCCCACTAGATATTTGGTGACTTTTTTTTATATCCTTTTATCTTGTAAATTCCTTGACTGATTTTTTTAAGAAGGGGAAAGGGGTAGAGGGCACGGGAGAGAGAATCTTAAGCAGGATCCACGTCCAGTATGGAACCCCATGTGAGGCTCAGTCTCATGACCTTGAGATCATGATCTGAGCTAAAATCAAGAGTTGGATACTTAACCCACTGAGCCACCCAGGCACCCCAACTTGACTGTTGTTTTTTTTTTACATAAATATTCATTTTTACTGCTTTTGTGTTACCTACCTTTATACTGTCACTTTTGGTCTCTCCTTTGCTTTCACAGAGTCCCCTTTAATATTTCTTGCAGGGCTGGTTCATTGGTTAAAAAACTCCTTTAGCTTTTGTTTGTCTGGGAAGCTCTTTATCTCTCTTTCTATTCTGAATGATAATCTTGCTGGATAAAGTATTCTTGGCTGCAAATTTTTCTCATTCAGCATGTTGACTATATTGTGCCACTCCCCTCTGTCTTAAAAAGGTTCTGCTGAAAAATCCCCTGCTGACTGTATGGGTCTTCCCTTGCATATTACTGTCTTCTTTTGTCTTGTTGCTTTAAAAATTATCTCTTTATCACTGTATTTTGCTAATTTAATTACAATATGTTTTGGTGTGTGCCACTTTTGTTGATTTTGGTGGAGGTTCTCTGTTCCTTCTGGATAGATTATATATATATATATATATATATATATATATATATATATATATATATATATATATATATATTTGTTTCCTTCCCCAGATTAGGGAATTTTTCAGCTATTATCTCTTCAAATAAATTCTATGCCTCCTTTTCTGTCATTTCTTCTGGGACTCCTTTAATATGATTTTTATTACATTTGATGGAATCATTGCATTCCCTAACTCTACTCTCTTTTTGTATAATTCTCTTTTCTCTTTTGTCCAGCTTGATTACTTCCTATTACTCTGTCTTCTAGGTCACTAGTTTGTTCCTTTATTTCTTTTAGCCTACTGTTCAGTCCATCAAGCATGTTTCTGATTTAGTTGTTGAGCCCTTTATTTCTGCTATGTTGTTCCTTATCTCTTAGTTAAAATTCTCACTCATGTCTTCCATTCTTTCCTTAAGTCCAGAAAGTACCCTTATGATTATTGCTTTAAATTCACTATCAAGCATGTTACCAATATCTGTTTCACTTAGATCTCTGGCCATGACATCCTGTTCTTTCATTTGGGATACATTTATTTTTCTATGCCCTCATTTTGTCTGCCTCTCTGTGTCTCTTTCTGTATGTTAGGAAAATCAGCTATGTCTTCTCCTCTTGAAAGTAGTGATGTTAAGAAGAAGAGGTCCTGGACTGCCCTTCAATGCAATGTCCCCTGTTTACCAGAACATAGCCTTTTAGGAGAGTATTCTAAATGTGTTTCTTACACCTTAGTGTTTTGTATAAGGCAGTTTTCCTTTCAGTGTATTCATCTGCCCTGACTATCTGCCTGTTGTGGGCTGTGCTTGCTTTCTGTGCTGTTAGTGGGAACAAGTCAGGCCAGCTCTGAGTGATTGTGTTCACCGAGAAATTTGGCAGCAGCATGGCAGTGTTAGCAAAATTTGTACTGGGCCACCAGTCCTATGCCAGATCCCCTGTTGCATTGAGGCAGCTGGGGCCTGTGTACCAGGGAAGTCAGACTCACAAGGCTGGGTACAGCAGTTGGCAATAGCTGGCCAAGGCCAGGCATACATCATGCCTGTGGGTATATGGCTGGCACAGTGCAGCAGATGGGTGCTTCACAATGGTTGAGTGAAGTGCATGGCAGCAGCAGTGCACCCAGTGGCTGGGTATGGCATGCAGTAGCATATTTCTATTTTAAATGTTTAAGTTTTTTTAGCTTAATGTTTCTAGAATTCTATTTTTTTCTTTTGTATGACAGATATGAGTAAAGTAAAAGAAGAACTTTTTTTTTTTTTAAAGAAGAACTTTAACAAACACTTTAAAGGTTGATGAAATTTTAGATATGTTTTGTTACTTTAAGCTCAAATTTTAGAAGAGTTTATGTTCTTAAGAAATCTCTACATCCAATGTGGGTCTTGAACTCACAAACTTGAGATCAGGAGTTGCATATTCTATTGACAAAGCCAACTGGACAACCCCTAAGCTCAAATTTTAGACATTAAAACAGCTGTAACATTGTCAGATAGATTGACTTCATATGTGAAATGACTATATCCAATGAAGAGGTTTTAAAAAATGCAGATGACAAAACTACTGCAGTTGAAGACAATTATAATACTGATTAAACTGAGTTTGTTTTCTCCTTCGTTTAGGATATTCTCTGAAAATTAATTGATTTATGGCTGGTAAACTGGAGATTGATTTGAATCTCCTTAGAAATATTCTATTTCACCATTTCTATTCCAAAGAAACATGGATGTTATCTATGATATGTCAAATTATAATATGTCAGTAGGTTGCTGGAAATTTAGTAGTTACTCTTTTCTCTCAAACTTACAAATAGTGTGAGATAGCAATGCACTCCCTCTTTAAAGGAAAAAGAAACAAAGACATTCTGACTTCATATGTATGATCTATTCAGAAATCTCTGAAGCTTAATATGGTAGACCACTGCTAATATTTCCATGTGTCTCAGAACACAGTCTGAATTATAATACCAGAGCAATGTTTTACAAAGGAAAGTTAAAAAACATTTTTAACTCTCCACAAATTACGTTTTACCTTATGCTACTTGTAAATAAGTAGATATAAACAGAGGGCCATATATAGATTACTGTATTTAGAATAGTCACAAGGGGATCACATAGTCTCCAGACCTCTCAGTTAATACTATATCATGATATATAAAATTTCAAGAAGCACAAAGTCACATTTTGTTCTCTACTAGGTCTATACTCTTCTGTGTCTCCATAAAATCCTTTGAGAATTTAAAGACATACCTATTACAATATCCACAGAAACCCAGCAGCAACCAATAATGCTGTTTATGATTTAGATTTCTGTTTCTGTTTTTATCAAGTTAGCTAACTTTAAAGAGCGGGGTCTATTGAAAATGGTACACATAATTTGTTCAGGTTATGATCAGGGAAAGCTCTGGGACATGGGCTTTGGCTCTTGTACCAAAAGCTAAAGTCAGGAGATTGCAACTGTAAAATTTAAAAATTCAAAAAGCTTTCAAATGGAATGAGACAGGATGTTTTATTAAACTTGTCTTTTGAAAGAGAAATAATTGGATTCAGTTTGCTTGTTTCTTCTTTAATTTAACAAGGATATTTAATATTCTTGGCAAAAGATGCAAGAGTATGGATACCATAATTTTATTATCTAATCAGCAGATTTTTATCAACCTGGGAACTGCATTTTAAAAGGATTAATATGCCCCTTTTTTCACTATATCTGTATCTTTGGGTAAATACCTAGTAGTGTAACTGCTGGGTCACAGGGTAGTTCTATTTTTAATATCTTGAGGAACCTCTATACTGTTTTCCAAAGTGGCTATACCAGCTTGCATTCCTACCAACAGTGTAAGAGGGGCACATGCACCCCAATGTTCATAGCAGCAATGCCCACAACAGCCAAACTGTGGAAGGAGCCAAGATGTCCTACAGATGAATGGACCCCCCTCAAAAATGAATGGATAAAGATGTGGTACATATATACAATGGAATATTACTCAGCCATCAAAAAGGATGAATACCCACCATTTTCATTGACATGGATGGAACTGGAGGAGATTATGCTAAGTGAAATAAGTTGAGCGAGAAAGACAATTACCATGTGGTTTCGCTCATATGTGGAACATAAGGAATACCATGGAGGACCATAGTGGAAGGGTGGGAAAACTGAATGGGAAGAAGTCAGAGTGGGAGACAACACATGAAAGACTCTGGACTCCAGGAAACAAACTGAGGGTTTCAGAAAGGAGGGGGATGATCAGGGAAAGCTCTGGGACATGGGCTTTGGCTCTTGTACCAAAAGCTAAAGTCAGGAGAAAGACAATTACCATGTGGTTTCTGGGGTAGCTGGGTGACGGGTATTGAGGTAGCTGGGTGACGGGTATTGAGGAAGGCATGTGTTGTGATGAACACTGGGTGTTACACACAACTAATGAATTGTTAAACACTACGTCAAAAACTAATGATGTACTATAGGTTGGCTAATTGAACATAATAAAAACAAATTAATTAATTAAATAAAATAAACAAAAAAATAAAGGAGCATTAATAAATACCTCTAGCAAATTTGGGGGCAAATCTTATTCATAGATGTTGCATTTCTATGTTTTTGTGAACTTACAAAGAATTTTCAGAACTATGTACTATTTTGGGCAATTCATTATCAGAAAAGAAAGTAGATTCAGGATGCAATGCATTTCAAAATATGAAATGGGAACTATGTAAAATAATTTGCTTGCTTAGGGGCAGTATTTATTTCCTCTAACAGCTTACATTTCTATTTGTGGTGTTATGGACTAAAACTGCACAGTTTATTAGCATCTACTACATATCATTAAATCCATAATTATGCACTGTTTAAGAGTTATAGAGTTTCTTCTTGAATAATCAAAGTACCTTAGCATCTCTGTTCGTCAGAAGAGATTATTTTGCTATGGCAAATTTTGATCTGCTATTTTTTGTTTGTTTTTAATCAAAGCATACACATGTGCTATGTTAAAAATACCATTAGTATGCCACATTAAGGTAATAGAGATTCATTTAAAGTGCAATAATGTGCTTCTTGTGCTTTTTTTGTTATATAACATCATGAAGGCCATATATGAAAAACCCATGGGTATTATCCTCAATGGTGAAAAAAAGTGTTTAATTAAAAAATGCCTATGGTTATTATCTCTACTAAAAATGAAAAAAATCTAGAAAAAATTCATATGAATTACAAAAATAATTTATATGTATTCAAATTAAATAAAATAAAGTGGCTGGTTATATACATATATACATATCTATATGTATATAAAAATGAAAAATCCTATCTATGCCTAAAGAAAATGACTATTTTAAATTTCATGAAAACTTTCAAAGTAGATATGATCACATAGTTCATATATTATAAACTGCTGCATATATACCTTCCACCTAATTCTGTATTTTTACCTTAAAAAATGTGTTACTACTCATATTAACATTAAATGACTAGTGGCATTATAGCTACAATTATTTGACTAACAAACACAATAAGCCCATTTATCCTGCAGGACTAGACAGGTATCACTTACAGGATTCAGGATCAGAGTTGCCGTCCCCTTCAGTGCGGTTATTTGGTGCAGTATGATCAAAGTACTGCTCCTGAGGATAGCCAAAGGGCAGGGCATGGGATGTGCTAGGAATCCCCACATCATGGTCTCCCAGTCCACCGTCACTGCTGCTTTCCTGAGAGCTTTCTGGTAAGTGAAATGTGACATGCCGCTGGGACTGAAAGGAAGAAAGGAAATTATAGGGTTCCAGTTATGATCCGAATAATTGCCTAATGCATCCAATTTAGAAAATGTATTATTTCTCCCATCCAAGTACTAACCAGGCCCGACCCTGCTTAGCTTCCGAGATCAGACGAGATCGGGCGCATTCAGGGTGGTATGGCCGTAGACTGGAAAATGTATTATTTCTGATATCTAGTGAAGTAACATTAACATGATCTTGAGTTGTAAAAACTGTCAGGCTTCTGTGAAGGGTCACCCTTATGTTCAAACCTGCTTCACTGGGCAGTAGAGTTGCTTTTATTATTTTTTTTTAAACAGGGTACATCCAGATGCATGAAAGTCAACTTGTTCTAAAGTGAGAAGCTGCCAGCCTTTTTAGATATTTGAGCACACTGGAAATTCTGATCAGTATTCAAACATGGATTTATTTAGCTATAACTTGACAATAATTCATTTTTGAAAATGCGTATGGATAAATATAGCAAAGTTTTATTGCTATGAGATTCTGGTGGGCTGAAGCAGTAAATAATAGCACAAATGTATTCAATCATGTACGTTTAGAAAATTAAAAGGACAAATCATCTTTTTCAAGAATTTTAGATACAAAATTCTGTGTTGAAATTAAGTAATTAATTTCTTTGAAAATTTTATTTTATTTTAGAGAGAGACAGAGAGAGAGCATGATCTGGAGGGACAGCGGGAGAGAGAATCTCAAGCAGACTCTGTATTGAGAATGGAGCTCAACATGGGGTTCAGTCTCATGACCCTGAGATCATTACCTGAGCCAAAACCAAGAGTTGGATGCTTAACTGATTGTGCCACCCAGACGCCCCTGTATTAGAATTAATTTAAATAGATTCTACCCTGTACAAAATAAAAATAGTTACATAGTATGAATAACAGTTGATGGTAATTATAAAAGCAAACTATAAGTATTTTATTGTAATTACAGGAGAATACAAAAAATATATACATGCCAAAATATGAAGATGAAGCATTTGTTTCCAAAACAAAGATTCATGACATCCAGTGAGGGTGCTAACTCCACTCAACCAGATGTAGTGGTATTTTTGTTTTCAACATTCCCATATGTAGTAGCTAATCTCCAAAGATAGTCCAATTAATGGACTTCATTTCTTAGTATTAAGACTGTTATGTAGTTCTCTACCACACTGAATATGGGTAGGCCCTGGATAACCAAACCTTGAAGTTTCTGCCTTGTTCCACTGGAATACTCACACTGGAGAAAATCAGCTGCATTGAAAGAAGTATGACTACTGGGAGACTTCCATATTGTGAGGAAGCTCAAGCTGGCCATGTTGGAAAGACTACATAGAAAGAAAGTACAATACCCAGGAAGGCCTAAGTGTTCCAACTACTCTAGTTCCAGTGCCAGATATGTATGTGAAGAATTTATTCTAGATGTTACAGCTTATAGCCTTATATGAGCCATCCCAGCCATCTTCAGACATTTGAACCACCCCAGAGGCACAAGTCATTGTGGAGCAGAGATAATCTCTTCTCTGAATGATCCAAATTCCTGACCTAAAAAATATAAAGTATAATTGGTTTTAGCTTTATGCTCCAAAGGTTAGGGATAGTTTGCTATATAACAATAGATCGATCCAAATAACTAACTACTAGCAGTATGAAAGATACAATTTAGAGATAATTATTTAAGAAGTTTATACATACCAAAATCAAATGCAATTAGATACTAAGAATTTTCATGACAAAAATGAGTATACTTTCACAAATTTAGTCTTGGCTGTCAGTCATTTTTTTTCAAATGGAGATATGAAAATATTTGAAGACCATTACTATAGAATGAATGTGTACCCTCAAAACTCATATGTTGAAATCTAATCCCCAACATGATTATATTTGGGGGTGGGGCTTTTAGGAGATGATTATATCATGAGAGTGGGGTCCTCATATATGAGGTTAGTGTCCTTATAAAAGCAGCCCCAGGGGAGTTCCAAGATGGCAGAGTAGTAAAGGAACCCTGACTTGCTTCATCCTTCAAATACAACTAGATCAACTTTCAACTATTTTGACCAACTCAGAAGAGGATTGGAGGAGAACAGAAACAATCTGTACAGCTTGAATGAGAGAATTTGGCAGAGGCAAGTCTCTCCTGCCCCTGAATTGGGGGACTAAGAAACCACTTGGCAAGGAAGGAGAGGAAGCCTGGGTTCCCAAGTAAAATCAGGAAGAGGGAGAAAGTTTGAAACAGTGCAGTGGGTTGTGACTGTACAATAAGCCATGGCAAAGAGACCCCTAAGTCGCTCGGGGAGAGTTGCTCCCCATCCTGGAGGGCATTTGAAAGAGCATATTCATCCTCTACAAAGACAAAAGGACAGCCAAAGAGCCATTGAGTGGAGCCCAGAAGCAGGTCGGAGGGGTGTGCAGTGGGTAGAAAACCTCTTAACTTTTCAGTGTGAGCCACAATAGGCTTACACTTCTGTGCACGTGCTGATTGGCCACTCTCCTGGGGTTGACTAGCAGGGCACATAGATGGAAGCAGATTGCAAATAACCTGGACTCTGATTTTTGCTATGAGCCACAATAGGCTTAAACCTCTTTGTATGTGTGCCAAGTAGCCGATTTTCTAGGGCTGAGCTGAGTTGAGCACAGAGACTGGAGCAGATTGCAGATAACCTGGACACTGCTTTTCATTGTCTGCCACAATAGATTCAAGCCTCTTCAACAGCTTTTCTGGGACAAATGGGAGTAGGGGACTGAGTTGAGGGCAGATGGCTGATAATCTTGCTCCAGTTTTTCACTGAGCGCTACAATAAACTAGTCTCTGTGTGCACACTGAGCAATGACTTTTTGGGGATGGGATGGTGTTGGGCACACCCCAAGCCTCCCTGCCAGAGGACGGGAGTGGGAGCATACATTACCAAGCCCTTTAAAACTTGGAGTTTTGAATCCAAGCCACAGGTCAGAGATAAAATAAAGGAGGTCTGTGGCTCTAAGCATGTGGATGACTTGGGCACAGACAGGTTAGGGCAGGGAAATGATGAGGACCAGGGTCACAGGAGATTCCTAGCTTTTCTAAGAGGGCCTCCTGAGCAGCAGGTGTGGGGAGTTTCGATCACCAAGGACAAGAAAGCGAGGTGACATCATATTCTATTTCTTCTACCACCCCTCCTTTTCCCATCCACCAGCACAGTCAGACTCCAGAGAGAAATACAGCACCTCGAGTGGAGGCTGAAGTCTCCTGCACTAAACCCCACCCCCCTGACCTGGCAGGAACATCATTAAAAGAGCTAATCAGATTGTAAACCAGCACAGCAGGCCTCTCCCTCAGAAGACCAACACAAATTCCAGCATATACCAAGTCTACTGATTCAAGAAAGCTCCAAAACATCAGCTTCTGGCTCAACCTCACAAACAAATCAAAGCATACTTACTGAGAGGACCAAATACTCCCAACTACAAACAAGGAGGAACTCTGTAAGGATCAATGGGAAAGAACAGCCAAAACACAAGAGCAGAGTGTACACAGAATACACCAGAATCACTTCCTGAAGTTATCATTGTTGCTGTTGATATTATGGTTGCTGTTTTTGCTGTTTTTCTTTTTTTTTTCTTGTTTTCCTTTCTCTTTCTTCTTTCCTTTCCTTTTTGAATGAAATGACTAGAAGGAGAAATTAACAACAAAAGAACCAGAGGTAGTACTCTTTGCCATAGATTAAACAATATGGATATAGGTAAGATATCAGGACTAAAATTCAAAACTACGATTATAAAAATACTAGCTAGGCATGAGGAAAGCATAAAAGACACTAGAGTATGCCTTAATGTAGAAATAAAAGAACTAAAATCTAATCAGGTAGAAATTAAAAAAGCAATTACTGAGATGCAGTAAAAAAAATGGAGGCTCTAACAGTAAGGATAAATGAGGCAGTAGAGTCACTGATATAGAAGACAAATAATGGAAAGTAAGGAAGCTGAAAAAAGGAGAGAAAAACAACTACCAGATCACGAGGGGAGACTGAGAAATCAGTGATACTATAAAATGCAACAATACTCGAATAATAGGAGTTCCAGAAGATGAAGAAAACAGAGAAGGGCAGAAGGTTTATTTGAATAAATTATAGCTTAGAACACCCCTCATCTGGGGAAGGGAACACACATTGAATTCAGGAAGCACAGAGAACACCCCTCAAAATCAATAAAATTAGGTCAACACCCCCACATATAATAGTGAAGCTTCCAAATTCCAGAGACAAAGAGAAAATCCTGAAAGAAACTCAGGACAAGAGGTCCATAACCTACAAGGGTAGGAACATAAGGCTGGCAGTAGACCTGTCCACAGAAACCCAGCAGGCCAGAAAGGACTGACATGACATATTCAAGGTGCTAAACAAGAAAATTATGCAGACAAGAATATTTTACTCATCAAGGCTATCATTCAGAATGGAAGAAGAGATAAAGAGCTTGGAAGACAAAGAGAAACTAAAAGATTTTGTGATCATTAAACCATCCCTGCAAAAAATATTAAAGTTGATCCTTTGAGCAGAGAGATAAAAAGTAACAAGGACCATAAAAGAACAGAGACAATCTACAGAAATAGACATCACAGGTAATACAGTGGCACAAAATTCATATCTTTCAATAGTTATTCTGAATGTAAATGGGCTAAAAGTTCTAATCGAAGGACACAGATATCAGATTGGATTAAAAAAAAAAAAAAAACCCACCGATATGCTATCTACCAGAGATTCGTTTTAGATCCAAGGACAACTCCAGATTGAAAGTGAGGGGGTGGAGAACCATTTATCATGCAAATGGACATCAAAAGAAAGCTAAGGTAGCAATCTTTATATCAGATAAATTAGATTTTAAGCCAAAGACTAATAAAAGATGAAGAGGGGTACTATATCATAATTAAAGGGTCTATCCAGCAAGAATAACTAACAATTGTAAATATTTATGCCCCTAACATGGGAGCAGACAGTTGAATAAACCAATTACTAACAAAAACTAAAGAAACACATCGATAATGAGACAATAATAGTAGGGGACTTTAGCACTCACTCAGACCATTAGACAGATTATATAAGCAGAAGATCAACAAAGAAACAAGGGCTTTGAATGACACACTAGAACAGATGGACTTCACAGATATATTCAGAGCATTTCAACCTAAAGCAACAAAATATGCTTTCTTCTCGAGTGCACATGGAACATTCTCCAGAATAAATAACATACTGGGTCACAAATCAGGTCTCAAATGGTACCAAAAGATTGGGATAATATTTCGCATATTTTTAGACCACTGCGTATTTTCAGACTGCATGCTTAAAAACTTGAATTCAATAACAAAAGAAAATTTGAAAGGAACATAAATACATGGAAGTTAAAGAACATCTTACTAAAGAATGAATAGATCGACTGAGAAACTAAAATTTTTTTTAAAAATCATAAAAGCAAGTGAAAAGGAAAACAGAAGAGTTCAGAACCTTTGGAATGCAGCAAAGGCAGTCCTAAGAGGGAAGTATATAACAATATAAGCCATTATCATGAAACAAGAAAAGTCTCAAATATACAAGCTATCCTTACACCTAAAGGAGCTGGAGAAAGTATAGCAAATAAAGCCTAATTCCAACAGAAGAAGAAAAAAAATAAAGACTAGAGCAGAAAACAATGAAATAGAAACCAAAAGAACAGTAGAACAGATCAATGAAACAAGAAGCTGGTTCTTTGAAAGAATTAGTAAAATCAATAAACTCCTAGTCAGACTTATCAAAAAGAAAAGAGAAAGGACCCAAATAAATAAAATCACGAATGAAAGGGGAGAGATCACAACCAACACAGAAGAAATGGAAACACTTATAAGAACATATTATGAGCAACTATATGCCAACAAATTTGGCAATGTGGAAGAAATGGATGCATTCCTAGAAACATATAAACTACCAAAAGTGAAACAGGAAGAAATAGAAAACCTGAACAGACCACCTAACCAGCAAGGAAATTGAAGCAGTAATCAAAAATCTCCCAATAAACAAGAGCCTTTATGGCCTCCCAGCAGAATTCTACCAAACATTTAAGGAAGAATTAATACTTATATTTCGGAAACTGTTTCAAAAAATAGAAATGGAAGTAAAACTTCTAAGCCTATTTTATGAGGCTGGCATTACCTTCATCCCAACACCAGACAAAGAAGCCACCAAAAAGGAAAATTACAGACCAATATCCCTGATGAATATGGATTCAAATTTCTCACCAGGATACTAGCCAATAGGATCCAACAGTACATTAAAAAGATTATTAACCACAACGAAGTGGGATTTATTCTTGGGCTGCAGGTGTGGTTCAACATTTGTGAATCAATCAATGTAATACATTATATTAATAAAATAAAGGACAAGAACCATATGACCCTCTCATTTGGTGCAGAAGAAGCATTTGACAAAATACAGCATCTTCTCTTGAATAAAACTCTTAGCAGTGTAGGGATAGAGGAAACATACCTCAATATCATAAAAGTCATATACAAAAAGCCCACAATAAATATCATTCTCAATGGGGAAAAACAGAGTTTTTCCTCTAAAGTCAGGAATACGACAGGGATGTTCAATCTTACCACTTTGCTCAACATATTATTAGAAGTCCAAGCCTCAACAATCAGACAACCAAAAGAAATAAAAGGCATTCAAACTGGCAAAGAAGAACTCAAACTCTCACCCTTCGCAGATGACATGATATTTTATATGGAAAGCCCAAAGACTCCACCCCAAAACTCTAGATCTCATATAGCAATTCAGCAAATGTAGCAGGATATAAAATCAAGGCAAAGAAATCAGTTGCATTTCTATACACTAAACAGTGAGACAGAAGAAAGAGAAATTAAGGAATCAATCCCATTGACAATTGCACCAATAACCATAAGATACTTAGGAATAAACCTAACCAAAGAGGTAAAGGATCTGTACTCTGAAAACTATAGAATATTTATGAAAGACATTTAGGAGGACACAATGAAATGGACAAGCATTCCATGCTCATGGATGGGAAAAACAAATATTGTTACAATGTCCATCCTACCCAAAACAATCCACACATTCAACGCAATCACTATCAAAATTGCATCAACATATTTCACAGAGCTAGAAAAAATAATCCTAATATTTTTATGGAACCAGAAAAGACCCTGAATAGCCAGAGGAATGTTGAAAAAGAAAACCAAAGCTGGAGGCATCACAATGCCAGACTTCAAGCTATATTACAAAGTCGTAATCATCAGGACAATATGGTACTGGCACAAAAACAGACATAGATCAGTGGAGTGGAATAGAGAACAATCAACTCCTTGGTCAACTAATCTTGGAGAAAGCAGGAAAGAATACCTAATGGAAAAAAACACAGTCTCATCAACAAATGGTGCTGGGAAAATTGGACAGCAACATGCAGAAGAATGAAACTGGACCATTTCCTTACAGCACAGACAAAAATAGACTGAAAATAGATGAAAGACCTAAATGTGAGATAAGAATCCATCAAAATCCTAGAGAACACATACAGCAACCTCTTTGACCTGCAGCTGCAGCAATATCTTGTTACGCACATATTCAAAGGCAAGGGAATCAAAAGCAAATGAGCTATTAGGACTTCATCAAGATAAAAAGCTTTTGCACAGCAAAGGAAACAGTTGATAAAACCAAAAGATAACCTAAAGAATGAGAGAAGATATTTGCAAATGTATTATCAGATAAAGGACTAGTATCCAAGATCTATAAAGAATTTATCAAGTTCAACACCCAAAAAACAAATAATCCAGTCAAGAAATGGGCAGAAGACATAAACAGACATGCCTCCAAAGAAGATGTACAAATGACCAACAGACACACACAAAAAATGTTTAATACCACTTGGCAGTAGGGAAATACAAATCAAAACCACAATGAGATACCACTTCACAGCAGTCAGAATGGCTAAAATTAACAACTCCAGAACCAACAAATGTTGGAGAGGATGCAGAGAAAGGGAAACCCTCTTACACTTGGTGGGAATACAAGCTGGTAGAGCCACTCTGTAAAACAGTATGGAGGTTCCTCAAGATGTTAAAAATAGAGCTACCCTATGACCCAGCAATTGTAGTACTAGGTATTTACCCAATGGATACAAACATAGTGATCTGAAGGGGCACCTGCATCCCAGTGTTTATAGCAGCAATATCCACAGTAGCCAAACTATGGAAAGAGCCCAGATGTCCACTGACAAATGAATGGATAAAGATTAGCATGTATATACAATGGGATAGTACTCAGCCATCAGAAATTGAAATCTTACCATTTGCAATGACATGGATGGAACTAGAGGGTATTATGCTAAGCAAAAGAAGTCAATCAAAGAAAGACAATTATCATATGATTTCACTTGTATTTAGAATTTAAGAAACAAAACAGGATCATAGGGGAAAGGTTGGAAAAATAAAATAAGATGAAAGCAGAGAGGAAGACAAAACATTAGAGACTCTTAACTATAGGAAACAACCTGAGATTTGCTGGAGGGGAAGTGGGGGGGGGGATGGGATAACTGGGTGATGGACATTAAGGATGGCACTTGATGTAATGAGCACTGGCTATTTGTGCAGCTGATGAATACATTATATGCTAATTAATTGAATTTAAATAAAATTAAATTAAATAAAAAGTAGCCCCAAAGATCTCCCTGTCTCCTTCTTCCAAATTGAGCACACGGTGAGCAAATTTTGTCAGTCCAGCAATGCTAAATTTGACTGCTGTCTCTCAAAGAAACCATAAGCTCATAATTATGTTAAATCTCATTTAATTCCAAAATTATTTAGAGTTGATTATATAAATCATATATAAATTAAAATATAAACATTTATATTCACAAAACTTTTGAAAATGCAAGGTCTGTAACATTAGCATTTTAAAAATGCTTGAAACATTATATTGCAGACATTTGTCTATAATTAGCTGTTGTATATAATTTAGTCAGAATAATACTTAATACATAGATAAAATCATTGCATATAAAATATTCCAGGTGAGCATAAGATTACAAGTGCTTCCACAATGATGGGTAATGGTTAAAAATATTTCTATTTTCTATTACAAACAAGTAATATATTTCACATATATAATGTACATATATTTATATATAATGTACCCATAATATATGTATATGATGTGTCTAGTGTATATACATATGTATGTATGTGTATATATATATATATATTTATTTATTTATTTATTTATTTATTTATTTGCTTATTATTGAATTTTTTAAAGTATTAGACCTAAATAATGGAAGCTATGAATAAGAACACAATTACTGCTGACAAAAGTAAATGAATCTACGACTTATCATGTGCTGGTTAAACATGGAATCATACATCCTAACAGAATGAAAATTGCCAGTGAATAGAATGTAAATTTTGTCAAATGATAGAAATAGCAGAATATATATACACATATATATATTTACTTTTTGATGTAAGAGAAACAAAGTTTTGTATTCAATTACTTATCTGCACAGAGTACTACAAGACAATTTAATTTCCAAAGATATTATCCCATCCCAGGAAACCTGTACCAGTAACTTAACTAAAAACCTTTTCAAAGAAATGCCCCAGAATGAATCTTTAATTGTCCTGACCATGTACTCACCTAACTCTCTCAACACTCATAAACCAAATCCTCTTAGGGATAAATAAGAGAGAATGAATGGATTTGTAAGGACTGCTTTTAGTGAACAACTGCTTTTTGTTCTTTCCTCAATGCACAAAAATACACCACTAGAGACAGCACCTATTCCTGAAATGCAGTTCTATTTCACATTGTCACAAACACTCCTTTGAGGTTTCAAAAATGGAACACTCATATTAATAAACTCCTGTTAATATTAGCTTCAACAAATATCAGAATGGCTCAAGTGGAGCTTAAGGTATGTTGTTTTGGTCATTAAAATTTCTATATCTTTTAAAAATGGTCATCAATGGCTCTATATCATTTTAATATATTCTAAAGTTTAATGGCATAGCAGGGATTTGATTTCTTTCTCAACTCATGGTTTTGAAGTTTACAATCTGAAACAATGTTTTACCTATTTCATAATTCATGGAAGACAGTCAAATATCATAAAATACAGCTATCAGACAAGAAAAACAAATAAAAGTCATCTAAATCAGCAAAGAAGTCAAACTCTCATTCGTCACAGAGGACATCATACTCTATGTAGAAAATCCAAAAGAGTTGAACAAAAAATTGCTAGAACTGATAGAGGAATTCAGGAAAGTCACAGGATATAAAACCAATGCATAGATATCAGTTACATTTCTGTACCCTAATAATGAAGCAGAAGAAAGAGAGATTAAGGATTACATCCCATTTACAATTGCACAAAAAACCATGAGATACTTAGGAATAAAACTAACCAAAGAGGTAAAGTACCTGTACTCTGAAAACAATAGAAAGATAGAAATTGAGGAAGACACAAATAAGTGGAAAAACATCCCATGGTCATGGATTGGAAGAACAGATATTGTTAAAATATATATGCTACCCAAAACATTCTACACATTCATTAAAATCCCTATCATAATACACCCAGCATTTTTCACATAGCTGGAACAAACAATTATAAATTTTGTATGGAACCAGAAAATACCCTGAATAGGCAAGGGAAATCTTAAAAAGAAATCAAAGCTAGTGGCATTACATTTTCAGATTTCAAGCTGTTTATAAAGCTGTAATCATCAAGACAGTATGTTGGCAGTGCAAAAACAGACATGTGGATCAATGGACAGAATAGAGAACCCAGAAACCCTCAACTCTATGGTTAACTAATCTTCAACAAAGAAGGAAAGAATATTCAATGGAAAAAGAATGCCTTTTCAACAAATGGTGCTGGGAAAATTGGACAGTCACATGCAGAAGAATGAACCTGTACCACTTTCTTACACCATACAAAAAATAAATTCAAAATGGATGATATTCTTAAATATGAGACAGGAATTCATCAAAATCCTAGAAGAGAAAGCAGGCAACAACCTCTTTGATCTCTGCCACTGCAACCTCTTGCTAGACACACCTCCAAAGGCAAGGGAAACAAAAGCAAAAATGAACTATTGAGACTTCATCAGGATAAAAATCTTTCGCATGGCAAAGGAAACAGTCAACAAAACTAAAAGGCAAATTACAGGATGGGAAAAGATATTTTGCAAATGTCTTATCAGGTAAAGGGTTAGAATCCAAAACCTACAAAGAACTTATCAAACTCAACACCCAAAAAACAAAAAATCTAGTCAAGAAATGGGCAGAAGACATGAACAGACATTTCTCTAAAGAATTAATACAAATGGCCATGGACAAATGAAAAAATGCTGAACATCTCTCAGCATCAGGGAATACAAATCAAAACAACAATGAGATACTACCTCACACCAATCAGAATGGCTAAAATTATCAATTCAGGAAACAACAAATGTTGGCAAGGATACAGAGAAAGGGGAACACTCTTACACTGTTAGTGGGAAGGCAGACTGTTGCAGCCACTATGGAAAGCATTTAGTGGTTCCTCCAAAAGTTAAAAATAAAACTACCTTATGACCCAGAAATTGTACTACTAGGTATTTATCCAAGGGATACAATCATAGTGAATCAAAGGGGCAGCTGATCCTCAATGTTTATAGCAGCAATGTCCACAATAGCCAAAATATAGGAAGAGCCCAGATGTCCATCAACAGATAAATGGATAAAAAAGAGGTGTTATGTGTTTATATATGTATATGTATGTATATAGTTGTATATACATACAGAGGTGGTGTGTATGCATATAATACATACATATATACATACCTAATGGAATATTACTGAGTAATCAAAAAGAATGAAATCTTGCCATTTGTAACAACACAGATGGAGCTAGAGGGTATTATGCTAAGCAAAATATGTCAGTCATTGAAAGAAAAATACCATATGATTTCACTCATATGTGGAATTTAAGAATCAAAAGAAACGAACATAGGGGAAAGGAAGAAAAAATAAGATAAAAATAGAGAGGGAGAAAAACCATAAGAGACTCTTAAGTATAAAAAAACAAACTATAGGGGTTGCTGGAGGGGAGGAGGGTGGGAGGGATCAGGTAATGGGTGATGGGCATTAAGGTGAGCACTTGATGTAATGAGCACTGGATGTTACATGTAACTGATGAATCAAGAAATTCTACCCCTGAATCTAATAATACTATATCAGTTAACGAAATTGAATTTAAGTAAAAAATTTTAAAACAAGTTTCAATTGCATTCAAATCATGTTTTTGTTTAGATATGCTTTGCCAGAGAAATGTGAAAATCTAGGTTATTATTAACTTAAAAGTAACATATGTAACACACATACACACATATACATACATCTATCTATTTGGTTAACCATAGATGGGTATCTAGATAGATAGATGGATATAGATAGATATAGATGATACAGTTTAGATATAGATATAGATAGATATATCTGAAGTTTATTTGGCCTTGTCAAGTCATCTAAATTTGTAATTAGGTATATCCTTTTAGAAATCATTGCAGTGTTTTTGGGGAAGGGATCCAACCCCTTGGCCTGCCACTTTCCAGGTGTTCTTTGTCATGTTCACAGTTACTCCTTGTTCTTCAGAAAATACTCTGTCTCAGAATGTTTTTAGAATGTAAGATTTAGATTTTTTTTAATTTTGTTTCTTTATATACATCTTGTATTTCTCTGAAAACTAAAGACAATTTTTGGTCTTTTTAACTGAAAAAAAGAAATTATTTTGTTCCTTTTTCATTATGAATGATTTCAATGTCTTTTTTTTAACTTTTGAATTGATTTATTAAATACTGAGTAAATAAAGAATATTCATAAAATATATACAACAAACAAGGCATATGTCCTTTTGAAGTTGACATACAATAAACTGCACGTTTAAAGTACACAGTGTGATAAGTTTTGACATGATATACCATGAAATCATCACCACAATTAAGATAATAAACATATCCATCACCTGCAAGTTTTTTTAATTTATTTTTTCTTTTTTTAATATTAAATTGTTTTTATTATGTTATGTTAGTCACCATACAGTACATCATTAGTTTTTGATGTACTGTTCCATGATTCATTGCTTGCATGTAACACCCAGTGCTCCATGCAATATATGCCCTCCTTAATACCTATCACTGGGCTAACACATCCCCCCACTTCCCTCCCCTCTAAAACCCTCAATTTGTTTCTCGGAGTCCATAGTATCTCATAGTTTGTCTCCCCCTTCAATTCAATTCCCCCCCTTCATTTTTCCTTTCCTTCTCCTAATGTCCTCCATGCTATTCCTTATGTTCCACAAGTAAGTGAAACTATGTGATAACTGACTTTCTCTGCTTGACTTATTTCACTCAGCATAACCTCCTCCAGTCACATCCATGTTGATGCAAAAGCTGGGTATTCATCTTTTCTGATGCCTGAGTAGTATTTCAATGTCTTTTATTGACATATTATTTGATGTGAAATAACTTATGAAAACTATAGATGCAATCTATTTAATATCCTATTTATAGTTCAAACATATGGTAAAATAAACTTAAGCAAAAGCACATTAAAATATAAAAGAAAATGACTGCTTTATCTTGACACTGCTGATGAGAATAACCTGCACTAAATATTAACTTAAACATGGTTAGTGGTTGGTATAATGTGTCCCAGTGAAGTTGAATTTCTGGTGTTTGTATTAAAATATCAACAGTGATCCTGAAATAGCAGTAATATTCTCTGCCAGAAAAAGTATTATTAATACAATATTGTAACAACTCAATTTATAATGAATATATTAAAATATTTAATATTTTAATTTAATAAAATATTTCTACTTAATTATTAAATATTTTAAGATATTGTTATGAATCATGCAAAGAGGTTTTATATATTAAATGGTATGTGCTAGGCAGATAATTACACTTCTTTTAAAAAGTTCTATAATAAATTTCTCAAATCTCCATATATACTGCAAAAAAAAAACCACATGAAGGATTTGTGGGGTTTCATTCATATTTAAACAGATTCCTTGATAACAACCACTTGCATAGTGAGTCCAGAGTGAAAGATCAAGGATTCACAGTTCACAGTTTTTAGGTAAGAGCAATACAACCTTGGCTTTTTGCACATTTTGTAAATGGGTCAGAATACTCACATATATCATCAGTCTACACAGATTTATTTCTTAAATGTCCAATACTACCTTGTCATCCATTTCCTACATACTTATCTTGTTACAGTTACCTTAAATTCACCCCCCAACATCTATTTGAGGTCACTTTTAGCTGGATAGCTCTTACTTTTATAATTTTCCTGCAAGCTTTCCTGTCTCATAAAACTTTTATCTAGCAGTACTATGATATAGCACCAGGAAGAATGAAAATGTTATCCAGCTATTATGTGTTTACAAATTTCAGGGAACCTGGGTAGCTCAGTCGGTTAAGTGACTGCCTTAGGCTCAGGTCATGATCCTGGAGTCCCAGGATCTCTCTGGGGTCCTGGGACCAGGAGTCTCCATGGGACTCCCTGGAGTCCCTGGAGTCCTGCATTGGGCCCCCTTCTCAGTAGGGAGTCTGCTTCTCCCTCTGATCCTCCCCCATCTCATGCTCTCTCTCTCTCAAATAAATAAATAAAATCTTAAAAATTAAAATAAATTTCAAAGGAGTATATTTAATACACTATTACCTTGAATTGAGAGAGTGTCATAAAGAAATACTACTTCAATACTTCATTCAATTAAAATCAAAATATGGAAAATTATAGATAACATGTTTATTATTTGAATCAATATGAATGGGCATATTAATATTCTTGATACCTAGACTTGAAATCAAATCTGTTAAAATTATCATAGAATCTTTTAAGTATTACTAAATTGTAAGATTGGGAAAACAATCTAAATGGACTATATTAACCAGGAATTGTATAAGCATATCGAAGGCCTTTTTGGAAGGTTTTATATCGTTCACAGTCAAATATGCATATTTTCAGTAGGATCAATTGACCTCATTGTCAAATGTGTTACTGATCATTGCTTGCCTTTTCTGGGTCTATTGGTCTTATATCAGCATGTAAATTGCATCTTATATCACAATAAAATTATGGCACTATTTTAATAAAATTCATAAAAAGACCAACCGATCCAATTTTTTTCTCAATGAAGTTTTGAATTTTATATAGAGGCCACAGAAACAAATAAAATTTTCTTAATCTAAATGAAAGCCAGTAAGAATTGAATAAAGTAATTTTCAAATTTGGCTATGAATTTGAAACATCTAGAGAGTTTAAAAAGGTACCAGTGCCTGGGGCCTACCACAGAGATGCTGATGTAATTGGTCTGGGACGCAAACTGGGTACTGCCAAGTTTTTAAAGGTCCCTAGGTGATTCTAACGTACAACCAAAATTGAAAAACACTACAAAAACTCCCTCCCCACTTGAAATTCACTGTGCAGTGAGTCACATTAACTGACAAGTATAAAGAAAAGGGAAAAGTGACTGGACATTTGCTATCTACTTGTTTTCATAAAACCCAACAAAAGCCAAAAATCTTGCCCACTAAGAATTTTTCTTTAATAAATTTTTTGGTATCTGCTGTGAATTGTGATTTTTTTTCCTATTGCAGGTAGTTTCTTTGCCCACTTTTCTAATGGAATTTCCTATTTTACACTACCCATTGCAATTTTTATGGTTAATTTAAAATATTTTAAATTAACACACAGACAACTTTACACAGTCATTACAGAGACGGTATCTTATCATCAGTAAAAATGACACACAATTTGTCCCAGAGTTATACAACAAATAATTCCTACCAATCACCTTTATCACAGAATATGAAACAGATATTTCAGAGACAGTTTCATTAATGCTAGAGATTTACAGCATTGCATTCACAACTGCTTACTATGTAAAAGACTGAAGGTCAATATGTGAGATTTGCTACACTAAACGTCTTGCTTTCATGAAAATAAGGATGGTAATCTCATGTTAGTAAAGAGATACACCGTTTGAAGCACTATGCACTTCAAGGAGAAAACCCAACTCTTAAATCAATGTTTAAAGTGTATTTGGATAACAATAGCTCTCATTCATAAATAGTAAAAAAAAAAAGCTGTTAAAAGGTATCATATAAATAGTTTAGGCCAAGAGGAGTCAAATATTATGAGAAGGAAGATGCTCTTTGAAAAAAATAAAAATTAGTGGCTTACATGACTGACATAAACTAAAAGAAGACCATAATGTAAGTGCTTCAAAACATGAAGATAAACAAGAATTCATTATATTTTAAGGAAAGGTTAGTGAATTTATGGATGCCCTTGCTTCTAAATGAATAAGCCTGGTTAAACACCTAAGGGCATGTAAATGGTTAGTTATATTCATCAGCAAGCACAGAGTCTGATACATAAAAATAATTCCATATATGTTTGTTAAATAAATGACAGGAATTTTTCATTAAATATTTACTAGGTTTCAAGTAATGTATTAGGCATAAGTTAAAGGAACTTTTAAGACATTTAGGGGCGCCTGGGTGGCTCAGTCAGTTAAGTATCTGCCTTCAGCTCAGGTCATGATCCCAGGGTCCTGAGATCCAGCCCTGCATCAGGCTCCCTTGCTTGGTGGAGAGACTACTTCTCCCTCTCTCTCTGTCTGCCTCTCCCCTTGCTTGTGCTCTCTCTCTGTCAAATGAATAAATAAAATATTTTAAAAGAAACTTATATCTTTAATGATTAATTCTCTAATCTCAACATTAGTATGGAAGTATGCCAAAGATAATGAATCTAACTAGTCACAAGATATGAGACATTAAAATCTCAATTTTTATTTATAAATGTCTCAATATCTGATATAGCTACAATCTCTACTGGAGATTGTGCATGTTCAAAAGAAAACCTCTTAACTTTATAATATAAATGTTGCTTGATAGAAAAAAGATGATGATAAGAATATGCACTGGGAAAAGAGTCTCTTTAGCAAATGGTGTTGGGAAAACTGAAAAATGACATGCAAAAAATAAAACTGGACTACTTTCTTAAACTGTACACAAAATTAAACTCAAAATGGATTAAAGATCTAAACGTGAGACCTGAAATGATAAAATTCCTAGAAGAAAACAGGCAGTAATCTCTGACACTGATATCAGCTCTAGAAACATTTTTATCTAGATGTCTCCTAAGGAAAGGGAAACAAAAGCAAAATTGAAATATTTAGACTTCATCAAAATAAAAAGCTTTTGCATAGCAAAACAAATCATCAACAAAAAAAGAAAACCCACTAAATGAGAGAAGATATTTACAAAGGATATATCTAATAAAGGGTTAATATGCAAAATATATAAAGCATTTATACAAGTCAACATCACAAAAATAATCCAATTTAAAAGTGGCAGAAGACATAAACAAACATTTTTCCAAAGACATAGAAATAGACACATGAAGAGATTCTCAACATGAAGTGATGCTCAATCATAAAGGAAATGCAAATGACAACCGCAACAAAATATCACTTCACATTTATCAGAATTGCTAAAATCAGAAACCCAACAGACAAGTGTTGGCAAAGATATGGAGAAAATGGGACCCTTGTGCACTGTTGGTGAGAATGCAAAACTGTGTAGCTACTGTGGAAAACAGAGTAAAGTTTCTCAAAAAATGAAAAACAGAAAAGTACACTTACCTTGATGAGCATTGAGTAATATATGGAATTGTCGAATCACTATACTGTATGCCTGAAACTAATATAACACTGTATGTTAACTATACTGGAATTAATTATACTAAATTAAATTAAAGAAAGAAGAAAAGGAAGAAACAAACAAAAAATTAAAAACAGAATTACCATATGATCCAGTAATTTTACTACTGGGTATTTACCCAAAGGAAATGAAAATACTGGCTCAAAAAGATATATGCACCCCTATGTTCATTGCAGCATTATTTACCATAGCCAAGAAGTAGAAGCAACATAAGTGTCCATCCAAAGACTAATGAATAAACACACACACACACACACACACACACACACACACACTGGAATATTACTTAGCTGTAGAAAAAGAATAAAATCCTACCATTTGAAGCAACATGGATGGATCTAGGGGGTATAATGCTAAGTGAAATAAGTTAGTCAGAGAAAGACAAATGCCATAGAGTTTCACTAATATGTGGAATTTAAGAATCAAAGCAACTGAACAAAGGAAAAAAGAGACAAAAAAACAAACTCTTAGGGGTGCCTGGGTGGCTAAGATGGTAAAGCACCTGCTTTTGGCTCAGGTCATGAACTCCAGGTCCTGGGATTGAGACCAGCTCCCTCTGCCTCTCCCCCACCTTGTACTCTCTCTGTCTCTCTCTCAAATGAATAAATAAAATCTTAAAGCATGAGCACACACACACACACACACACAGAGACTCTTAAATAAACAGAACAAACTGGTGGTTGCCAGAGGGGAGGTACAACTCTTGATCTCAGGATTGTGAGTTCCAGCACCACGTTGGGTATGGAGCCACTTAAAAAAAATGACTCTAAGTCACTATTACTTAGGATTTCACTTATACTGCACTTTTACATCCAGATATTTTGTCATTGAAACAGACAAAATATTTGAATCAGTATTGTCACTTATTGACAAACTTTATCCACCTCCATGGGTCCAATTTACTTACACCATTTCTCTAGACATTAATGTATGTTTATTCTAGGCCTCAAATCATAATGCTTAAGGGACAGAACATATAATTTAGTGTCTTTAAGATAATTAAGAAGTTTTTGATGTTTGACTCAATGAAAATCTAATGTGCTATTACTGTACAGATTATGAATATTAGAATGCTGTGAAAAAAACTAGTATCACTTCAAAAGAACATAGTGACTATGTTATGACTATGACTTGTATACTCAGTAGATACTAAAAAAGACTGTCCTATAATGGTGGCAAGAGAGCAATAGATCATGGAGTAGCTAACCTTTAGCTCAGCTGTGAAGAAAAATATATGATTTGATGGAATAAACATGGTTTGTTAATCTAGTAGTTTTTTAAGAGAGGTTACCATCTATCTCTATATCAATGATATTGACAAACTTTATAAGGAAACATTATCTAACAAATTCCTTTGAAAGTTTTCCTTGCTAGTTACTTTCAGAAATCAAAGATAAAAAGGTAAAAGCAAAGTATTTTCTTTTAGAATTGAATTGTAGGGGTGCCTGGGTGGCTCAGTTGGTTAAGTGTCTGCTTTCAGCTCAGGTCATAATCCCGGGGCCCTGGGATCGAGCCCCATGTAGGTCTCCCTGCTCAGTTTCTCCCTCTCCTTCTGCCTTCCCCCAGCTCATGTGATCTCTCTCTCTCTCTCTCTCTCTCTCTCTTGCATGCTCTCTGTCTCAAATGAATAAAATATCTTTTAAAAAAGAATTAAATTGTAAGAATTTCAATTTTTTGATTGAAATCAGAGATATAAATTGTAATCAGAGCTCTATAGTTTGGAGTATCAATTTTAATGTATCAATTGTTGAGTTAGTCCTAGACAGTACCAGTCAAGCTTCTAAATTATGTAATGGCTCAAGTGGCATCAAGTGAACAGAAGCAATAACTTTCAACAGTTTCTAGGAAAAAAAGTAATGGAAAACTGCCCAATTTGAAAATGGAAAGAGTACATAAGCAATATGAAAATGGAAAGAGTACATAAGCAAAAAGTTGATTTTGTAACTATACCCAACATTATTATAAAGTTAAGAGACCTGGAAATAGTGCATTTAATACACATAAGAGCACTATTCCAGTAAAACTTTAAAATGATTTCTTTTTACTGCCTCAAATCAAATATACTTCAAAATCTTTTAAAACCTTGACTTATTTTTGTCACTATCATTTTACAAACATTCAGAACAGGGCATAGAGTTGAAATGAATATGTATGATTTCATTTCAGAACATCCTCAATACTATGCTACACACAGAGTGAAAACATTTGTCCCTCGGAGATATAATGGGTGAATTTTGATGCTACAAGGTGAATCAATGGTAGGTATGAAGATTTAGAACATTTTCATGACAGGATTAGTTTTTAGTAAAGGATGAGAAAAATATGCAGTGTGATCATGTAGCTCTCCCCTTCGTTTTAACATAAATGCAAAGAAAAATAACATAGACATCCATAAGAAGAACATAAGAAGTCCAAATTAGTTCAGTCAATAAGGACCTTACAAAAAAATCCTTGAAAAAATATTCGGAGCATCAGAGTTTTAAATAGAAGATACCTCTCAGCATTACTTTTCCCAGAATACTTCAATACAAACCAATAAAATAGAATTATGACTGGCTGAATTAAAACTAATTTCAGGGGCACCTGGGTGGCTCAGTTGGTTAAAGCCTTTGCCTTCAGCTCAGGTCGTGATCTCAGGGTCCTGGGATCGATCCCCACATCGGGCTATCTGCTCGGCGGGGAGCCTGCTTCCCCCTCTCTCTCTGCCTGCCTCTCTGCCTACTTGTGATCTCTCTCTCTGTCAAATAAATAAATAAAATCTTAAAAAAATAAAATAAAATAAAAAAATAAAATGAATTTCATTTCATTTTTTCACCATTCATGACAAATATTTCTGCTTCACATGAAGCCAGAGGACCGTGAATAAAAGATTTTAAATGCCTGTATAATAATTATTTGCTATTTCACCATTGATGACAAATATTTCACCATTTCATGACAAATATTTCTGTTTCACATGAAGCCAGAGGACTGTGAATAAAAGATTTTAAATGCCTGTATAATAATTATTTGCTATTACATTAATAAAATATTTCACATTTTATTCTGGAAAATTAGAAATCAGTTTCCTTTGAATTGTTTAATTTTGTTATCAAAATTTGGAAATTAAAAATAAGACAAGTAGGGGTGCCTGGGTGGCTCAGTCGTTACATGTCTGCCTTCGGCTCAGGTCATGGGTCCTGAGATTAAGCCTCACATTAGCTCTCTGCTCAGCAGGAAGCCTGCTTCTCACTCTTCCATTCCCCCTGCTTATATTCCCTCTCTTGCTGTCTCTCTCTGTCAAATAAATAAATAAAATATTTTAAAAAATAAGACAAATATACTGACCATTTATAAAAGATAATATATGATATTTTGCTAGGAATTGAGGAGATACAGAAGAGATATGTACTTGATTAACATGAATTCACAATCCTGGTATCAACATCATGCTTATGTGTTGAAATAGATGAAGAGATCACAAAAAGATTTATGGAACAAAGTTTTCCAGAAAGACTGAGAGGATCAGTAGTTAAAACGTTAAATGTAACAGAAAGTTCTGGAGTAGTAAGCAGATCTTGGGCAAATGATAACAGGGTTCCAGCTTAGTTGGCAGGTAAAGATAATAGATTATAGTGAGAAATGTATAGGGAGAAAATGCAATTAATACAGAGAGATGGTTCCCTCAATTTAGAAGTGAATTACAGCAACATCTAAAGAGGATAATCTACTTAAAAGGAGGGGACTTTTTATTTCATATTTATTTTCTTTGACAAATAACACATATATTTTTAAAGGAAAAACAGAAGTGGATTGTAGAAAGAGATTAAAAAGCTAGATATTTCAATAACTGAAAGGGAATAAATAAGAGACTAGAAAGGAACTCAGAAATATATTGGGGTTATAAAGACGGTTTCTATTTTACCTTCACTGAAGTTGCAGGATATAAAGTTAATATACAGAAATCTGTTGTGTTTCTATACACTAATAATGAAGTGACAGACAAATTAAGATAACAATCCCTGGCGGAGGAGGAGCAAGATGGTGGAGGAGTAGGAGACTGAGATATCATCAGGTCCCAGAAGTTCAGCTAGATAGTTATCAAACCATTCTGAACACCTACAAACTCAACAGAAGGTCTAAGAGAAGAAGAGCAGCAATTCTAGGAACAGAAAATCTACCACTTTCTGGAAGGTAGGATGTGCAGAGAAGTGAATCTGAAGCGACCATGGGGGAGGGGCTGGCTCCTGGCAAGTGGTAGAGCAGCAGAGCACAAAATCAGAACTTTTAGAAGTCTGCTCCACTGAGAGACATTTCTCCAGAGGCTAAGTGGGGCATGGAGCCCTCACAGGGACAGTGTGGTCTCAGGACCCATGGTGACACAAAAAGACCAGGGGTGTCTGAGGGTGGCAGAACTCCCAGGTACTGGAGCGGGGAAGCCAGCTGCAGAGATGGAGCTGAGAAGTGGGCTCTCAGCTCAGGATTACCTTAAACCATGATCCAAGGCACAGTGGGGCCACTGCTCTTCAGGCAGGGACCCCACAAGAGGCAGATCAGGGGAGACCCTCTCCTTCCTCCTCTGAGAGGAGTGGTGCGGGAGCATGCTGCAGAAATCTGCTGGGTTTGGAGACTCCAAACAGGGCCATGCACCAGAGGTAGAAATGCTCGGTCACAGGCTGGGTGAGCACGGAATTCAGACAGAGACCAGGGAGACGGGAGTGATTGACTGCTTTTCTCAGGGCACACTGAGGAGTGGGGCCCTGAGCTCTCGGCTCCTACGGGGCCGGAGATTGGGAGGCTGCCATTTTCATTCCTGTCCTCCAAAGCTGTACGGAAAGTGTTCAAGGAACAAAAGCTCCCGAGAGCGAACCCGAGCAGATTACTTAGCCTGGCCCCTGGCAAGGGCTGTGCAATTCCGCCTCGGGCAAAAACATTTGAGAATCACTACAACAGGCCCCTCCGCCAGAAGATCAGCAAGAACATCCAGCCAAGACCAAGGTCACTGATCAATGAGAACTGCGGAACTAGGGAAAAGCAACACATAGAATTCATGGCTTTTTTTCCATGATCCTTTAGTCTTTGAAAGGTAAATTTTTTAAATTTTATTTTTTTCTTATTATATTTTTAAAATTTTTCCTCTTTCCTATTTTAATGTTTTTAAACTATTTTATCCTATTAATACCTTTTTTAAAATCTTTTATAATTTTCATTTTTATAGTCATATTTTATCCCCTCATTGTATTTAACCTTATTTTTTGTATACATATAGGTTTTTTTTTCTTTAAAATTTTGGGATACAGTTTCTTCTAATAGATCAAAATATACCCGAAATCTAGTACACGGCTTTGTTCTAGTCTCCAGCCGGATCACATTCTGTCCTTTTTTCTTTCTTTTTTCAACCAACTTCTTATCTTATCAATTCCTTTTTTAGAATCTTGAGAACCCTCCTACACTGTTGGTGGGAATGCAAGCTGGTGCAGCCACTCTGGAAAATAGTACGGAGGTTCCTCAAAAAGTTGAAAATAGAGCTACCCTATGACCCAGCAATCACACTACTGGGTATTTACCCTAAAGATACAAATGTAGTGATCTGAAGGGACACATGCACCCGACTGTTTATAGCAGCAATGTCCACAATAGCCAAACTATGGAAAGAACCTAGATGTCCATCAACAGATGAATGGATAAAGATGTGATATATATATACAATGGAATACTATGCAGCCATCAAGAAAAACAAAATCTTGGGTACCCGGGTGGCTCAGTGGGTTAAGCCTCTGCCTTTGGCTCAGGTCATGATCTCAGGGTCCTGGGATCGAGCCCCACATTGGGCTCTCTGCTCAGCAGGGAGCCTGCTTCCCCTTCTCTCTCTGCCTGCCTCTCTGCCTACTTGTGATCTCTCTCTCTGTCAAAGAAATAAAATCTTTAAAAAAAAGAGAGAGAAATGAAATCTTGCCATTTGCAACAA
>CM052901.1:44923285-44970108 GCA_028534135.1 Potos flavus
AAACGAGGGGTTGAAGAAAAAAAGGGGGGAGGGGAGAAAAAAAAAGAAAAAAGAAAAAAAAGAAATAAAATAGAATTAAAAAGAGAAAAAGAGAGGAAAAAAAATTATATATATATATTAGACTTGTGATTAGAACAGAGCCCCACACCTGATTTTGGGTGTTTTGGGTCTGTTAGAAGAAACTACCACCCAAAATTTTAAAGAAAGAAAAACTTATAAATATACAAAAATAAGGGTAAACCCTAGGAAGGGATGGAATATGAGTGTAAAGATAAAAATTAGAAAATATTCTAAAAAAGGGGATTGATAAGAGGTTGGCTGAAAAAAGAGGAGGAATAAAAAAGAAGAAAAAAAAAAGAATAAAAGAGAAAAGAATGTAATCAGGCTGGAGAATAGATCCAAGCCGTGTGCTAGATTTAGGGTATATTTTGATCTATTTGAAGAAAGTGTATCCCAAAATTTTAAAGAAAAAAAGAAAAAAAAACCCTATATGTATACAAAAAAATAAGGTTAAATACAATGAGGGGATAAAATATGTAACAGTGAGAATTAGAAAAGATTTTTAAAAAGGTGTTGATTAGATACTAGTTTAAAAAAACGTTAAATAAGAAAGAGGAAAAATAAAATAAAAATATAAAAAAATAAAATAAAATTAAAAAAGTAAGAAAAAATTTAAATTTAAAGAATTTAACTCTGAAAGACTAAAGGGTCCTGGGGAAAAAAAGCCATGAATTCTATGTGTTGCTTTTTCCTATCTCAGGAGTTCCGCCATTTTCTTTGATCGGTGAACTTGGTCTTGGCTGGATATTCTTGCTGATCTTCTGGGGGAGGGCCCTGTCGCAGAGATTCTCAAGTGTCTTTGCCCAATTTGGAATGCACCGCCCGCCAGGGGCAGTGCTAGGTAATCCGCTCGGGTTCGCTCTTGTAGTTTTTGTTCCCTGAACGCTTTCCATACAGCTTTGGAGGAGGGGAATGAAAATGGCGGCCTCCCAGTCTCTGGCCCATAGGAGCCGAGAGCTCTGTGCCCCACTCCTCAGTGCACCCTCAGAGAAAAGCAGTCTCCCTCCCGTCTCCCTGGTCTCCGGCCGTGCTCCGAGCTCACCCGGCCTGTGACCGAGCGTTTCTGTCTCTGGCATACGGCCGTTTGGAGGCTCCAAACCCAGCAGATTCCTGCCACGAGCTACTGTGCCGCTCCTCCTGGAGGAGGAAGGAGGGTGTCTCTCCGGATCTGACCCTTGTGGGGTCCCTGCTTGAAGAGCAGTGCCCTGACTGTGCCAGAATCACGCTTCAAGGTGATCCCGAGCTGGTAGCTCACTGTTCGGCTTGGTCTCTGCCATTGGTTCCCCATTCTGATACCTGGGAGCTCTGCCACCCTCAGACTCCCCCGGTCTTTCTGTGACCCCACGAGTCCTGAAACCACACTGTCCCCGTGAGGGTTCCACCCCCCACTTAGCCTCTGGAGTGATGTCCCTCAGTGGAGCAGATTTCTAAAAGTTCCAATTTTGTGCTCCACTGCTCTGCGGCTTGCCGGGAGCCAGCCCCTCTTCCCGTCACTTTGGATTCACTTTTCCGCACGTCCTACCTTCCTGAAAGTGGTCGATTTTCTGTTCCTAGAGGTGCTGTTTGTCTTCTCTTCTATTTCCTGCTAAGTTGGTAGTTGTTTAGAGTGGTTTGATAACTATCTAGCTGCACTTCTGGGATCAGACACTATCTGTGCCTCTTATTCCACTGCCATCTTGGCGGGATTCTGATTTCTGACTCAATCTTGTTGCTAATTGGCCTGTTTAAATTTTTATATTTTCCTGCTTCGGTTTTAGTAAAGTATGTGTTTCTAGGCATTTATCCATTTTTTTAGGTTGTGTAATTTGTTTGCATATAGTTTTTTATAACACTCTATTACAATTGTTTGTATTTCTGTGGTGTTCTTTGTTATGTCTCCTTTTTCATTAGTAATTTTGTTTATTCGAGTCTTCTCTCTTCTTTTCTTAAAATTTTTCCAAGTGTTTGCTTGGAGGTTAATCAATTTTGTTGATATTTTTATTGAACCAGCTTCTGGTTTCTTGATCTGTTCTATTGATTTTTCAGGTTACATATTATTTATTTCTGCTCTAAATCATTTTTTAAAGACTTTATTTATTTGACAGAGAGAGCACAAGCAGACAGAGTGGCAGTCAGAGGGAGACAGAGAAGCAGGCTCTCTGCTGACCAGAGAGCCCAAAGTGGGGCTCGATCCCACAATGCTGGGATCCTGACCTGAGCTGAAGGTAGATCCTTAACCGACTGAGCTACCCACGTGCCCCTCTACTCTAATCTTTATTTGTTCCTTAATTCTGCTGGTTTTGAGTTTTGTTTTTTTCTTTTTATAGCTCCTTTAGGTATAAATTTTTGTTGTTCATTTGAACTTTTTCTTGCTTCTTGAGGCAGGCCTGTATTGCTATAAAGTTCCCTCTTAGAACCACTTTTGCTTTGTCCCCCAAATTTTGAACCATTGTTTTCAATTTCATTTGTTTCTATGTAATTTTATTTCTTCTTTGATTTATTGGTTGACTCATTCATTGTTTAGTAGAATGTTATTTAACCTCCATGTATTTGTGCTCTCTCCAGATTTTTCCTACTCCTTCATTTCTAATTTTATAGTGTTATAATCAGAAAAGATGCAAGGTATGACTTTGATCTTTTTTAATTTGTTAAGAATTGTTTTGGGGCACATGGGTGGATCAGTCAGTCATGATCCCAGAGTTCCAAGATTGAGTCCCACATCGGGATACCTGTTCAGTGGAGAGTCTACTTCTCCCTGTGCCCTTTACCCTGTTTGTGCTCCTTCTTACTCACTCTCTCTCTCAAATAAGGAATTGTTTTGTGGCCTAATGTGTGGTCTATTATGAACATGGTCCATGAGTATTTGAAAAGAATTTGCATTCTTCTATTTTAGGATGTAATGCTCTGAAAATATCTGTTAAATCCATCGGATCCAGTGTGTCATTTGAAAGACCCTGTTTTCCTTATTTATTCTCTGTTCAAATGATCTCTCCATTGATGTGAGGTTTTAAAGTCCCTTACTATTACTGTTCTACTTTTGATTATTTCCTTTATGTTTGTTATTAACTGTTTTATGTATTTGAGTACTCCTATGTTGGGTGCATATATATTTACAATTGTTATATCTTCCTATTGGATAGTCCCCTTCATTATTAAGTAATGTCCTTCTTCATCTCTTTTGATGGACTTTGTTTTAAAGCCTATTTTGTTTGATATAACTATTGCTTTCCTGGCTTTTTTTTCACCACCATTTGCATGATAGATGTTTCTCCATTCCCTCACTTTCAGTGTGCAGGTGTCTTTAGGTCCAAAATGAGTTTCTCGTAAGCAACATATACATGGGTATTTTTTTATATACCCCGTATCCCTATGTCTTTTGATTGGAACATTTAGTCCATTTACATTGAAAGCATCATGGGTAGATATGTATTTGTTGCCATTTTGTTATTTGTTTTGTGGTTGCTTTTGTAGGTTTTCTCTGATCTGTTCTTTTCTTTCTTTCATAGTTTGCTGGTTTTCTTTAGTAACATATTTGAGTTCCTTACTCTTTATTTTTGCATATTTATTACTTTTTTAATCTGTCATTTCCATTCATTTTATATATAATATCTTCTGCATATAGCAGTCTCTATTAAACTGATGGTTGCTTAATTTTGGATTCATTCTTTACTTTTCTCCTTTCCATATTTCAGATATTTGGTATCATCTTTCATAGCCTTTTATTTTGTAATTCTCTTGACTGATTTTTACAGATACACTTATTTTTGTTTTTGCTTTCATGCTTCATATTTTTCTTACTCTTATGTTTTTTGTTTTCCAGTCAGAGTCCACTTTATCATTTCTCATAGGGCTGTTTTAGGGCTCATGAATTCTTTTACTTTTTATTTGTTCTGGAAACTCTTTATCTATTCTTCTATTCTGAATGATAGCTTTTTGGATAAAGTATTCTTGGCAGCAAATTTTTTGAGTACATCATGCCACTTTCTTCAGGCTTGTAGTGTGTCTGCTGAACAATCAGCTGATAGCCTTATGGGGTTTCCTTTATATGTAACTTTCTTTATTATTTAAACAATTAACATTCTTTGTTTATTATTACTTTTTTTTTTTTGCCATTGTAATTACCATATGTGTTCGCATGGACCTCACTGGATTGAATTCATTAAGGTATCTCTGTGCCTCCTGTATGTGGATCTCTGTTTCCTTTTCCAGATTTGGGAAGTTTTTAGCTATTGTTTTTTCAAATACATTTTCTTGTCCCCTTTCTGTCTCTTCTCCTTCTGGCATCCCTATAATGTAAATGTTATTATGCTTGATGGACTCACTGAGTTCTCTAAGTCCAATCTCATTATGTGGTATTTGTCTCTCACCTGTTTGGGTTGATTGCTTTCCATTACTCTATTCTCCAGGTCACTGATACATTCCTCTCCTTCTTATAGCCTATTGTTTATTCCATCTGTTGTATTTTTAATTTCATTTATTGAGTTCTTCATCTCTGATACATTATTTTTTTTGTCTTTTTGTCAAGGGCCTCACTGATGTCCTCCACCCTTTTCTGAAAGTCTGGCAAATTCCTTTATGATCCTTACTTTAAGTTCTGTATCAGATATATTGCTTATTTCTGTTTTACATAGATTTATTGCTGTGATTTTGTCCTGTTCTTTCATTTGGGTCATATTTCTCTGTCTCTTCATGTTGTTTACCTCTCTGTGCCTGTTTCTGTGTGTTAGGAACATCAGCTATGTCTTCTGCTCTAGAACGTAGTGGCTTTATAAAGAAGAGATCCTGTAGTGCTGTTCATTGCAGTGTCCCCTCTGCACCAGGAGCTGGCATTTCAGGGGAGTCTCCTATGTGTGTTACTTGCATCCTGATCTTGTGTCTAAGTTGCTTTACCTTTCAGTCTAGATGTCTGCTCTATTTGCTTGTTGTAGGCTGTGCTTGCTCTCTGTGATGTTAGTGAGACCTAGGCAGGCCTGCTCTGATGGGACTTCATAGCAGAAAGGTTGGGGATTGGGTGTCAGTTTTAGCAAAATTTGCACTGAGCCACTAGTCTTTGGCCAATCTCCTGAAGTGTGGCTGTGACCAGGGGAAGGTGGTATCTGTGTGCTTGGGAGCTGAATGAAGCATGCCTGTCTGTATAGGCAGCTGGGTATGGAGGGCAGTGGCTGGGGCACACAATGCCTGTGTGGGGGCTCATGCAGCATTAGTAAAATTTGCTTTGAGCCACTAGTCCTAGGCAGGATCACCCTAAGCAATGTGGCCATGGGGTCTGGGATCGTGGCTTGAGGCAGAACCTAGACAGGCCATGCACAGAGTTAACAAAATTTGCGCTGAGCCCAGGGCAGAGGGCAGCAGGTTGGGAGTGGGATAACTTGTGGGTGGGCCATACTGCTAGCAGGTCAGGCTCCTGATGTCTGAGTAGTGGTGCCTCTGGAAGGTGGCTCTGTGTTTATGAGTGGGGAAGATGAGAAAAATGGCTCCGCCAGCCCCTTTGGTTCCAGAGAAGTTCTCCAAAGAGATCTGAAATCAGTATAAATGAATCTCATGTTGAGCAAGTCGTGGTTTCTGTGTTGCTTCTCCTAGGGCTGTTGTCTCATTAAGGATGGGGACCCAGCTGTCATTTGCTCTCTGGGCTCACTTAGCTGACTTGTAATGCTCCACACTTACAGTCCTGCTGGTTATACAAGCTCAGGGAATTCAGCCTCTCTGGTTTTCAAAGCCAGGCATTATGGAGAATCATTTTTCCTGTGTAAGCGCTGGTGTTTCTCCCTCTCTATGACTGCAGCTCCCTCCCTCCTGTGCGAGGCTCCAGACCACTATTTCTGCCCTTCCTAATGTCTCCAATGCACCTTCTTCTCTATATTAATTGTGGAGTTTGTTGTGCAAGCCTTTGGACTTGCTTTCAGGTATATTGAATCAGATGTGAGTAATATCTAGTTGTAAAGGTGAGACAAAGTGAGCTTAGGGTCCTCCTATTCCGGCATCTTATACTGCCTCTCCCATCCTGATAATCACTTCTTTTGCATGTTATCCATTCAACCATTTAGAATCTATTTATTTCTACCTTATTTTATAATTGGTAATTGGCTTTTTTTTTTTTTTTACTAGATTGAGCTACTGGAAGACAGGACCTGCATTTTTTTTTAGTCTCAGAGATAGAATTTAGTGATTCATCAGGTGCATATAACACCCAGTGCTCGTTACATCAAGTGCTCTCCTTAATGCCCATCACCCAATTATCCCTTCCATCAACCCACCTCCCATCCAGCAATCCTGTTTCATTCCTAGAGTTCAGCATCTCTTATGGTTTGCCTCCTGCTGCTTTCATCTTATTTTATTTTTCCTTCCCTTCCCTTATGTTCATCTGTTTTGTTTCTTAAATTCCAGACATGAGTGAAATCATATAGTATTTGTCTTTCTTTGACTGACTTATTTTGCTTACCATAATACCCTCTAGTTCCATCCATTTCATTGCAAATGGCAAGATTTAATTCTTTTTCTGGCTGAATAATATTCTATTGTATATGTATACTACATCTTCTTTATCCATTCATTTCTCAATGACATCTGGTCTCTTTCCATATTTTGGCTATTGTGGACATTGTAGCTATAAACACTGTGGTGCAGGTGCTCCTTACAATCATTATGTTTGTATCCTTCAGATAAATATCCAGTAGTGCAATTGCTGGGTCATAATGTAGCTATGTTTTTAACTTCTTGAGCAACCTCCATACTGTTTTCCAGAGTGGCTACACCAGTTTGCATTTCACTCAACAGTGTAAAAGGAACCCCCTTTCTCTGCATCCTCACCAACGCTTGTTGTTTCCTGTCTTGTTCATTTTAGCCATTCTGACCAATGTGATGTGGTATCTCATTTTGGTTTTGATTTGTATTTATCTGATGCTGAGTGATGTTCAGCATGTATTTATGTGCCTTTTGGTCATTTGTATGTCTTCTTTGGAGAAATGTCTACTCATGGCCTCTGCATGTTTCTGTATAATGTTGATGGTATTTTGATAGGGAATGTATTGAATGTGTAGATCGCTTTGTGTAGCATAGACATCTTAACAATATTGCTCTTCCAACCTATGAGCGTGGATTTTTTTTTTTCTATCTCATTCTATATTCCTCAATTTCTTTCTTAAGTGCTCAATAGTTTTCAGAGTACAGATCTCTTACCTCTTTGGTTGGGTTTATTCCTAGGTGTCTTATGGGTTTTGGTGCAGTTGTAAATGGGATAGATTCCTTGATTTCTCTTCAGCCTCACTGTTAGTGTATAGAAATGCGTCTGACTTACGTGCATTGATTTTTTATCCTATGACGTTGCTGAATTCCTGTATCAGTTCTAACAATTTTTCTCGTAGAGGCCTTTGGGTTCTCTACATAATCATGTCTGTGAAAAGTGAAAGTTTGACTTCTTCTTTGCCTTTTAATTGTTGTTGTTGTTGTTGTTGTCTGATTGCTGGGGCTAGGACTTCCAGTACTATGTTGAACAATAGTGTTGAATGTGGACATCCTTGTCCTGTGGCTAACCTTAGAGGAAATGTTCTCAGTTTTTCCCCATTGAGGATGATATTTACTGTGGGTTTTTTGTATATGGCTTTTATGATATTGAAGTATGTTCCTTCTATCTCTACAGTATAGAGAGTTTTTATCACAAAAAAGTGCTATATTTTGTCAAATATTTTTTCTACATCTATTGAGAGGATCCTGTGATTCTTGTCATTTCTTTTATTAATGTAGTGTATCACATTGATTGATTCGTGGATGTTGAACCACCCCTGCAGCCCAGAAATAAATCCCACTTGGTCGTGGTGAGTAACACTTTTAATGTACTGTTGGATCTTCTTTGCTAGTATCTTGGTGAGAAACTTGACATTCCTGTTGGTCTGTAATTCTCCTTTTTTGTGGGGTCTTTTGTTTTAGGATCGAGGTAATGCTGGCCTCGTATGGAAGTTTTCCTTCTATTTCTATTTTTTGAAACAGTTTCAGGAGAATAGGTGTTAATTCTTCTTTAATTGTTTAATAAAATTCTGCTGGGAGGCCATCTGGGCCTGGACTCTTGTTTGTTGGGAGATTTTTGATTACTGATTCAATTTCTTTGCAGGTTATGGGTCTGTTCAGGTTTTCTATTTCTTCTTGTTTTAGTTCTGGTAGTTTATATGTTTCTAGGAATGCATCCATTTCATTTTTTTCTAATTTATTTTATTTAAATTTTGTTAATTACCATATATTATTAGTTTCAGAGGTAGAGTTCAGTGATTCCTCAGTTGCATATAAAACCTAGTGCTCATTACGTTAAGTACCCTCCTTTATGTCCATCACCCAGTTACCCTATTCCCCCACCCATTTGCCCTCCACTAAACCTGTTTGTTTCCTATATTTGAGTCTCTTATGATGTCTCTCCCTCTCTGATTTTGTCTTATTTTTCCTTCCCTTCCTCTACGATCCTCTCTTTTGATCATTTTCTTACAATATACAAAAACAAACAAACTCAAAATGGATGAAAGGTCTAAATATGAGACAGGAATCCATCAAAATCCTAGAGGAGAACACAGGCAACAAGCTCTTTTACCTTGGTTGAAGAAAATTCTTGCTATTGCTATTTATTTAGTTCTTTTCTATTTTCTTCTCGGTAAATCTGGCTAGGGGTTTATCAATCTTATTAATTCTTTGAAAGAACCAGCTCCTAGTTTTGTTGATCTGGTTACTGTTTTTTGTGTTTTTTTTTTAATTTTTATTTTATATTGTTTTTATGCTCTAATCTTTATTATTTCTCTTCCCTGGCTGCATTTGGACTTTGTTGTTCTTTTTCCAGCTCCTTTAGGTATAAGGTTTAGTTTTGTATTTGAGACATTTTTTTATTTGTTGAGGAAGGCCTGTATTACTATATAATTCCCTCTTAGGACCCCTTTGTTGTATCCCAAAGCTTCTATACTGTCATGTGTTCATTTTCATTTCCTTCCATGTATTTTTTAAATTCTTTGGTTTCCTGGTTGACCCATTCACTCTTTAGTAGGATTCTCTTTAACCTGCATTTATTTGTGTTCCTTTAGATGTGTGTGTGTGTGTGTGTGTTTATGTGTGTGTGTGTGTTTGGTTGACATCAAGTTTTAAAGCATTGTGGTCTGAAAATATACATGGTATAATCTTAATCTTGAGACATGATTTGTGACCCAGTGTGTGATCTATTCTGGAGACTGTTCCAAGTGCACTCAAACAGAATGTGTATTCTACTACTTTAGGATAAAATTATCGGAATATATCTGTTGTCAATGTGGTCCAGTGTATCATTCAAAGCCTTTGTTGATCTGCTTAGATGATATGTCCATTGGTGTGAGTGGGGTGTTAAAGTCCCCTACTATTATTGTATTATCAATGGGTTTCTTTGATTTTGTTATTAATTGGTTTATATATTTGGTTGCTTCCAAGTTAGGAGAATAAATATTTACAATTGTTAGTTCTTCTTTTTGGATAGACCCCTTTGTTATGATACAGTGTCCTTCTTCACCTCTTATCACAGTCTTTGGTTTAAAATCTAATTTGATTTAGGGATGGTTACACCAGCTTTATTTTGACATCCATTAGCATGATAAATAGTTCTCTACCCCCTCACTTTAATCTGCATGTTTTTTTGGGTCTAACATGAGTCTCTTCTAGGCAGCATAGAGATGGGTCTTTTTTTTTTTTTTTTATCCATTCTGTTACCCTATGTCTTTTGATTGGAGGATTTAGTCCATTTACATTTAGAGTAATTATTGAAAAATATGAATTCAATGCCATTGTATTACCTGTTAAGTTACTGTTCCTGTAGATTGTCTCTGTTCCTTTCTGGTGTTTATTACTTCTGGACTCTGTATCCATTCAAGGGATCCCCTTTAATATTTCTTATACGGCTGGCTTAGTGTTCATAAATTCCTTTAGTTTTTATTTGTCCTGGAAACTATTTCTCTTTCTATCCTGAATGATAGCCTTCTTGGATATAGTATCCTTGGCTCCATATTTTTCTCACGTAGCACACTGAATATATCATACCAGTTGTTTCTGGCCTGCCAGGTCTCTGTGGACAGGCTTAATGCCAGCCTTATGTTTCAATTCTTGTAGGTTAAGGACCTCTTGTCCCAAGCTACTTTCTGGATTTTCTCTTTATCTTTGAAATTTGCAAGCTTCACTATTATATGCCAAGTTGTTGATCTATTTTTATTGATTTTGAGAGGGCTCTTTGTGCCTCCTAGACTTGAATGCCTGTTTCCTCCCTCAGATTAGGGACATTCTAAGCTATAATTTGTTCAAATATACCTTCTGCCCCTCTTTCCCACTCTTCATCTTTTGGGACTCCAATTTTCTGGATATTATTTTGCTTTATGGAATTGCTGAATTCTTTAAGTTGCTGTTTATGATCTAGTTGTGTTTCTCTGATTTTTTTTCAGCTTCTTTATTTTCCATCATTTTATCATCTATATCACTGTCTCTCTCTTCTGCCTTGTTTATCATCACATTTAGAGCTTTCATTTGGGATTGCATCTCAGTAATAGTATTTTTAATTTCAGACTGGCTAGATTTTAGTTATTTTATTTCTAGGGTAAGGGATTCTCTAGTGTCTTCTATGATTTTTTCAGCCCCAGCTAGTATTTATATAATTGTCGTTTTAAGTTCTAGCTCAGACATCTTACTTATATCCATATTGATTAAAACCCTGGCAGCGAGTATTACCTCTTGTTCTTTCTTTTGGGGTGAATTTCTCCATCTTGTCATTTTGTCCAGAAAAGAATGGAAGAAAGAGAAAACACAACAATAACAACAATGAAACAGAAAAAAAAAAAACCTAGAAAAAAACAAAACAAAATAAGAAAAAATCAAACAAGAAACAAAACAGAACAAAACATGAAAATAGATCCTGGGTTTGTTTTGGTCTGCTGGTTAAAAGAAACTAGATCCCAAAACAGGAAAGAAATCTTACGTATATACAAGAATAAATTAAAATACAATGAAAGGAAACAAAAAATTAAAAAAATACATGTATTTAATGTATATATAAAATAAAAATTAAAAAGAATTGAAAAAATAAGAAAATTGCTGAAAAAAATAATACTGAAAGACTAAAGAATAATAAAAACTACAAATGCTATATATACTGTTTTCCCTAATAGCTGAAGCTGAAGTTGTCTATGATCAGTAATGGTGCTAGCCAGTTGTTCCTGCTGGTGTTCTGGGGGAGGGGCCTGTTGCTCTGATTCTCAGGTGCTCTTGCCCTTGTGGAAATGCACCTCCTTTGCCAGGGGGCTGGGCTCAGTGTAAGCGGCTCCGGATTCCCCTATGTGGCACTGTTTTGCTCCCCGAAGGCTTTCAGCCCTGATGGGTGGGATGAAAATGTTGGCGCCCCACTCTCTAGCTCTGGAGCTGTAAGTTCACACCCTCCACTCTTCAGTGAGCCTTCACAGAAAAGCATTCAATCACTCGTTTCTCCCCGGTTTCCATATGAAGTCTGTGTTTACCCACCTTGTGACTGAGCATTTTTATCTCAGGCACATGAATGAGTTTCGATATTGCAACTTTTAGGGACTCCTGTCATGCAGACCTGAACTATTCCTCTCAAGGGAGGGACAGAGTCTCACCACACTTCCTGTCTTTTGCTGGGATCCATACCAGGAGAGCAGTGGTAGGACTTTGCAGCAGTTCACAATTTATGGCAACACAACGCAGAAAACCAACACTTAGACTCAATGTGTTCAGCCAGCATCTCTACTCCTATGGGAACTCTGCTGTACTCAGGTACTCCCATTCTTCTTGTGAACTCTGTGATCCTGAGAACATGCTGTCCTACCTGGGATTCCATCTCATTTCAGCCCCTCAGCACCTTTAAGCCAGGGACATTCCACACTGTAGCAGACTTCTGAATGTTCCAATTTTGTGCTCCACTGTTTATAATATTTTTTGGTAGCCTCCTTTAGCCAGCTTCTTCCCCTCCATGGTATCCTCTGATATATAACCATGGATTCGAGTCTCTGTACCTCCTACTTTCCAAAAAGTGGTCATTTTTCTATTTTTAGAACTGCAGCATTTCTTTTCTCAGATGTCTGATTGATTTTGCTGGTGTTCAGAATGATTTGATTACTATCTAGCTGAATTCTGGATACTAGACAATCATAGGATCCTATATTTCTCTGCCATCTTCCTGAGGTGTTTTTTTTTTTTCCCCACTATGGTTATAATTCTAGTATTTGCCTCAGGATTTAGCACAAACTAAACACTCAATAATTCTTTTTAAGTATTTTATTCAGTGACAATAAAGGAAGATAGAAATAATACAAACTCTGGAAAATATTAGAGAAAGGAGAGAGAGTGGGACATATGGTACAAGTAATTAATTTACCTTTATTTAGAGCAAAATGAATTTTGTACAGGTGCAAATTATATTACCTCAGAAGCACTACCACTCAAAGATGTTTTCATTAGAATATTAAAAGAAAAATTTGCTTTTGACAAACTAATATTGGAACTTTTAAAAGTTACTGTAATAGCAAAAAAATCAACTCTGGAACAGCAAAAAAAATCAACTCTGGAATAGCAAAAAAAATCAACAGAATCCTAATATGTTTCTATGCTGCATATTAGCAACAATGCCAAACACTTAGAAGTGATGCAAGAGAGAAAAGGAAGAATGGTGATTGTGTTGATGGAGGATACTCACAGACTTCTCAAAGCACACCCAATTTGGTAAGACATAACTATTTTAGACAGAGCAAAGGTAAATGATGCCTAGAGTGTATGTTCCATGGTAAAGTACAACTTTTAAAAGGTTGCTGCAGTTGCTCTTTATTCAACTATCTTCTTGTAGAAGTGCATGTGTTAGATACCTTCAAGGATCAAGAGTCTGCAATATCTTTATATCGTCCTTGTCCTGTAAACATTCTCTACTACTATCTCTAAAGTATCAAGAAGACATGTTATTCTGATTAAGTGACCTCAGTGTTGCCTTCGAGTGGCATAAGCCTAAAAAAGCATCACTGCCTCAAAAAAAAGTCGGCACTATTGTGTAACTAAATATTCATTTTGCCTTAGCTCACAACACTCCTTGATTAGATACTTCAGGAAGCCCTATGGTCAATGGGGGAGGGAATTTAGTCATGGAGGCAGGGTTGCTGCAGTTCTTATTCCCTGCATCAACATGCTTGTACACTTCCCTATATTAACCAATTTTTCTATGCACAAAGGACATCTTAACCTTACACAATGCTACATGTCAATTACATACCAATAAAGCTGAAAAAAAAAAGTAAAATGCCTGAAAAGGCCTTCAAAGTTATCACTCATGGTTCATTTAACGTGGAAATTAGGTCAAAGCAGATCATTATATCTCCTTTCTGTGCACCTTTAGTTTTTTTGCCTAGCAAGCAGATTCCTATTTTTTTTGTAAATACATAGAGCATAAATGTAACCTACATATTAACAGATACTTTAAAATAACTCACTCCCAAAATTCTCTTAGAGGGTATTTTAAGAAATCATTTAATAGTCTTGAGCAAAGTAGTTATACTTAATTTTTAAAATATAGCTTTAGGGGCGCCTGGGTAGCTCAGTGGGTTAAAGCCTCTGCCTTCAGCTCAGGTCATGGTCTCAGGGTCCTGGGATCAAGCCCCACATCAGGCTCTCTGCTCAGTGGGGAGTCTGCTTCCCCCCCCCCGCCTGCCTCTCTGCCTACTTGTGATATCTCTCTCTCTGTCAAATAAATAAATAAAATCTTAAAAAAAAACAAAATATAACTTTAATACTGATGTCAATTATTGAGGATCCTAGCAGCAGAGTTAATTTTATCACATTTCAGATTTAGCCTCATGTACCAAGAACACTGTAGAGTTCTTACGAGCAGCAATGATGATAGATGGAAAGTAAAACAGTCAGCTTTGATTCTTGGGTCTCTTGTTCTATTAAGTCCTTCCATTTGACCCCTTGCCAAAGCATGGCAGAGTTTCATGAATTAGGTTATTTCAGAGACTAAGTAATCTTGCTCTTTAGAGACTTCAGAATAAAAAAATGGAAACCTCTTGTGAAGTGACATAGTTTTAAACAGGGTAGTATGAACTTTTTTTGAGAAAAAAATGAATAAAGGAGTAAATTAAATTGCATTAAATTATTAAAAAACTGATTTATCACTTGCAGCTCAATAGGTGAAGCAGCATATATATTAAATAAGAATATATTTATGTATAAAGTAATTAACATTTATTGAATATTTACTATGTACAAGACACTATACTAAGGACTTTATATAGGTTATATATGTAATCCACATCAATTCCTAATGATGGAGCTGTATTATTATTGTCATGACAATGATAAAAATGAAACTCAAACCTATTAAATAGTTTGGCAAAGATTACATAGCTAGTCAGTGGCAATGCTGATATTTAAATTCAGAATTATCTAACTCCAAAGTGCAATCTCTTATCCAACATGGTACATTACATCTTCAAGAAAAGTGTAGACAAATAACAGTGCTTAGGCAAGAGAAGAATATTGTGCCTGGCACTAAAGAAATGAAGAATATTTAGTGAATGCGAGATACTGTGCTAGGTGTAGAGTCATTAATTGAAAACTATCCCTGTTTTCAAAGAGTTAACATTATAGTGGGAGAATAACACATGGACACAAATATTTGACACGTTAGCCTGTGTGATATTAGTTTCAAGAAGTATGGCTACAGAGCTATGGCACCTCAGAGACTGGAGAGCTAATAGCTAGTTGGGTGGACTGAAAAGTATTTCATATCGTACTGTAAAAGGTGAGTACCATGCCAGTGGTTGAGCATGGATGGTGATAAGGGTGGAGCATTGTCTAGAAATAGAGAAATTTCTCTTGTCTGAAATAGAGAAATATACACGAATAGAGAAATATATACAATTAAACAGGCAAGGGAGAATAAGGAAATTGCAGGAAGAACAAAAAGACTAGTTTGATTGGAACATAGGCATACATTAATCAAGTAACCAGAAAGAAAAGTGTAGAAAGATCAGAAAGTGTGGGCCAAAACATGAAGAGATGTGAATGTAACTAAACTTTTAAAAATAAGTAATGGGAAATAGCTGAAGATTTTTTAAAGTAATAAAGGTAGAACCATCCATAGTCAGTGTTGGAATTTAGTATTAAAAATATAGTAGTTATTTGAGAATGGACTGATAAGAGAAATCTAGGAGAGGGGAGAGGAGATAGAGTTTTACAGCAGTAATCCAAGTGATGTGTTTTTTGCAGCCTTATTATAAAGAATATGCAGATAAAATAAATTTGGAAAATCACTGTTGTGAATTCTTTCTAGAATAATTCAAAGCTGAGCAAAGATATTTGCAGAAATCTGGCAAGAGTTTCAATATGCTTAGAAAGTCTTCTGTTCAATAAATGGTGCTGGGAAAATTGGACAGCTATATACAGAATTAAACTCGACCATTCTCTTACATCATACACAAAGATAAACTCTAAATGGATGAAAGAGGGGCATCTGGGTGGCTCAGTCATTAAACATCTGCCTTCAGCTCAGGTCATGATCCCAGGGTCCTAGGGTCGAGCCCTGCATCAGGCTCCCTGCTCATCAGGAGCCTGCTTCTCCCTCTCCCATTCCCCTTGCTTATGTTCCCTTTCTCACTGTCTCTTTCTCTGTCAAATAAATAAATAAAATCTTTAAAAAATAAATAAATGATTGAAAGACCTCAATGTGAGACAGGAATCCATCAAAATCCTAGAGGAGAACATAGGCAGTAACCTCTTTGACATCTACCATAGCAACTTCTTTCAGGACAAGTCTCCAAAGGCAAGGGAAATAAAAGTGAAAATGAACTATTGGGACTTCATCAAGATAAAAAGCTTCTGCACAGCAAAGGAAACAGTCAAAAAAACTAAGAGGAAACCCACGGAATGGGAGAAGGTATTTTCAAATGACACTATAGATAAAGGGCTGGTATCCAAGATCTATAAAGAACTTCTCAAACTCAGCCACCCAAAAAACAAATAATCCTGTCAAAAAATGGGCAGAAGACATGAACAGACACTTCTCCAAAGAAGACACACAAATAGCTAATAGACACATGAAAAAATGTTCAACAGCATTAGCCATCAGGGAAATTAAAATCAAAACCACATTGAGATACCACCTTACACCAGTTAGAATGGCAAAAATTGACAAGGCAAGAAACAGCAAATGTTGGAGAGGTTGTGGATAAAGGGGAACCCTCTTCCACTGTTGATGGGAATGCAAGTTGGTGCAGCCACTTTGGAAAACAGTGTGGAGGTTCCTCAAAAAGTTAAAAATAGAGCTACCTTATGACCCAGTAGTTTCACTACAGGATATTTACCCCAAAGATACAGATGTAGTGAAAAGAATGGCCACATGCACCCCAATGCTCATAGCAGCAATGTTCATGATAACCAAACTGTGGAAGGAGCCGAGATGCCCTTCAACAGATGGATGGATAAAGAAGATGTGGTCCTTATATTCAATGGGATATTACTCTGCCATCAGAAAGGATGAGTACCCAACATTTGCATCAACATGGATGGACAAGGAGGAAATTATGCTAAGTGAAATAAGTCAAGCAGAGAAAGATGATTATCATATAGTTTCACTTACTTGTGGAACATAAGGAATAGCATGGAGGATATTAGGAGAAGGAAGGGAAAAATGAAGGGGGGAGGACGAACCATGAGAGACTATGGACTCCAGGAAACAAATTGAGGGTTTTGGGGGAGGTGAGGGGATAGGTGAGCCCAGTGATGGGTATTAAGGAGGGCATGTATTACATGGAGCAGTGGGTGTTATACACAAACAATGAATCATGGAACACTGCACTGAAAACTAATGATATGCTGTATGGTGACTAACATAACATAATAAAATAAATAAATAAATAAATAAGTGAATAAAATTCATAATAAGAGAACTAAAAAAACACAAAAAATGAAAGTCTTCTGTTGCCCTACTTTTTTTTTTCAGTAACTTTAGTTAACAACAAAAAAGAGTTCCATAACAATGAATCTTGGAACACTGAAAAAAAAAAAGAGTTCCATATCATAGAGGAAGGCTAAGAACTGCAGAAGGATCAGTATGCTCTACAACTATGCTAATAGGAATTATCAGCAGGAAATAGCAGTAGGGGAGAACTATCTACTACAAAGTCAAGTAAAACAGAAAACAAAATGAAAAAGGAAAATCTTTAAAGTCTCAGAGGCATGTAACCTGCTAAGTTGTTCTACCATTGCTTCTCTGACATTTGGGCTCTAATATTAAATGGAGCAAATTGTTGCATGTGAGACAAAATGTGTTCTGAACAAATCCTGGAGTGAGTGATTTACTATTCAAATTGTTAGTTGTGAAATCTTGAGGTGAAATATTTTTACATCTCACTAAGGAGATTCCTGCTATTATATATTCTTTAACACATATTATATTTATATAATATATATGTTCATATATAAATATATAATATGTGATATTTATAATATATACATATATAATATATTAATATATAAAATACGTAATGTAATATATAATATATAAATATAACATATGCAAATAAATAAATATATATGTATATAACAGTTTACACCATAATTATGCTGGAAATAAGCAATTGATCTTATAGATAGACCTACAGATGAGATTTTAATAAGGTTTACTTTTATTTTTACTAGGGTTTTTTTTTAAGATTTTATTTATTTGACAGAGAGAGAGAGCAGTAGCAAGAGAGAGCACAAGCAGGGGGAGCAGCAGGCAGAGGGAGAGGGAGAAGCAGGCTCTCCACTGAGCAGAGAGCCCAATGTGGGATTTGATCCCAGGACCCTGGAATTATGACCTGAGCCAAAGGCAGATGCTTAACCAACTGAGTCACCCAGGGGCCCCTATTTTCACTCATTTTAAATTTACCTCTAGATTACATCAGCAGGTGTATCAAAGAAACTAGAGACTATTTTCTACTATGGATATAAGCAAACTCAGCAGTATTTCTTCCAACAGAATTTCTTTACTTTCATTTGCTTAGTTTCAGAGTAGCCAAAATGAAGTATTTTTAGCATATAACATCATGCTGATCTGAGAAACTGACACAGAAACTTGAATCAACTGGATTTTTTTTCCTTTGGGATATCTTCTACCAAAATCAAGAGGCAAGGATATATGATGTCTGTGGCATTTATCTAGTTTTCCGTCATAGACACTTCAGAAGATTGTTAGCCCAGTGAACTACAGGCAGTGAAAGCCAACTTTACTTTTCACCTGAACCAATCTGTACCATATCTGGGAGTACTTTAAGATGCCCAGACGTCTCACTAAGTGCAGAATTTAATGTGCTAGGATGGGTCATGGACACCTGAATATCCATGTTTCCTAATACCAATTTCACTTCCCCAACTCATTTGCCTGGAATTTTCCCCTCTTTCTTGTTTTACCTTTTAACTCTTAGATGGGATTGGAGGGAAAAAAGGTAACTGGATATGCACTTACTGAACCTTTATTTTGTTCTTGCTTTAGAATTATTGTGTCAACCCTCATAAAAATTCTATGAGAATGATATAAATATCCCCATGTTACAGATATGGAAAACATTTAAAATACTGTGTCATTGGCCCCAAGCTTCACATATAGTTAATGGGATAGTCATTGACTGGAATATTAGTAAAAAGAGAACCCAATAATGTGGCTGCCTGACCGTGAATATCAGCACTGCTTAAATATATTTTCTACAGAATCTCTTCCACCAGTTTGGGAATTTTGCCTGCTAAGAATTAGCTCAAATTTAACATTGTCCCCGGCCCCTTGGGCATTCTAACTTGCTCTGCTGGCAACTCGCCTTTGAGGATTTTATTTTCACCCTGAATGATGCCCTACACTCTGGCCCCACCTAATCCTGAAGTTTATGCCTCTCTCAAGTAGCTTACATTTAATTTCCAATGTGCTTTACTTGTGATACCATATGATAAATCAAGGGATAGGCTTTTAGCACTTTGATTTCAGTGTCATCAAAAATGTTTCATCTGTGATTACAAATAATTTCCTTTGCTTGTGTGCAGGACATTGCTACAGGACTCGTGTGTAGGTTGATGAGTCATAATCCAAACTTTATGTAAAGAAATAATTTAGGGGCACCTGGGTGGCTCAGTCAGTTAAGAATCTGCCTTTGGCTCAGGTAAGGATCTCAGGGTCCTGGGATGGAGCCCCGTGTGAGGCTCCCTGCTCTGGGGGGACTCTTCTTCTCCCTCTGCCCTTACCCCTGCTCATGCTCATTCTCTCTCTCTAATAAATAAAAAAAAAAACCTTTAAAAAAAGAAATAATTTATACAATAAAGACATATCCACCCCTGATTTCTTCCTTGTATTTTGAAAACTGAGAACCTATATTTTATTTATGTGAATTGCTATTGTACCAAATAGTAATTAGAGTCTATATTTATTTCTTTTTTACTTTAAAGCCTAATAACCTCTAGATATTAACATCATAGTTAGCAATTTATTTTCAAAATTGGTTTCCAATATTTTGTAGTCTAAGAGCTCCAGAAGAATGGTCCCCATCTGTTCCAATGTATATTCATTTGCTGTGGGTGTTCACAAACCTTCTATATGTGAACATGGCACAAACTGCTATGCTGCTGAGATTCACTAACATGCCATGGGAATCAGTGGGATGTCAGGTCATACTTGGGGTGTATGTACGCTAAAGAGACATTCTCTTTTTTTTTAATTTAATTTTTTCAGTGTTCCAAGATTCATTGTTCATGCACCACACCCAGTGCTCCATGAAATATATGCCCTCCTCAATACCCACCACCAGGCTCACCCAAACCCCCAACCTCCTCCCCTCCAAAACCCACAGTTTGTTTCTCAGAGTCCACAGTCTCTCGTGTTTCATCTCCTCCTCCGATTTCCCCCAATTCACCCTTCTTTTCCTTCTCCCAATGTCCTCCATGTTTTTCCTTATGCTCCACACGTAAGTAAAACCATATGATAATTGACCTAAAGAGACATTCTCTATTAATATGGTAAGAATGGGAGGCAGTGTATGGTTGGAAAAAGATCATGGACTTAAGAATCAGAATGTTTAAGTTTGGGTGCCCCTAATTAATATTTGCAAGCTGTTTAACATTAGGCACAATATTTAACCTCTCTGAGCCTCAGTTTCTTCAATGAAGAAAAAGGGATATTAATAGCTACACCTCAACAAAACTGCTATAAGGACTGAGAAAGGAAATAATTATGGTAGAACACATAGCATGATGCTTACGTATGCTCGTTACACTTTATTCTCTCTTGTTAATCTGTCTCATGTCAATTTGATTCTATGTCTAGCTAAAGGACCACAGGGCAGAGGAAGTTCTTCCTTTCCAACACTTCTTATTGTATAAAAAGTTATGTCTAAGCTTAACTTGACAGAGTTCCCAGATTAAGCTTTGGAAAAATTCTGATCTGAGATCCTTCCATGATAATAGTTTGTTTACATTCCCATACAACATGCACTTTTCCCTTCAACATAGGTTAGTCATAACAACAACAACAACAACAACAATGAAACACATTCTGAATTTCCAGGAAGAAGACAAATGCTTTTTCCTTTAAGAAAAACATGAATTATGAAGTACATAGTTCAAAAAAATTTAATATGTGTGTATCTTACAAGCATTATCAAAATTATCTGATCTGAAACTGAAGCTGGGAACTAAAGGAAGGTAATGGTATGTGCACCTTGGAAACTATTATGGGGTTTCATGACCTCAGTAAGTTTTTTTTTTTTTTTAAACTTTCACTGCTAATGAAGAAACATTGCAAGTGGCCCTACTGAGTAGACACATATTGAAATCAATACAAACTGCTGCCTAAGTGTATTGTAACATTTGATGTTTCAATTATACAGTCTAGGGAGATAGTTTTCTTAAATTACCTCCTTTTTTTTTTTTCTTGTAAGAGAGGAAAATATACTAGTATTGACCCTTAATTTAAGTATCTAAACTTTCCTTTGGGGTTGTTTTACTTCAAGAACAAAACAAAACAAAAATCCCAAACTTGTGTGTGACTTACCCTGTCAGTAATTGTAAGCCGTTTAGAATATAAAAGAATTATAAAAGCCGACTTTACTTTATGAATACTGATTAGCCAAATCCTAGTGGATTTCTTAACCATGCTGTGGTAAAATACAAGCTTAGTGTAGCAATTCCTTCATCAAATAAATTACTGCAACCTATTTTTCCTGTTAGGCACTATTCCAAGACTACAAGGTAATTCTTTAAAACTCTGGGAATTTTAGCATCTTATCACTGTTAATTAGCCTTTCTCATTCTGCAGAAAGATTTTCATTAAGGCTTATCATAGTAGATTTAATATTTCTAAAAATTATATTTTTATGATACTTTAATACCTCATATTCTTTATGGTCCATATGTCTTATTGTTCTTTTATTTTTACTCCAACATCATAAAGGAGCCATCTTACTTTATCATATGCAAGTATGTTGCAGGTGTTCTAGCTGAATAGAAAATTATGTTAGTTCAACACCAGAAAGAGACTCCTTTAAAAATATTTATTGTCCAGGATGCCTGTGTGGCTCAGTCAGTCGTGTCCACCTTTGGCTGTGGTCATAATCCTAGTGTCCTGGAATCGAGCCCCATATCGGGCTCCTTGCTCAGTGGGGAGCCTGCTTCTCCCTCTGCCTGCTTCTCTCCCTGCTTGTGCTCTCTCTCTCTCTGTTTCTCTGTCAAATAAATAAAATCTTTAAAAAATTATTTCTTGTCCCAGGGACCACCTTCTACTTTCGTTGTTCATTCTTGCTGTTCATATCATATAATTGAGAAGAGTAGTTTCGGAGCCAGATCCAGGAAGTTTGTCTCCTATCTTTGGTATTTGCTAACACGTCTCTGTACCCCAACTTCTTCACCTATAAAATAGAGTTAATAATAATAATAATAATAACAAGTTTAATAATAGTGATAGGTCTGTAATGAGAATTCAATGAGTTAATATTTTAATTGTTTAAAAGACTACTTGGTACAGAGTAAGTTTATATAAATTTTGTTCAATAAAAATATAAATTCCATTGTCACATTTGACTTCCACCATCTTTTCAAAGTAAAAATTCGTTCTGTTTTTTTTTTTTTATTTCTTTTGTTTCATCTCATAGTGCTTATTCTATTTTACTTACTTTCTGTGCCAGAAGTCACTTATGTTCTTTTTGGGAGACATGAGTTACTAGCTGTGGGCTTTAAGATCTGGGAAACTAATGTCAATCAGTAGGATCCTTTCTCCACTTTTATTTATTCTACATCAGTTGCCTAGTACTACTGCACTGAACTACTTATTTCTCAGTGAAAGTAAGTCATGATTGATCTGGGGAACAAAGCAAGAAAGAAACATAAATAAAATTAAATTTCCTTATAACCTGCAGCCCATTGACAAATACTTGAGACAGGTAGAGTATGACATTCTTCTAGGAATTCCATATATATATATATTCCATATATATATATGAAAGGTGGGGGACGGGGGCAGAGGGAGAGGGAGAGAGAGAATATTAAGCAGGCTCCACACCCAGTGCAAAGCCTGACCCATGGCTTGATCTCACAACCCTGAGATCATGACCGAAGTGGAAATCAAGAGTCAAACACTTAGCTGACTGAGCCATCTAGGTGCCCCAGAACTCCCAATCTTATCGTTAATGCCTTGCTATAGGGAAACACAACCTTAACTTGACAACAGCTAGGCCTCCAGGATCCTGTGAGTCTTCTTTAGTACATGAAAGTCTTTTTGGAAACTTCCTTTGTCGTTATCTCCCCCAAATCAAAAGTATATAATCAGTTGCTCCTCACAATCCCAGAGCAGCTCTTTCTGCCTGTGGGTCCTATTCCTGTGTATAATGAAAACACCCTTTTACACCAAAGACATCTCCATTCTTTCTTGGCCAACATTTCCACATCAACAATCACAATATAGCTGTATTTAGTGAAGTACAGTGGGAGCAAAATTAATGTTTATATTCACATTCAGATTGTCATCTAAGTAGAATAATTTTTTCACAAGCAAGGTAGTTGGCTATTGAAAATCATAGAAAAGCACAAAAATACCCCTAAAGTATACCAGTTTTTATTTTGTTTTGAATTTTTGACAGAATATTATTTAGTTTTAGGCTTACTAGTTCACTGAGCATAGTAATTATTAAGAACCAAAGACAGAAAAAGTGGGCAAGAGAATTTACTATGCAAGGGGAAAAGATCATTATAAAATGCCTCATTTTAAAAAAAAAAAAAAAAAAGAATTCCACATCGACTGGTGTGTATGTATATGGCATGTGCAGAGCTAGTCAATTACAATTTTTGAGTAGCTCTCTATTTCCCATAAGTACTACACTGATGTTAAGATGACAGCTATGTAAGGACCAAGGACAAGCTGCCCCAAAATGTGCCACTTTGGCATATTGATTATTTTAACTGAAAGTTAGTTAAGACACAATCTATGCAGGAAAGACACTCAAAACCGCTTCTGTTGCCCTGAAAGTAGGAAAGAAATCTCCCATGTGAAATGTACCCTTCCTGTACCAAGAGATAAAGAGACATCCTTATTACTAGAGATGAGAAATTTAGAGCTCAGAAAGCTTTATAAACAGCCTTTGTTACTTTTTACTAATTTCTTACTGCAGCCCAAACTTTGTTTAGAATTCCTTACTAATTGAAGCTCCTAACATTTTTTCTTTGTCCTGTCAATTCCGCTAATATTTGTTGTTTTTTTTTTGTCCAGAAAGTATAAAAATTGTGTGCCTTAGTCATTTCTTTAGATCTCAATTTCATAATTGGACCTCAGTATGCATGTAATAAAACTTTTTTTCTATTGTTAATCTGTTTTGTGTAAAATTGATTCTTAGTGCAATTGGAAGATATTAAGGATAGAGAAAAATTTTTCCTTCCTTTCAGCTACAGTGAATGCTTATGATCCCATTGACCCCTGCACATTGAAAATAAATAAATAAATGATTTCATTTATTTTCCAATGTTATTTTAAAATTTTCTCAATTTTTAAAAGTCTAAATTGGAGCTTCAGGATATGTACCTCAGTTGGGTACAGAAATATTTTTTAAAGGTTCTAACAAAATGCTAAAAAAAGATCTTATAAGAATATTTCTTATAAGAAAACAGATACTTTGATTTTAATTTCTTTATTCAAAGAGTAAGTTGACTTGTAACTTCCTTTTCTTTAATCAGTTGAATAGCTGGTTTTACATGTAAAAATGATTCTGATTTATGAGAAAGCATTATACCATTTGCCCATATTTTAAAAATACATGATCGGAGTCATTATCCGTATAATGAATTTTAATTAATTGGCATCTGAATAGTTGAGGGGACATTATGAAAGGGTTTAAAAATTTCAAAGGAGGAATAAAAATAACTTAATTTTCAGTCTGTCCTCTAATTTTAGTAGTTTCTATTTTCTGATTGGTATTATTTATTTATTTATTTATTTATTTATTTATTTATTTATTTATTATTTTATTCATTCATTCATTTATCTATTCATTTATTTGGTCTCAGGTGTAGAATTTAGGGATTCATGACTTATATACAACATCCAGTCCTCATTACAAGTGCCCTCCTTAATACCCATCACCCATTTAACCCATCCTCATGCCCACCTCTAATCCAGCAATCTCAATTTGTTTGCTATAGTTAAGAGTCTGTTTATGATTTGTCTCTCTCTTTCTTTTTACCCCATGTTCATTTGTTTTGACTCTTAAATTCCACATGTGAGTGAAATCACATGATATTTGTCTTTCTCTGACTGGTTTATTTTGCTTAGCATAATAGTCTCTACATTCAAACATGTCATTGCTAATGGCAATATTTCATTCTTTTGATGGCTGAGTAATATTCCTGTGTATATATATACCACTTCTTTACCTATTCATCAGTAGATGGACATTTTGGCTCTTTCTACGATTAGGCTACCACATCTTTGACAAATTTTGTTGTTTCCTGTGTTAATTTTATCCATTCTGACAGGTGTGAGGTCATTTCTCATGGTTTTCATTTGTAGTTTCCTATTGATGACTGATGTCTAGCATCTTTTCCTGTGTCTATTAGACATCTTTATGTCTTCTTTGGAATAATGTCTATTCACATTTTCTGCCCATTTTTATGATGATGATGATGATGTTCAATTAGCCAACGTATAGTGCATCATTAGTTTTTGATGTAGTGTTTGATGATTCATTAGTTGCATGTAACACCAAGTGCTAATTACAACACATGCTCTCCTTAAAACCCATCACCAGGTTACCCCATTCCCCCACCCCCCTCCCTTCTGTAACTCAAAGTTTGTTTCCCAGAGTCCAGAGTCTCTCATGGTTTATCTCCCTCTCTGATTTCCTCCCATTCAGTTTTCACTCTTTTCTCCTATGGTCCTCTGTGCTATTTCTCATATTCCACTTATGAGTGAAAACATTTGATAATTGTCTTTCTCTGCTTCACTTGTTTCACTTAGCATAATTCCTTCCAATTTCATCCATATCGATGCAAATGGTAGATATTCATTCTTTCTGATGGCTAATAGTCCATCGTATATATGAACCATTGTATAAATGAATCTTTATTCATTCATCTGCTGAAGGGCATCTTGGCTCCTTCCACAGTATGGCTATTGTGGACATTGTGGCTATGAACATTGGGGTGCATGTGCCCCTTCTTTTCCTACATCTGTATCTTTGGGGTAAATATCTAGTAGTGTAATTGCTGGGTTGTAGGGTAGCTCTATTTTTAATGTCTTAAGGAACTTCTGTACAGTTTTCCAGAGTGGCTCTACCAGCTTGCATTCCCACCAACAGTGTAAGAGGGTTCCCCTTTTTCCACATCCTCACCAACACTTGTTTCCTGCCTTGTTAATTTTTGCCATTCTAACTGGTGTAAGGTGATATCTCATTGTGGTTTTTATTTGTATTTCCCTGATGGCTAATGATGTTGAAAATTTTTTTCATGTGTCTGTTAACCATTTGTATGTCTTCATTGGAGAAGTGTCTGTTCATGTCTTCTGCCCATTTCTTGATGGGTTATTTGTTTTCTTGGGTGTTGAGTTTGAGAAGTAATTTATAGACCGTGGATACTAGCCCTTTAAGTGTAATGTCATTTGAAAATATCTTCTCCCATTCCGTGGGTTGCCTCTTAATTTGGTTGACATTTTCCTTTGCGGTGCAGAAGATTTTTTTCTTGGTGAAGTCCCAAAAGTTCATTTTTGCTTTTGCTTCCCTTGCCCTTAGAGATGTGTCTTGAAAGAAGTTGCTATGGCCGATGGTAAAGAGGTTACTGCCTGTGTTCTTCTCTGGGATTTTGATAGATTCCTGTCTCACATGGAGGTACTTCACGCATTTTGAGTTTATCTTTGTGTGTGGTGTAAGAGAATGGTCCAGTTTCATTCTCCTGTATGTGGCTAATATTCCCAGGATCATTTACTGAAGAGACTGTCTTTTTTCCATTGAATATTCTTTCCTGCTTTGTCAAAGATTAGTTGATCATAGAGTTGAGTGTCTATTTCTGGGGTGTCTATTCTGTCCCACTGATTTATGTGTCTTTTTTTGTGGCAAAACCAAGCTTTCCTGATGATCACAGCTTTTATATATAGCTTGACGTCAGGCATTGTGATGGCACCAGCTTTGGTTTTCTTTTTCAACAATCCCTCAATGATTTGGGGTCTTTTCTGGTTCCATACAAATTTTAGGATTGTTTGTTCCACCTCTATGAAAAATGCCAATGGTATTTTGATAGGGATTGCATTGAAAGTGTAGATTACTCTGGGCATTAAAAACATTTTCGCAATGTTTAATCTTCCAATCCATGACCATGGAATGATTTTCCATCTCTTTGTGTCTTCCTCCATTTCTTCCATATGTGTTCTGTCATTTCTAGAGTATATATCCTTTACCTCTTTGATTAGGTTTATTCCTAGGTATCTTATGGTTTTTGGTGTTACTGTAAATGGAATCAATTCCTTAATTTCTACTTCTTCTGTCACATTGTTAGTGTCTAGAAATGCAACTGATTTCTGTGCATTGATTTTGTATCCTGCCACATTACTGAATTGCTGTATGAGTTCTAGTAATTGGGGGGTGGAATCTTTTGGGTTTTCCACATAAAGTATCATGTCATCTGTGAAGAGAGAGGGTTTGACTTCTTTTCCAACTGGAATACCTTTTATTTCTTTTTTTGTTTTTGATTACTGAGGCTAGGATTTCTACTACTACGTTGAACAATAGTAGTGGGAGTAGACATCCCTGTCATGTTCCTGACCTTAAGGGAAAAGTTCTTAGTTTTTCCCCATTGTGAATGATATTCACTGTGGACTACTCATAGATGGATTTTATGATATTGAGATATGTTCCCTCTATCCCTATACTTTGAAGAGTTTTAATCAAGAAAGGATGCTATATTGTGTCAAATGCTTTTTCTGCATCAATTGAGAGGATCATACGTTTCTTTTCACTTCTTTTGTTAATATGATCTATCACATTGATTGATTTGTGAATGTTGAATCACCCTTGCATCCCAGGGATAAATCATACCTGGTCACGGTGGTTAATCCTTTTAATGTACTGTTGGATCCTATTGGCTAGGATCTTGTTGAGTATTTTGGCATCCATGCTCATTATGGTAATTGGTCTGTAATTCTTTTTTGATGGGGTCTTTTCGTGGTTTTTGGATCAGGGTAATCCTGGCCTCATAGAATGTGTTTAGGAGTTTTCCATCCATTTCTATTTTTCGAGACAGCTTCAGTAGAATAGGTATTATTTCTTCTTTAAATATTTGGTAGAATTCCTCTGGGAAACCACCTGGCCCTGAACTCCGATTTTTTGGGAGGTTTTTGATTACTGTTTCAATTTTCTTGTTTTCTATTTCTTCCTGTTTCAGTCTTGGTAGTTTATAAATTTCCAGGAATGCATTCATTTCTTCCAGATTGCCTAATTTGTTGACATATAGTTGCTGGTAATATGTTCTAACAATTGTTTCTATTTCCTTGGTGTTAGTCATGATCTCTCTCCTTTCATTCATGATTGTATTAATTTGGGTCCTTTCCCTTTTCTTTTGGATAAATCTGTCCAACAGTTTATTGATAGTATTAATAATTTAAAGAACCAGCTTTTAGTTTTGTTGATCTGTTCTACTGTTCTTCTGCTTTCTATATTATTGATTTATACTCTAATCTTTATTGTTTCTCTTCTCCTGCTTGGTTTAGGCTATATTTGCTGTTCTTTCTCCAGGTCCTTTAGGCGTAATGTTATCTTGCACATTTGGCCTTTATCTAATTTTTTGAGAGAGTCTTGGATTACTATGTAGTTCCCTCTTAGGTCTGCCTTTGCAGTATCCCATATGCTTTGAACCAACGTGTTTTCATTTTCATGGTTTCAATGGATTCTTTAACTTCTTTAATTTCATGGTTGGCCTATTCATTCTTTGATGATGATGATGATGATGATGATGATGATGATGTTCTGTTAGCCAACATGTAGTATATCATTAGTTTTCCATGTAGTTTTCAACAATTCATTAGTTGAGACACTCTCATTCTTTAGCAGAATGCTCTTTAAGTTCCAAGTGTTTGAGTTCCTTCCAAATTTCTTCTTGTGGTTGAATTCCAACTTCAAAGCATTGTGGCCTGAAAATAGGCAGGGAATAATCTCAGTGTTTTGGTATCAGTTGAGACCTGATTTGTGACCCAGTATGTGATCTATCTGGAGAAAGTTCCACGTGCCCTCAAGAAGAATGAATATTCTGTTGTTTTAGGATAGAATGTTCCGTATATATCTATAAAGTCCATCTGGCCCAATGTGACATTCAAAGCTCTTATTTCTTTGTTGATCTTCTGCTTAGATGATCTGTCCATTGCTGAGAGTGGAGTGTTGAGGTCTCCTATTATTAATATATTATTATCTATATGTTTCTTTATTTTGGTTATTATTGGTTTATATAATTGGCTGCTCCCATGTTGGGGCATAGATATTTAAAATTGTTAGATATTCTTATAGGATGGACCCTTTAAGTATGATATAGTGTCCCTCTACGTCTCTTATTACAGTCTTTGGTTTAAAATCTTATCTGTCTGATATGAAGATTGCAACCCTATGTTACTTTTGAGATCCATTGGCATGGTAAATATTTCTCCATCCCCTCACTTTCAATCTGGAAGTATCTTTATGGTCAAAATGATTCTTTTTTAGACAACATATGGATGGGTCTTGCTTTTTTATTCAATCGGAAACCCTGTGTCTTTCGATGGAAGCATTCAGTCCATTTATATTCAGAGTAACTATTGAAAGATATGAATTTAGTGTCATTGTATTGCCTGTAAAGTCCCTGTTTCTGTAGATTGCCTTGGTTACTTTCTGGCCTATGTTACTCTTGGGTTATCCCTTCACTTACAGAATCCCCGTTTGCAGGGCTGTCTTGGTGGTCACATGTCCTTTCAGTTTCTGTCTGTCGCGGAAGCTCTTCATCTCTCCATCTGTTCTGAATGACAGTCTTTTTAGGTAAAGTATTCTTTGCTGCATGTTCTTATTTAGTACCCTGAATGTCTTGTCAGCCCTTTCTGGCTTGCCAGGTATCTGTGGATAGGCCTGATGTTATTCCGATGTTCCTCCCTCCATATGTAAGGAAACTCCTCTTCCTAGTTACTCTCAGAATAGTTTCTTTGGCTGTAAGATTTGCAAGATTCATTATTGTATATCAGGGTACTGATTTATATTTATTAATTTTGGATGAGTCCTCTCTGCTTTTTGGACATGAGTGTTTGTTTCCTTCCCCAGATTAGGGAAGTTCTCAGCTATGATTTACTCAGCTATACCTTCTAGCCCTTTCTGTCTCTCTGCTCCCTTGGGAATCCCATTAATTCTGACACTGGAACATTTTATGACATCATTATTCTCGCCAATCCTTTTTTCATGGGCTACTAGCTGCCTATCTCTGTTTTCCTCAACTTCCTTCCTTTCCCTCAGCTTGTGTTATAGATCACTTATTCTCGCTTCTGCCTCATTGACCCTAGCTGGTAGAGTATCCAGTTTAGACTGCATCTCATTTCTAGCATTTTTAAGTTCAGCCTGATTACATCTCATTTCTGTCCTTAGAGTCTCTATGTTGTCACTAATGCTTTTTTCAAGCCTATCTATTGACTTTATGACTGCTATCCTGAATTCTATCTCTCAATCTTACTTATCTCCATGTCAATTAGCTCTATGACAGAGAACACTGTCTCTGATTCTTTTTTTATGTGAGTCTCCTTCTTGTCATTCTGTCAGAGAATGATGGGTGAACAAATAAGCAGAATCCAAAATATCAACTGTGACCTAAGCAAGATGCATCCTAGCAAATCCAGAGTGTCCAGAAGCCACCACAGAAAAACAGCCAAAATGAAACACAAGAATAAAATTAAAAAAAAAAAATAGGGCAGGGGGAGAGGAAGAAGGACTCTAATCTCACACTGTGGCTCAAGCTGGATTTTCCACTTATTCCTGGGTTCCAGTCTTTTTCAAGCTGCTGAGGAAAAGAGTGACTACTGACCAGCCTGTCTCATGGTTTATGGTGATCTGAGCTGAGAGTTTGCTCCTGGGCTCACTCACCATAACCTGCTTCACTGCTAGGACACTCTATGGTTCAGTCACCCCCATTTGTTCTGTGGCTTTTTGGATCCTGAGACCACAATACCTTACATAGAATTCCATCTTTTTATTTCCAGCGCCCCTGTCAGAGAGGGATGTCTCTCACTAAAGCAGATCTCTAAGAGTTCTGATTTTGTGCTCTGGTGTTATATCATATTCAAGGAGTCAGCTTATGGCTGCTTCCTCCCCCTTCTGCTTATCTTCTAATAACTCCCCACAGGTTCAGACTCTTCACATCTTACCTTGTAAAAATCAGTTGTTTTTCTGTTTGTAGAGATCCAGATCTATATTCTTACATCTCAGGCTGATTTTGTGTGCATTCAAAATGGTTTGATAGATATCCAGCTAAATTCAAGGGACCAGTTGAAACAGGGTCTTCTACTCCTCCACCATCTTGCCTCCTCTCTTTATTCTGCCCATTTTTTAACTGAATTATTTGTTTTTTGGGTCTTGAGTTCTTGAGTTTGATAAGTTCTTTAAATATTTTGGATACTAACCCTTTATTGGATATATTATCTTTTCCCATTCTGATGATTGCCTTTAGTTTTGTTGATTGTTTCCTTTGCTGTGCAGAAGATTTTTATCTTGATGAAGTCCAAATAGTTTATTTTTGCTTTGGGTTCCCTTGCCTCAGGAGATGTATCTAGTAAGAAGTTGTTAAGGCTGATGTGAAAGAGGTTACTTCCTGTGTTCTCCTCTAGGATTTTAATTGCTTCCTGTCTCCCATTTAGGTCTTTCATCCATTTTGAGTTTATTTTTGTGTATGGTTTAATAAAATGATCCAGTTTCATTCTTCTGCATATTGCTGTCCAGCTTTCCCAGCAGCATTTGTTGAAAAGACTATCTTTTTACTATTGGATCTTCTTCCCTTGATCATTGCTTTTTAAATATTGTAAATAAATATCTTATCAAATGAGATACTTCATAAAGAACCATAACAGCTTATTCATAATTCAAATATTTTCTCTAAACTTTATAAAGGCATGCATGATGTTTATAAAAAATAATGTCGAGAAGTCCCTATCTGTATTAAATGCATAGTAATACTATACATGTTAATCCAACATTCTATGGCATGTTTTTATTTTTAATTGAAGTCTCAGAGTGTAAAGACACTCAAGGCTGTCAGATACTTAAAAGACTTACCTAACTAAAACAGCCCCAAGCAAAAAGCATCCCTTGTATAAGGAATGATTGTGTCTCTAAAAAGATTTTAAGTTCCAAATGAAAGCATCAGTAATTGGCCAGAAATTAGCACAGTTAATTACATTGCATTCTATTTAGTAGAATACAATTAAAAAAAATATATATATATATATATATATACACACACACATATATATGTATATATGTATACATATATGTATATATATATCTGATAGAGCATCTTCTTATTCATAGATAAAGAGTGTTACATAAGGTCTAATTCCATCTGACTTTTATTTATCCCTGTCATACCCTATGTCACACTGGTTGTTCAGATTTTTGCGACTTAAAGTACATTTTTAAAAATTGTGTACTTTTCTTCAAAACTGCTATTCTGAGGACCAGAATAGGTTCTTTTTTTTTAACTCTGAATATACTTTCTAATAATGCAGAACGATTATGTATAACAAATGCCTTCAAAGTTTAAAGGACTGCAATAGATTCTTAATTGAGGGTACAAATGTAGATTGTATTACCTATATTCTACATCCTTATCAATTTTCTTGGGATTGAATCAGAGGTGCAAGGCTTGAAAATCAGTTTGAAATTTGGCAAAACTTCACTATGTCAGACTTGAGTAATTTAAAACTTGTAACAATTTGGACAGTTCCCTGCTTGTAATGTTCCTTTGTTTGATTAATCATTTTTTCCCCCCACAGTGAATATATTAACTCTAACTCTTCCCCAAGAGCATAAATTAACTTTGTAAAATATTATAGAATGTTATTTTTATAGAACACATGCATTTCATAAATTTCAGAAATACACATAAAAAAATAAATAATAAACAAATGTTATTTTATTTTCATTATGATGGGGGAATAGAAGCAGAAAAATGTTCACCTTTAGCCCAGAAGGCTGACCTATAACTTACATAATTTTGATAGGGATCAAATAAGTGCTGGGTGCTACATTCTTAAGGGTCTCATTATGGCCCACATATCTCATTGATAGTTAATAATGGACTGAATGATAAACACCAGAGAAATCTTGGAAAAGTAGTTTTACAAGTAGAAATTTGAAGAAGACATTTATGATCTATTACTCCTTGCATGTCTCCTACCACTCAAACACTATGCATATAACCACTAGCTTCATACAGCAAAAATTCAGCACTTTCTGCCCATGGGTCCTGTCCCTGTGCTACTTGAATAGACTTACTAAGTTGCACTGTAAAACGTCTCAAGAATTCTTTCTTGACCATCATGCTCAATGATCCTGCACCAATTATATATTTTTTTCTTACCATTGTACTTAAGCATTATTTTTCTACATTTTCTAAATTTATATGTTTTGTAAAAAATGAAAGGCATGTGAAAATAACTGGGTGGGTTCAATTTGTGGTTAGTAATTTGGCACACAAAAGGTCAGATTCAGAACCTTTGCTTTATTAAAAACAGTAAGTTAACCAGCCACAAAATAACAAATAGTGTAAAAATACTTAGATGTTGGTCTGCTCTTTCCATTTTTGAAGCCCCCTTTGTCCCTACTAAGCAAAAAAGTGGAATTGGATTTGTTAGTCAAATTTTGAGCTGTTATGATTGAAATGAGAAGTGTTTTTCCTTTTTTTAAAGTACCTTATAACTTAAAAAATCAAACTGGTTTCCACCTGAACTTATTTTAGTGAGGTTTCACTAAAATTTGCCTAAGTAGCATAAAAACAAATTTCTCTATATTAAACCATAATATAAAACAGCAGTTGTCATTTTTTTTCAATCCATAATTTCAGAAGTAGACTTAAAAATCAGTGGAATAACCAATCATTTAGAAAATACTTTTTGAGGAATGCTTGTATCTTATTCAATAAATAACTCCACTATTATTAGCAAACAACACTAGGAAGAAACATGTATTTCCTGTCATATTTTTACACTACAGTCTGGCACAAAATATCTAAAGAAATCATGGGGCACACATTGAGAAACATAACTTAAGAATATGTCTTATACATTCATAAAAATCAATTAAAGGAAATAAAAAAATATCAAGTGTTTCCTTTCATACCTGTGGTTGGGGATGAATCCAGATCTCCATAGTTGTTGACTCTTTCACTGGGGTGTGAGATTGTACAACCTCCTTCATTGGCTTTAGAAGGAGAAAAAAAATACAAGTATTTTTTCAGTGGTTTGTTAAAAGTGGAAAAATGCAGTGCATTGCACACATGCATGAAATATGCATAAATAAAATAGTGCCTGGGTAAATCCCTATACACATCATAGTCACTGAGGAGTTAATATGACAGGCAAAACTCTAGGCACTAGGAATAGAAAGAGAAAAAAAAATTCTCATGGAGCTTAAATTTCACTGTTACTTTTAAGTGTTCAATTAAACATATGAATGGAAATGTAGAGGACAATTTGAAATATTTAAATGGATAAAATTTAAGCTGGAGAGATTTTCACTCCAGTGTTGTTATAACTCAATGTCTTCAACAGCTTGTATTTATGAATTTGCTCCCGTCTGAAATTAAAACCATCCTATTTGCCAGCACATCACAAATTTGCTGCCTAACATAAAAATATATTTAATAAGTGCCAAGAAACTTCTGAACCAATACACAGATACTAACCCACCAACCAAGAAATAATTATCAAGGTCTTGAAAAGATGATGTTTTTATCCATTGAATTTTCTTCAGGATATAAAGAGTATGTTTTCTGTTTTTAAGATAATGAATGCATACTATACACACTTTCTGTATATTTGGTTTTAGTCTATGGGGTAAAGGATTTGGTAAAAAGTTATCACTTGATCTATGAAAGAGAAAGATTTTTCAAGAAGCTGAGAAAACTCAATGAATGTTGATAGTTTTCATACTATAATAGAGTTGAGTAGTATAACTGAGATCTTATGTCACACTCTCAGAACTTCATACTGTTGTTTGGTGTGCTACAAATTACAGTGATACAATAATTAGTTGACAGTGTTTTGAAGGAGAGCAGATTTTTGTCACCCTAAAATGTGTCCTTTTGGCATAAAGATTATTTTAAAAAAGCAAATGTAAGAAAAGTTCTGAAAACTGAGTAGAAGTTACCTTTCATAAGAAACACTATATTTATAAGGAAAATCTCCATTTGTAAGGATGTTTCCTTCTCTGTACCTGGAAGAGAAGGGTGACCAAATTTTTAACAACTCATCAATGGAGAAGGCAACAAACTTAAGCATAACAGATTGTTTACTTGTTTTATGTGCTCTTCCTGGTAACCTTCCTTAACTGTTTCACCCACTCCCCAACATCTTTTGTCTTTAGCTGAAGATGGATTTAGGGTAATGTCGTGGATAACTTCAGAAAGTTTCTGTTTTTCTGGGTATTCTCCATGTATACAGCAAGTATGCATGTTATTAAACTTCTGTTTATTTTTCTCCTGTTAATCTGTCTTTTACACTGGAGGTCTCAACTGAGAACCTAAAAGCATAGAGGGAAAATTATTTTTCCTCACCCAGTTTCAAGTGCCCCACACATATCACCTTAATGTGACTATTTACTTATGTTACTTGTGCATGACCGTTATGTCAAATCAAGAAAAGAAGAGACAATCAGACTTGGAATGTATACTTTTAAGGCCCGGCTGACAGGAATTATTTTGTTCTCTTAAATGACAAATCAGGTTTGTTACCCAATGACACAATGGTTGTGACAGAAAGAATACAATACACACTGATATTATCAGACTGGTCACTCATCACAATATTCCAACTCACAGGAAAGCAACAGCCAAAAGAATTAAACAATTAAAATGGAGCATCTCATCACAACAGAATTTCTTCACAAAATTAAAAAAAAAGATGAAATTAGACTGTGATCAAAGTAAGTTTCTGAAAGTCTCATTTGTTAGCCAAGTAGAGAAAAACACTCACTAATGGTGAGCTAATTAAGTTGCCTTTGTTTACAACAGCCAAACAAATTTATCTAGAGAAAGTAAATATAAGACTGTTAGCTTTTCAACAAGCTCAGTTACTCCAAAAGTTGAAAACATTAAAAACAATATCAATCAATACTGAATTTTTAAAAAGTGAGGTTAAATAATTCAAGTGGTTTTTCTTACCTTCTTAATGAGTTAACAAATGTTACCAACCATGTTTAGTTGTTATTTACATGAGGAAACAATGCTAAGTTTGAAGTGACTAAATAATTAGCCTCTATCAATGAATAGTCTATGTGGGACAGAACAGGCAAAAATAATTCCAATGAAGGTGAGAAAACACTAACTCAGTAAAACTTGAAGTGGGATCTGCTAAGAAGTGTTATAACTAATGGTGAGTAAAATATATGTGGCACAGAAAAAAGTTTAGTTGGGCAAATTTATAAGGCTTGGGAAAATATGAGACATTCAAAGCCTATAGTTATTTATTGTATTAAACATCAGCAGGTACTTCATGGAAAATGTTTGAGTTTATCATGTGTAGGGTCAATAGTGAGCTGCATTTACTATTGTTAATGGAACCATTGTTATTCTGTGAACTTTTGTCAAAAATACAAGTCAAATATCCTGACTTGCCCTACCACACAAGCTGTTGGATGGTTTGGCAGTGGCAAAGTTTTACTGAGTTTTTGTTTGTTGTTTTTGTTTGTTTCTTTTGAGCTCAATGCCAACACTGAAATTTTGCCAAATGAGAAGCATCCTTGACCACTATTATCAAACACTGAATTACTTTGGAAATTTTTTTTTGCTGAAAACTTGATTATGTCTCTCAACAAATCTAGCTAAAATTATAAGGTAATACAGTGCTTAATGTAAGACCTATACTGCAGTAATGTCATTTGGATGACAACTGCAATTGTTTGAACAAGTAATGTCAAGTTATGTTATATATTCCAGCATTGTAGAAAAATATGAAATTGAGGAGGTTTTACCTAACCTTCAATTAGAAATTATTAATCTTTGGGATGCTTGAGTGGCTCAGTCAGTTAAGTGTCTGCCTTCAGCTCCGGTCATGATCCTAGGGTACTGGGATAGAGTCCCACATCGGGCTCCTTGCTCAGTGGGAAGCCTCCTTCTCCCTATGCCTGCCACTCCTCCTGCTTGTGCTCTCTTTCTGACGAATAAATAAAATATTTTTTAAGAAAGAAATTATTAATCTTCAGTGTGGTGGCATGCTAAATGGAAAGTATGAAGAAAAGAATATAATAGAATACTTGACATGCCTTCTAAGAAATAGATATGTTGAAATAAAACTACATGCTATGGATTAATATCAGTATTTGGCAGTTTCTATCTATATGGAAATACATTTCCAGAAATCAGATATACAAGTCCATTTATCTCATTAGGAGGTCTATATTACATAACAAATTATACATAATTGATATTTGAATATCATCAATCAAAATTTTGTGGAAATTCGTTTTCTCATGTTATATAAATATCTATTCTGGCCCTTTACAGAAAAAGTTTGCTGACCCCCGATCTAGGGGAAAAGGAAACACAGACTAATAACTGATTAATTGGCAAGTCTATAAAATAAGTCTGGTAGATGTTAGATGCAGAGAGTGAAGAAGAGTTTTGTTGTTGTTGTTGTTGTTGTTGTTTGCATAAAAAGCAATATGGTCCAAGGCAGGAAACCCTAGGGTGTGGTTGCTATGACTGGAATGTCATAGAGATATAGCTGCATGGTGGGACAAACGTATAACAAAGTGAATTAATCATATATTCTTGATGGACTTGCAAAATTAGCTGGTGATTTTATAACCATAGGATAAGCAATGTAGAAACATTCAAATGTATTGAGCAAAGTATTGTGTGGTACAGAACTTTCAAAGATTTGTGCTAAGATTTCAGATTTAATTTTATTTTTAAACCAAGTTTCTTAGAGTTACATTTCCCATGCATATTTTAAGCATCTGGTTTAAACATTTTCTGTCAATCGTGAGCATTTTTATGTTTGTCTGGTCTGCCCTCAAATGTATAATGCCTTATTCGAATGTCCACTGAATTAGGTAAAGATGGTATTTTAGGTGGCTAAATGTTTAAAGCTATGTGGATGTTTCTTGTTCACTTAAATTTGGCAATTAAACATCTCTATTGTGTAATATGCTTCAATATTCAAACATTAGGAAAATTTATTGAATTTTGTTTTGGATGAAAATGACAACTTAAGAGTAAAATAATACTCCCATCCCTGACAATGTTCTTCCCATTATTTCCTCTTCCAACAAATTCCAGAGTTATAAAACTAATAACAAGGAAATCATCTAATAAAAGAGCTCCAATATAAGGAACGGCTGAGGGTTAACTACAATGTAAATAGGAGAAATGGCAATTCTAGGAAATAATAGTGCTCAAATACATTTATGCTTGACTTTTTAAAAATTTTTAATTTAAATTCAATTTAGTTGAAAAATGCCAGAGGAATTTTGATCAGGATGGCATTGAAAGTATAGATTGCTCTGGGCAGTATAGCCATTTTAACAATGTTTATTCTTCCGATCCATGAGCATGGAATGGAAAGGATCTCCAGCAGACTCCCCACTGAGCATGTAGCCCAATGTGGGCTCCAGGCAGGGCTCCATCCCTGAGATCGTGACCTGAGCCAAAATCAAGAGTAAGATGCTTAACGGACTGAGCTACCCAAGTGCCCCAATACCCAATAAAGGTATATATCATATTCCTTGTTGAGTTATGCCACAATAAATGCTAGTTCATACATTGTGTTAATTATTAACTGTCAATTATCCATAAGTTTGTGAAATGGCCCTCACAGCCGCAGTGCAGAGATTACCTTTCATACCATTTTTCATACAATTTTTTACTTAAATCCACTTATCACTTTTTCCTAATTTCTTATTTTTGTCTCATAGATAAAAAGTTCATAGAAACAACTACCGGTTTTATTTGACTAAGGTACATGTACCTGCAACTACTGTCATTCTGATGAAAAATTTTTTTAAAAGTAAAATTGACTTTCTTTTTAAAAAGTACCAAATATTATCTGTAGATGATCTTGATGTCACTAATTTGCAAAAGACATAAAAAACAAGCTGAACTTTTATGAAAAATAAAAAATTTTATTTGCTATATCTACATTACCAATCGAAGAGGAAAGGTGAAAATAATCTTTATGTAAATGCATTTTTAAGGGTATATACCCTGATACTGCCATTACGACCCAGCAATGGCACTACTGGGTATTTACCCTAAAGATACAAATGTAGTGATCCGAAGGGACACGTGCACCCAAATGTTTATAGCAGCGATGTCCACAATAGCCAAACTATGGAAAGAACCTAGATATATATCAACAGATGAATGGATAAAGAAGATATGGTGTATATATGCGATGTAATATTATGCAGCCATCAAAAGAAATGAAATCTTGCTATTTGCAACAACATGGATGGAACTAGAGGGTATTATGCTAAGCGAAATAAGTCAATCAGAGAAAGACAATTATCGTATGATCTCTCTGATATGAGGAATTTGAGAGGCAGGGTAGGGGGTCGTGGGGCGTAGGGAGGAAAAAAATGAAACAAGATGGGATCGGGAGGGAGACAAACCATAAGAGACTCTTAATCTCATGAAACAAACTGAGGGTTGCTTGGGGGGGGTTAGGGATAGGGTGGCTGGGTTATGGACATTGTGGAGGGTATGTGCTATAGTGAGTGCTAGGAAATGTATAAGCCTGATGATTCACAGGCCTGTCCCCCTGGGGCAAATAATACATTATATGTTAATTTAAAACAAACAAACAAAAAATTAGCCAAAACGTTTGCATCCAGAGTGAACATTCTCCTCTGTCCAGTGAAGAAATTAATGTTGATGATAGGCTTTACCCTAAGATTTCATTTTGTACACTGTCCTAATTGTGTTAGAAAATTGGAATCTCAGAATAATTATTTTTGTCCATAAATGGTGTTAAATACATTATGCATATTAGATTAAAGAAACTAATTAGATTAATATTAAACTAGATATTTGTATCTGAGTATAATACTAAAAATGATTGCCCATTACATATTATAATTATAGTAAGTGCTCATTTAATTTCAGGGTTCTGACATATTGGACACTTCTTTAAGCTAAGACTCGTGTAAGAACTAACAATACAGTGTGCTTTGATATTCTAGACTCTTTCAATATTCAGATTATATTATATGCCACATTTGATACTATATTTCCAATGCACATTTTAAGGAATATTTCCCAAATGCCTATAGTGCAACAATTTATGGAAGTGAAAATAGATTCTGATGCTAAAATAAAACTGATGGCATGGGCATGTCAGTTTTTATAACATGGCTGTCCACTAAAAAGCCATCCCAAACATTACACTAAGTGAAAGAAGTCAGTAACAAAAGATCACTACATATATCAATTCATTTATATGAAATTTATATATAGGGAAATTTATTGAGACAGAAAGCAAATTAGTGGTAGCCTGCATATGGATGAGGGGCTGGAAGGATTATTCTGCTTAAAAATTGAAGTCTCTAAAATGACCTGCAAGGCTCTATAATGGATAGATTAGCAAACAGTTTTTGTAAAGAGGCAGACTAAATATTTCAGGCTTCCCAGGGCTCTAAGGTACATGTTACAGCTGCTCAATTTTGCCCCAGTGGAACAAAAGCAGCCACAGGCAGTACATAAGTGAGTGAACATGACTTTATGTCATACAAGTTTATTTATGGAACTGAAATTTGAATCTCATAAGATTTTCATGTGTGGGGGCGCCTGGGTGGCTCAGTGGGTTAAAGCCTCTGCCTTTGGCTCAGGTCATGATCTCAGGGTGCTGGGATCGAGCCCTGCATCGGGCTCTCTGCTCAGCGGGGAGCCTGCTTCCCCCTCTCTCTGCCTGCTTCTCTGCCTACTTGTGATCTCTCTCTCTGTCAAATAAATAAATAAAATCTTTAAAAAAAAAGATTTTCATGTGTGAAGTAATGTTATTTTTCTTTCCTTTCCTTTTCTTTCCTCCTTTCTTTCTTTCTTTCTTTGTTTCTTCTTTTCCTTCCTTCCTTCCTTCCTTTTCTTTTTCTTTTCTCTCTCTCTTTCTCTCTCTCTCTCTTTCTCTCTCTCTCTTTCTTTCTTTCTCTTTCTTCTTTCCTTCCTTCTTTCCTTCCTTCTTTCCTTCCTTCTTTCTTTCTCTTCCTTCCTTCCTTCCTTCCTTCCTTCCTTCCTTCCTTCCTTCCTTCCTTCCTTCCTTCCTTCCTTCCTTCTTTCTCCTAACCATTTGAAAGCATGAAAGCCATTCTTAGCTCTTGGGCTGTCCAAACACAGTTTGCTGACTCCTGCTGCCTCTCTGCCCTTATCTCCCACTCCTCTTCTCCTTGCTAGGTTCTGTTAAGAAGAAAACCACAAATAGTGACAAATGGAGTCACTTATGCTAGGCCACATTACCAAACCAGGGTTTACTACCTAACCTAATCGCACATTCAACCTCCCCCAGAAATGTAGTCCTGACAGGTCAGTCAGGAATTTTCTGATCAGCAACAATAAGGTAACCTGTCACATGGGTTCTCTTCATCCCCCAAAGGAAGATGAGAAAACTCGCCTAACAAGACCCGTGCCCCTAAAAGGTGACCTTGAACAAAATAATTCTTTTTTCTGTTTATGACTTCCTTGTCCTATCTTTAAAAACTGTGCTTTTTGTGGCGCTTTGGAATTCCCCTCTACTTGCCAAATGAGATGTTGCCTGATTCGTGAATCATTAATTAGATATTCAAATTTACTCCGTTGATTTTTTTTTTCACAGTTGGCTCCAGACATGCTGATCTTGCTGTCTATATCAGGCATACATCTGGTAACTTTATAATTTTGTTCCTTGTGTATGGAATCAGTTTAACCCAGATAGTCAGATGGTTTACTCCATCTTTTTCAAATCTTTGCACAGATGTCATCTACAATACCCACAACAAGATTTTTGACTTTTATTTCTTTGCTTTGCTAATGAATAGCACTTAAGAGCAAATGTGGTACTAATTAGCATGCCAGTGTCTTAATTTGAACATATAAGACTTCTTTGCCATATGCTTATAATTTGTAAATGAAAACCATTATCGGCTGAATAATTACAAGTGAGCAAACTGTCAATGCCTGGAAATATTTGTTTATAGCTAATGACATTTTTTGCATATGTCATCTTCAAATTACAGTTATGTATGTTCTTGGCTCCATTATTCCTTTCTCATTACCAAAGATTGACAGCCAAGATTTTCTTCACCAAGATTATAACTCTTATTTTAATTACGGTACTCAGAAGACTAATCCTCCAATTCATTTCATGTATTCCACTATACACATACACACAGAAACACACAAACATATGAACATCATAAACACAGAAATAAAATCTGAACTATGGAGTAAGTACAATTTGGTTTTTTATTAAGTTGTTTTTTTTTTATTTTAATTCCAGTATAGTTAACATACAGAGTTATGTTAGTTTCAGGTACAAAATAGTGATTCAACAATTCTATACATCACTCAGTGCTCATCATGATAAGTGAACTCTTTAATCCCTAGCACCTATTTCACCCATCCCCTCCATCTCCTCCCTTATAACCATCTGTTTTTTCTCTATAGTTAAGAGTCTGTTTCTTGGTTTGTCTCTTTTTCTTCCTTTGTCATTTGTTTTGTTTCTTAAATTCCATATGAGTGAAATCATACAGTATTTATCTTTCTCTGATATTTTACTTAGCATTATATACTCTAGCTCCATTTCGTTGTTGCAAAAGGCAAGATTTCATTCTTTTTTTATGGCTGAATGATATTCCTGTATATACTGCAGTAAATGTGTATCTACATTTCTATCTATATATCAATATATAGATATATATACTATAACTTCTTTATCTACTCATCTGTTTATGGACATTTGGGCTGCTTCCATAATTTGGTTATTGTAAGTGATGTTGCTGTAGGCATAGGGACACATGTATCCTTTTGAATTACTTTTTTGTATTCTTTGGGTAAATACCCAGTAGTGTGATTACTGGATCATAGCATAGTTTTATTTTTAGTCTTTTGAGGAACCTCCTTACTGTTTTTCACAGTGGCTGCACCAGTTTGCATTCCACCAACAGTGCAAGGGAGTTGCTTTTTCTTCACATTCTCCCCAGTGTTTGTTGTTTCTTGTGTTTTTGATTTTAGTTATTTGGATAGGTGTGAGGTGGCATCTCACTGTAGTTTTGATTTGAATTTCCCTGATAATGAGTGATATTGAGCATCTTTTCATGTGTTTGTTGGCCATCTGTGTGTCTTTGGAGAAATGCCTATTCCTATCTTCTGCCCATTTTAATTAGATTATTTATTGTTTGGATGTTGAGTTGTATCAGTTCTTTACATATTTTGGATATTAACCCTTTATCAGATATTTCATTTCCAAATATCTTCTCCCATTCAGTAGGTTGTCTTTCAGTTTTGTTGGTTGTTTCTTTTGCTGTGCAGAAGTGTTTTATTTTGATGTATGCCTGATAGTTAATTTTTGCTTTTGTTTCCCTTGCCTAAGGAGACATACTTAGAAAAATATTGCTACAGCTGATGTAGAGAAACTTCTGCCTGTGCTCTCTTTTGTGATTTTTATGGTTTTGGGTCTGACATCTAGGTCTGTAATTTATTTTTATTTTATTTTTGTGTATGGTGTAAGAAAGTGATCCAGTTTCATTCATCAGCATGTAGCTGTCCAGTTTCCCAACACTGTTTGTTGAAGAGACTTCTTGCCTATTTTGTAGATTAATTGACCACATAGTTGTGGATTTCTTTCTAGGCTTTCTATCTTGTTCCATTGATCTACATGTCTATTTTTGTGTCAGTACTATATCATTTTGATTACTATAGCCTTGTAGTATTACTTGAAATCTGGAACGGTGATACCTCTAGCTTTGTTTTTCTTTCTTTTGATTGTTTTCCCTAATCAGGGGTCTTTTGTGGTTCCATACAAATTTTAGGATTCTTTGTTCTAGTTCTGTGAAACATGCTCTTGGTATTTTGATAGGGATTACATTAAATCTCTATGTTGTTTTGGGCACTAAAGGCATTTTAACAACATTTGCTCTTCCAATCCATGAACATGGAATGTCTTTCCATTTCTTTGTGTCATCTTCAAGTTCTTTCATCAAACGTTTTAGTTTTCAGATTAAAGATCTTTCACCTCTTTGGTTAAGTTTATTCCTTGGTATCTTCTTATTATAGGTGCAATTGTAAATGAGATTGCTTTATTAATTTCTCTTTCTGCTACTTCATTTTTAATGTATAGAAATGCAACAAATTTCTGTACATTGATTTTGTATCTTGCAACCTTACTGAAATCATTTGTCAGTCATAGCAGTTTTTTGGTGGAGTCTTTCAGGTTTTCTATATATGGTATCATGTAATGTGAAAATAGTGAGTTATAAGTCATCCTTTCTAATTTGGATGCCTTTTATTTCTTTTTGTTGTCTAATTGTTGTGGCTAGGACTTCCAGTACAATGCTGAATAAAAGTTGAGAGAGTGGATAGCCTTGCCTTCTTCCTGACCTTAAGGGGAAAACTCTCTTTTATTCCCACTGAGGATTATATTAGCTGTGGGTTTTTCATACATCGGCTTTATTATGTTGAGGCCTGTTCACTCTAAACCTATTTTGTTGAGGGTTTTTCTCATGATGTATATTGTACTTTGTCAAATGATTTTTCTACATCTAATGAAATTGAATCTGTAATCAAAAAACTCCCAACAAAGAAAAATACAGGAACAGATGGCTTCATAGGTGAATTCTACCAAACATTTAAAGCAGTGTTAATACCTGTTCTCAAACTATTCCAAAAAGTAGAAGAGGAAGAAACATTTCCAGATTCTTTCTATGAGGCCTGCATTACTCCAATACTAAAATCAGATATATATATTACCAAAAAAACCACAAAAAAAACAAAACAAAACAAAAAAACCCAAAATCAAAAAAAAAAAGAAAGAAAGAAAAAAGAAACTACAGGCCAATAACTGATGAACACAGAAGAAAAATTGTCAATAAAAAATTAGCAAACCAAATCCAACAATACATTAAAAAAAAAATCATTCACCATGATCAAGTAAGATTTATTACCAGGATGCAAGAGTGTCTCAATATTTGCAAGTCAATCAATGTAATACATCACATCAATAAGAGAAATTTTATTTTATTTTTTTTAATAAGAGAAATTTTAATATGATTTTAATAGGTACAATTCTTTTGTTAGCATACTATTCTTTCTAAGAGTCATGTGATAATTTCCTTGGGCAGTGTTTAAATGATATTCATATTGAAACAAAAACACTATTCTTGCACAAACAATTGAGAAGCATATTCTATCTCTATTATTGGTATAATAAAACAGAATATTTGTGAGATTTAGTGAATTTTTTGCCAAAAAAATTTAAACATTTCACATAGGACTTTTTACTGCACAAAATTATCATTGCCCATATAGTTAAGAGCTGACATTTGAAGAAATTATTTATTATTGAATAGAATATGTATTGAATGGAAATATGCACTTAATTAAGCTACCATTGTGACAAACTGAATGCGATAAGACAATGAATGATGCTAGTCTCCTTTTTAGTTATGTTACATTGAAGAGAGGGACAGACACAGGATAATAAACTCAGGACTAAGAGAAGACTCAGGGAAAAACAAAATTAAACTATAAAATACATTATATATTCTGTTTCATTAGTTCATAGTAATACGGGGGACAAAATCCAAGCAGGCTATCATCTTTTAATATAATGGAAACACTTTCAGGTATTTCATTTTTATTCCCAAATACTTATTACTTTGTAATATCTAGAAACATCTCTTCCTCTGAGAACATATTTGTTTCCTTTCTTTTTTCTTCTACTTTTTTCTGAAACATATTATCAAACCAGTCAGTTCTATTATAAAGAAAACATGACCCATTTTCAAAGTGTATATTATGTTCCCCTCTAAAACAGTCAGTCCATCTTATATATGCAAACCACTTGTACTGTCCTTGCATCCTAATGTATGTGGTTTCTAATAAAAACACAACTATTATCAAAGTAAACAGCAAAAAAATCACAGCTTCCTATAATATCAGGTATTGAAATCCATAAAATTTTAGCCTTACCAAAAAAAATTAGCCTTACCTTAAGAAGTCAGATAAATTATTTGTACATATTTTTAAACTCAATAAATATTAATTGCAACTTAACATAATAGAATAAAACTATACATTTTTAAATGGTGTGGTATAATGTATTAGAAAACCATCTCATCTGGACAATGATTCAGTAAGATAAATTCAAGTATATTTGTGATTCAGGTGTGTATTGTTTTCAATACTATGAAGGCATTCTATTAAGTGGTAAAGTTTTTTACACCCATAACTTAAAATTTTCCAGAAATTTGATAAAAGCATGGGAAGTACTGTAACTTGATGCTTGAACACCATAATTGTTTTAGCTCTAAAAATCTGAAAATGACCTCAATTTCTCCAGCCCCAAAACTACTTCCAGATTTATAGGTGAAGCAAATACTTTCGAAACCACAAACATTTTCCTAAATCTCTATGGAAACCATACAGTCATCCATTCATTCAAAAAATGTTAGGAATACCTATCATGTATCAGGTATTCTGCTTGTCCTTATAGATTTAGGAGTAAACCAGGTAGATATTGTTCTAGTTTTAATGAAATATTTTTTATTGTTTTTAATAAAACAAGGAAAACTATCACATTAGGGTAAGAGAGTGCATTCCAACATACCATCCAAATAAGCAGATATATGTTTCTTCTACATGTTTCCACGGATAATTATACTCTACAAGTAGTAACAGGGACCCCGTGTACTAAATGATGTAACATATTTTTTTTCCACAAATACTTTTATTTTATTTTTTCAGTGTTACAAGATTCATTGTTTATGTACCACACCCAGTGCTCCATGCAATACGTGCCCTCCTCAATACCCAACACCAGGCTCGCTCATCCCCCCACCTCCCTCCCCTCCAAAACCCTC
>CM052901.1:44970608-44985899 GCA_028534135.1 Potos flavus
CCCTTTAAGAATGATGTAGTGTCCTTCTGTATCTCTGACTACAGTCTTTAGCTTAAAGTCTAATTTATCTGATATGAGAATCGCTACCCCAGCTTTCTTTTGAGGCCCATTGGCATGAAAGATGTTTTTCCATCCCTTCACTTTCAGTCTGAATGTATCTTTAGGTTCCAAATGTGTCTCTTGTAGACAGCATATGGACAGGTCCTGTCGTTTTATCCAGTCTGCAACACTGTGCCATTTTATGGGAGCATTTAGGCCATTCACTTTGAGAGTGATTATCGAAAGTAAGTTTTTATTGACATCATGTTGCCTGTGAAGTCCTTGTTTCTATAGATTGTAAGTTCCTATTCTGTTTCCCTCATGGTTTCTTTCTACTTTTATAGAACCCCCCCTTTAATATTTCTTGTGGTGCTGGCTTGGTGGTCACATACTCTTTTAATCCTTGCCGTTCTTGAAGCTCTTTATCTCTCCATCCATTTTGAATGTCAGTCGTGCTGGATAAAGTATTCTTGGCTGCATATCCTTCTCATTTAGTGCCCTGAATACGTCTTGCCAGCCCTTTCTGGCTTGCCAGGTTTTTGTGGACAGGTCTGATGTTATTCTGATGGGTCTTCCTCTGTACGTAAGGGATCTCTTCCCCCTAACTGCCCTCAGGACCCCTTGTCTAAAACTATAATTTGCAAATTTTACAATTATGTGTCTGGGTGTTTTTCTAGACTCATTGATCTTGGAGTGTGTCCCTTCTGCCTCTAGGACATGAGCACTTGTTCCATTCCCCAGGTTGGGGAAATTTTCATCTAGAATTTGTTCAGCGATATCTTCTAGTCTTCTGTCTTTCTCCACCCCCTCAGGGATTCCAATAATTCTGATGTTGGAATGTTTCATTGTGTCATTTATTTCCCTAAGTCTGTTCTCTTCGTTTGTAAGCAGTTTGTTCCAGCCGTCTTCCTGACCTTTCTTCTCTACCATCTTGTCCTCTCGATCATTAATTCTATCCTCTGTCTCCATTACCCTAGCTGTTACACTATTTAGATTAGATTGGATCTCATTGATAGCATTTTTAACATCAGCCATATTGGCTCTCAGTTCTGTCCTTAGAGATTCTATATTGTCACTAATGTTTTTCTCCATCCTAGCCATTTCCTGGATAATTGTTACTCTGAATTCCCTTTCCAACATACTGTTTATGTCCATATCCAATAGTTCTGAGGCAGAGGGCGCAGTCTCTAGGTTTTTCATCTGTTGGGTGTTCCTCCTCCTAGTCATTTTGATGGGAAGTGGTTGAGGGGATATATAGCTGAATATATCACCCACGATCCAGGCAAGTTGCACCCTGGAAGGTTTCGGAGCAATCAGAATTCACCACCAAAAAGAAAGAAAAAAGATAAAAAAAGAGAGAGAGAAAGAGAAAAATAGAAATCCCAGCTGAAATGAGCCTCAAAAATTAGATTTATAAGGTGTATAAACAAACATGAACAAACGTGAAGACTGACAAAAGTAAATGACAAGAAATAAAAGAACCTAGTCAGAATGAACCCCAAGAATAAGATTTATATAATACCAGAACAAAAACAAATACACAGAAACACTGACAGAGGGATAAGATGGGAGGATGGTTATAAATCCTCAATGTGGGCAAGTAAAGTTATTTCATTTGCCTGGGTCTATCGTTGTATTAAGCCTCTAGTTGTAATGTTAAGTAGGTTAAGAAAAAATTAAAAGACCAAGAATCATGAGAATGAATCAAAAAAAAAAGAAAAGAAAAGAAAAAACTTGTATCTATGAAATATACAGGTTTTAGGGCATTATTGGGAGCTTAATATCTTGTTTTCCCCTGATGTTGGGGTTTTATAGTTTTATGGGGACCTTGTGGTTATTTCCCTCTTGCTTTTGGCTTGTCTTCTGGGGGAGGGGCCTGTTGCATTGTTTTCCAGTTAATCTTGCTTGGATTGAGTCGCCTTGCTGGCTATCATGGGGCTGGGCTCTATGGAAACCGTTTTTTCAGGCTTTTGCTCTCTGGAGGTTTTTGTTCTTTTGTGGCTTTTTTGTGGCTTTTCAGAGGGTCTGAGCAAAGAATCTGCCCATACGCAGACCTCCGCCTCCGAGAGAAGCCTCAGTCTGCTCCCCTCTGGGTAGTCCAGAACACACAGACTCCCTCTCTGCAAACTCTGCTGCTCACTGCAGCCTCCCACAGGCGGTGTGCCCCCCCATCCACCATCCCAATGGCCCCACGAGGCTTCTGCTCACCTCTGCATCCCCGTGCCACTAAAGCAGAGAGTGATATTGGTCTGGGAAACTCGCTTCTGGTGGCTGCTGTTGCCAGGACTGCTCTCCAGACTCCCAGCCCACCCCAGGTGTGCTCAGATTCCTGCCTGAGATTGGGCCGTGTTCTCTAAGGTGCCGGCTGGGAGTGCCCAGACCCTGCAGCAGGAGGCAGATGGCTGAGGTCCTAGAGACCACCGGCTAGGGCTCACACCAGGCTCTCTTAGGCACTTGGGTGTATGCAGCCAGCCCAGGCAGTGGTGCAAGCAGAGGAAAGCCTCAGGCTCATGGACCACACCAGGCTCTCTAAGGAGCTTGTGGGAGTGTGCCCAGCCCACAAAGTAATGCAAGCAGTGGAAAGCTGCAGGCTCATGGACCATGGATTGGAACCCCCACAGGTCTCTCCTTGTCGTGAGTGGTCACCTGTGGTGGTGTCCTTCCTGGGAACGTGGGCTTTGGCTCGTGCCCATGACCACCCACTTCCACTGGTTGTTCCTTAAGTTCTTTTCCTCTTTTTAAGTGTTTTTAGCCAGACTCTAAGTTAATGCTGGTCCCCAACTACAGGGCACTTTCGTTTGGGGTATTACTGTCCTTGGGTCACTTCTGGTGGCTCCCTCCCCCTTCTGTTTATCCTCCGATATAGGTTCATGTGTTCCCACTCCGCTTTACCTCTCCACTGCTGTCTTCTGCTCCTGTAGAGATCCAGAAGTGAACAATCTTGCTTCTCAGGCTGATTTCATGGGTGTTCAGAGTGTTCTGGTAGATATTCAGCTCACCTTAGGGGACCAGTTGGAACAGGGTCTCCTACTTCTCTGCCGTCTTGCCCCTCCTCCCCTCCTTCCAAGGTTTGATTTAAGTAAAAATTCTCCCATGAAGTCTTCTAAATCATAATAGCTAAAAGTGACCTCTCTATTCATTGAATTCTACTACCATTTACCATTCATTTTTATCACTACTTTATATTATAATTATCTACTTAGAGTAGATTAAAATGTCCTTACTTAGACAATTAATATGTATTGAATGAACAAAATCTAAATAAGTTGTTCATGGATCATAAACTTTGCAAGAGTAATAAAGTTTTAATTTTATTATTCTTCAACTTTCAAGCGGCAATGAAACAGTAAAAAATATGTGTTTAACAGAAAAAGCAGGTTTCTATGAAGTCTCTATCAGTTAATGTTCTAACACTATGAGTCTTTAATGGTTGTATAGTCTCAGTTTCAGAGAGTTTCTCTGAGTGATAGTTGCCTGTAATTTAAAATAAAAAAAAATTACTGTTTGTTTTTCAGTTTGTTTCTCTGAGGGTTTTGGAGGAGAGGGGGGTGGGGAGGTTCGGTGAGCCTGGTGGTGGGTATTTAGGAGGGCATGTATTGCATGGAGCACTGGGTGTGATGCATGGGCAATGAATCTTGGAACCTTGAAAAAATAAATTAATTTAAAAAAATATTACTCGGCAGCGCTATGTTTTGTAAGAATTATAGATGTGTATCTGTACTTTTTAACACTTAGAATGATATACTTGAAATATATTTTTAATTTCTCTTCAGAATTTACCTAAAACTGGAATTATCCCATCATATCATCTTGTATTCATATATCATCCTGAAAGTGTATTTTCTTTATAGCCTGTAACATTTGATGTAATTGAAAAATAGTTTTTAATTTGAAACTTGAGTCATGTTGGAATCCAGATTAAATTGTTGAACTGAAGAGAGAATCAAGAAACAGCCTTTTCTACCATCTTTTTGGATTAGCCAATTGATTCATTCTAACGTTAAGAGCAATAGAGGCCAAAACCAATATTAATACATTAACAGTAATTCAGTTATGAGAAGATACAGAGAGCTATAGGAAAAAAGAAATTCTTAGAAAATTGTTCTGGCTGCTTTCTTCTTTCATCAAATATATTTTATAATTAAAAATATCAATGTTATGGGGCAGAGTTGTATAGTACATACAGTACTATCCTGAATATTAAGAATCCTGGGTAGGAATTAACTGTGTGGCTTTGGGCAAGTCTCTTCCTCTATATACACCCGAACTTGTCTCATCTGTAAAATGAGGGTTGGGAACCTGTTGACTTCTAAGGCTTCCACTGTTTGAAACTTTTATGTTTTTAGACTTTCAAAGGGTAGGAAAAATCCCCAAAAAGTAATATCATATCATATCATAATAACATACACAAATATTCTCCAGAAGAACAAATACAGAAAGATCTGTAGTAGAATTTGTTCTTTAAATTTCAATATCTTATCCCTTCATGCAATGCAAGGGAAAGGTGATAGATTAACTTTGTGTTAAATAAAGAAAACAAAATTAATTTTAAATCTAAGGGTTGATTTCTATGGCAGTAGAAATTCTTCAGTGCATTAAGTAGAGGAATAAAAATGCTTCAGAAGTGCATTTTAAGAGAGCTATATTCAATTTCACAGGAAAGATTCAACATCTCTAGCAACTTCTGGGTCCCTTCAATGTAGTGCCCTAATTTATACATCAAAGTGAGAACAAGCATGCTGAAATATAAGGCCTAAAGAAACAACTCAATGTTTCTATCAAAATGCAGCTCAGCAGTTACACAGTCCATGAAATGCTCATTAACAAGCTGAGGCCATCTGCACGGAGTATACACATTCACCTTTGCATTTTAATGAGCAATGTGTAATAACATTTATGTCTTTTGCTGTTCCACATGCAGGGAACATTGAGATTAGAGTTGGACTATATAAATGTCAAATGGATTTATGGTCATGCATATTGCTGTTTTAAAACAGTAGTCTCTTAACAACCACAAATGTATCATTTATATGCAGGTACTTGACACCCACCTTATTTCTTGAAACACAGATTACCTTTGCTATAGATTTCCAACCTACAAAACAGATCTACCACTAACAGTTTTATGAAGCCATATGACCTTCAGAAACAATGCATGTTTTTGTTTTTTCTGCTATAATAATGTGCATTATTTTAATGTTTCATAAAAATCCTTCATTAAAGGGGGCAAACCAAAATGTCAAGAAAAAAATCCCACTAATATGTAACTAAAGAAGATTCTAAGTGCTGGAATTAAAATGTGATTTTCTGCTTTACTAGCTGCATGAGATCTCTTCAACATAAAATCTCTGAGCCCACAAGAAGGGAATAAGATGGAATATACACATTTATTCATTCATTTCTAAGTATTCTTAAGGGCTTTAAAACCAGAAAACGATATCAACATCTTACTGCTATCTCCTCCATTTCTAGGAAGTCTTGCTTGACCACCTCCCAAACTCAAAGCTCTCCTCCATGTGTGCTTTAGAATATGAATTAAACATACATTTTTAAAAATTAATAGTTCTGTAAACATTTTCTTTCGAATTTGTCACATTCCATTTTATTGCATTTTTGTGTGCAAACTAGGCACGTGTACTTTTTGGTTTGATTGTAATGCAATATTGAGAAAATCTGATAAGTTATTTAAAAAATCAAATGTGACATGGTAGAATCAGAATTTATCTCAGCAAATTACCTATGTGGCATAAATTATTGGAGTATAGATATTTGGAGTGTAGATATTCCACATTAACCCATAGTACTTTATTAGAAAAGGTAAGAAATTAAAACAATAAGATGGAACTTTGTATTCTCCAAAGCAATTTAATAACTTCCTAAAACAAAATTAATTCATCAGTGGTAGAGTCCACTGTTTTTCCTTATTATTTCCATTATTTTTATTTTTATACAAATAAATGGGGCACCTGGGTGGCTCAGATGGTTATGCATCTGCCTTCAGCTCAGGTCATGATCCCCCAGGGTCCTGGGATCAAAACCTGCACCAGGCTCTCTACTCTGCACAGAGCTTGTTTCTCCTTCTTCCTCTGCCATTCCCTCCACTTGTGCTCTCTGGCTCTATTGCTCTGTCAAATAAATAAATAAAATATTTAAAAACAAAGCAAAACAAAACAAATAAGCTTATTTACAGAACACATGCATTAAAGCCAGGTTGAAGAGCTATCACATTGCTTGGCAAATTGTGTGTGTTCTTAAATGTCTGTCAAGTACCTAAGATATATTTATGCACTTTTTATATTTTATGCATTGCTTTACTTATCTGTGAGGGAAAACATATTTTTAATTTTCTGCAAAATCAAACTAGAGGCTTTTACACAATAGTATTTTTGTCTTCTTGTAAGTTTTGAGAGAAGAAATAGCTTTGTGGTCTTCTCAGGTGCAGTAACATGATGTATCATAAAACTGCTTCAAGACACACTGTCAGTATAGGGTAAGATGAAAGTGGGCAGAAAAAGTATGCTATGATATTTTTCTAGAAATACAAAGTTATTCCTATACCATCTACCATTTGTACTATGAAGTTAAGACAATAACTTATAGAATGCCAACATTTTCTAATTTTTCTTAAAGGTTTGGGTAAACAAATAAAAAGAAGTATAGTTTAAATGGACTTTAAGAATAAGTAGAGGGTCATAGGTTAGCTCTATTTTTAATTTCTTAAGGAATCTCCACACTGTTTTCCAAAGTGGCTGCACCAATTTGCATTCCCACCAACAGTGTAAAAGGGTTCCCCTTTCTCCACATCCTCTCCAACACCTGTTGTTTCTTGTCTTGTTAATTTTGGCTATTGTAACTGGTATAAGATGGCACTACTGGGTATTTACCCCAAAGATATACATGCAGTCAAAAGAAGGGCCATATGTACCCCCATGTTCATAGCAGCAATGGCCACAATTGCCAAACTGTGGGAAAAACCAAGATGACCCTCAACAGACGAATGGACAAAGAAGATATGGTCCATAAACACAATGGAATATTACACCTCCATCAGAAAGGATGAATACCCAAATTTTGTATCAACATGGACGGGACTGGAAGAGATTATGCTGAGTGAAATAAGTCAAGCAGAGAAAGTCAATTATCATATGGTTTCACTTACTTGTGGAGCATAAGGAATAACATGGAGTACATTAGGAGAAGGAAAGGAAAATTGAATTGGGGGAAATCGGAGGGGAAGACAAACCATGAGAGACTGTGGACTCCAAGAAACAAATAGGGTTTTAGAAGGGAGGGGGTGAGGGGAATGAGTGAGCCTGGTGTTCAATATTAAGGAGGGCACGTATTGCATGGAGCACTGGATGTGGTGCATAAGCAATGAATCTTGGAACACTGAAAAAATAAAAAACAAAAAAAAAAGAATAGGTAGGGGGGAACCTGGGTGACTCAGTCAGTTAAGCATATGCTTTCAGCTCAGGTCACAATCCCAGGGTCCTGGGATCAAGCCCTGCATCAGGCACCCTGTTCAGCGGGGAGCCTGCTTCTCTCTCTCCTGCTCCCCCTACTTGTGCTCTCTCTCTCTCTCTGTTGAATAAATAAATAAAATCTTTAAAAAAATAGGTAGAATTTTTAAAAATTAAAAACAAACAAAAATAAACAAAAGAATAGGTAGAAATTTGTCAACTATACTTCAATAAGAATAAATTTTAAAAAAGAATAGGTAGAATTTCAATTTTGATGAAGTAATTTTAGATGATTGCCAAATTCATATTTCACACTTTTTTTAATCTTAAGTCTATCATGGCAGTGATATTGTAGTGAAAAGTGATACCTTTAAGACCTATGAATGAAGGCAGACCATATATATTTGGAATCAGATGTTTTAATTCAGAAAATGACTTGTCCGTCACAAAGAGACAATTATAACATGACTATGATAGGTGAAAATAAAATTTATTTGAACATGGTTTTGTCTTCTCAAGCATAAATGTTTTATCTGTACAAATTTAATAACATACAATTCTCTATAAACATTCATTATCTATACTGTGAGCACACTGGACTGTGGCACATTTTAATCATGTAGTCTTAATTTTTTTAAGTATTTCAGAGTTCTAGTACACATTCATGTAATTTTGGGTTCTAGTTAGTTATTAAATTTACTGGTCGTACTTTATTCACTTAGTAGTATGAACATGTAGCATTGGCCAATAAGCAACTTATTTAATATATGATAATTAGTTGTTCTGAGTTATACTTCTTAAATTTCAATAACATGATGTGTATTTTCAGACATACTGTGTAATTTGTTTAACTAGTCCTGGCACACCATTAAGTAATTCAGGTATTACTAAACATATGCCAAGTTAGCAGGGTGCTTGTGCTATCAATGCACATTTTTCTTAATCTGTGTGTAATTTGTTACATGATGTTTCTCTTATCTCATGGATCTCCTCAAGAATAATTAAATATTTTGGGGAAAATATAATTCCTTTATTCAAACAAGAATGACATCATTTTTTTCCATTTTTGGGTGATTTTGCTTTCTCACTCACATTTATCTTTAAATATTTAGAAACTAAAGAAACCTGAACATTAACTTTTGAGTAGACATTATATAAATAGAAGAAAATGTATTTTCTCATTTTAACTTGTATACTTTCAATTTTTAAATATAAAGGGTGAGAAAACAATAATGTATACCTATATGATCTACCACCTTTCCTCCCATAAGAAAACATTTTTTTAATTTACAGAAGGTCAAATTGATAGACAAATTAATGAAATGAAAATGAAAGAATGAAATGAAAATGAAAAATCTTTTATTTATTTGTTTATTTTGGATGAACTAGATAACTCCTTTTTGTTGTTGTTGTTTATTGTGTTATGTTAGCCACCAATAAAATACATCATTAGTTTCTGATGCAGTGTTCCAAGATACACTGTTTATGCGCCACACCCAGTGCTCCATGCAATTCGTGCCCTCCTTAATGCCCACCACCAGGCTCACCCCCCACCCCCTCCCTTCCAAAACCCTCAGTTTTTTCTTGGAGTCCACAGTCTCTCATAGTTCAACTCCCCCTCTGATTTCCACCAATTCACTTTTCCTTTCTTCTCCTAATGTTCTCCATGTTATTCTTTATGTTCCAAAAGTAAGTGAAACCATATGATAATTGACTTTCTCTGATTGACATATTTCACTCAGCACAATCTCCGTGAATTGACTTTATATCCTGCCATGTCGCTGAATTGCTGTATGAGTTCTAGTAATTTGGGGGTGGAGTCTTTTGGGTTTTCCACACAAATTATCATGTCATCTGCGAAGAGAGAGAGTTTCACTTCTTCTTTGCCAATTTGAATACCTTTTATTTCTTTTTGTTGTCTGCTCTTGCTAGGACTTCCAGTACTATGCTGAACAACAGTGGTGAGAGTAGGCATCCTTGTCGTGTTCCTGATCGCAATGGAAGGCTCTCAGCTTTTCCCCATTAAGAATGATATTCGCTGAGGGTTTTTCACAGATGGATCTTATGAAGTTGAGGAATGTTTACTCTATACTCTGAAGAGTTTTAATCAGGAACAGATGCTGTGTTTTGTCAAATGCTTTTTCTGCATCCATTGAGAGGACCATGTGGTTCTTCTCTCTTATTGATTTGTTCTATCACATGGATTGATTTGGAAATGCTGAACCACCCTTGCATCCCAGGGATAAATCCCACCTGGTCATGATGAATAATCTTTTTAATGTACTGTTGGATCTTATTAGCTAGGATCTTGTTGAGAATCTTGGCATCCATATTCATCAGGGATATTGGTCTGAAATTCTCCCTTTTGATGGGGTCTTTGCCTGGTTTGGGGATCAGGGTGATGCTGGCTTCATAGAAAGAGTCTGGAAGTTTTCCTTCTGTTTCTATTTTTTGAAACAGTTTCAGGAGAATAGGTATTATTTCTTCCTTGAACGTTTGGTAGAATTCCCCAGGGAATCCATCAGGTCCTGTACTCCTGTTTTTTGGGAGGTTTTTCATCACTGCTTCAATCTCGTGACTAGATATTGGTGTATTCAGGTTGTCAATTTCTTCCTGATTCAGTCTCGGAAGTCTATAGGTTTCCAAGAATGCATCCATTTCTTCTAGGTTGCTTAACTTATTGGCCTATAACTGTTGATAATAATTTCTGATGATTGTTTCTATTTCCTTGCTGTTAGTCACGATCTCTCCCCTTTCATTCATAATTTTATTAACTTGGGTCCTCTCTCTTTTCTTTTGGGTTAGTTTGGCCAGTGGTTTATCGATCTTATTAATTCCTTCAAAGAACCAGCTTCTAGTTTCGTTAATGTGTTCTACTGTATCGCTAATTTCTAACTCATTGATCTCTGCTCTAATCTTAATTATTTCCCTTCTTGTGCATGGAGTTGGCTTAATTTGTTGTTGATTTTCCAGTTCTTTAAGGTGTAAAGAGAGTTTGTGTTTTTGGGATTTTTAAATTTTTTTGAGTGAGGCTTGGATGGCTATGTATCTCCCCTGTAGGACCGCCTTTATTGTATCCCATAGGTTTTGGACTGATGTGTCTTCATTCTCATTGGTTTCCATGAATTGTTTAAGTTCTTTTTTGATTTCCTCGTTGATCCAAACATTCTTGAGTAGCACAGTCTTTAGCTTCCACGTGTTTAAATTCCTTCCAAGCTTTTTCTTGTGATTAAGTTCCAGTTTCAAAGCATTGTGGTCAGAGAATATGCAGGGGAAAATCTCAATCTTTTGGTATGGGCTGAGACCTGATTTGTGACCCAGTATGTGGTCAATTCTAGAGAAAGTTCCATGTACACTTGAGAAGAATGAGTATTCTGTTGTTTTAGGGTGGAATATTGTGTATGTATCTATGAGGTCCATCTGATCCAATGTGTCATTCAAGGCTCTTGTGTCTTGTTGATTTTCTGCCTAGGTGCTCTGTCTATTGCTGAGAGTGGCATGTTAAGATCCCTTACAATTAACATATTCTTATCAATGTTTCTCTTTATTTTGGTTAACAGTTGGCTTATGTAGTTGGCTGCTCCCATGTTGGGGGCAGAAATATTTATAATTGTTAGATCTTCTTGTTGGATAGACGCTTTAAGAATGATGTAGTGTCCTTCTGTATCTCTGACTACAGTGCTTAGCTTAAAATCTAATTTATCTGATATGAGAATCACTATCCCAGCTTTCTTTTGAGGCCCATTCACATGAAATGTGGTTCTCCAACACTTCACTTTCACTCTGGATGTATCTTTACGTTCCAAATGCGTCTCTTGTAGACAGCATATGGATGGGTCCTTTCGTGTTATCCAGTCTGCAACCCTGTGCCATTTTATGGGAGCATTTAGGCCATTCACGTTGAGAGTGATTATGGAAAGATAAGTTTTTATTGTCGTCATGTTGCCTGTGAAGTTCTTGTTTCTATAGATTGTCTCTGTAAATTTCTGTCCTATATCAATCTTGGGGTCTTTCTTTTTGTATAGAACCCCCCTTAATATTTCTTGTATGTCAGCCTGATGGTCTCATAATCTTTAGACTTTGCTGGTCTTGGAAGCTCTTTATCTCTCTCCATTCTGAATGTGAGCCTTGCTGGATAAAGTATTCTTGGCTGCATGTTCTTCTCATTTAGTGCCCTGAATATGTCTTGCCAGCCCTTTTTGGCTTGCCAGGTTTCTGTGGACAGGTCTGATGTTATTCTGATGGTCCTCCTTCTGTAGGCAAGGAATTTCTTCTCCTTAGCTGTCCTTAAGACAATTTCTCTGAATTTACGATTAGCGAATTTCACAATCACGTGTCTGGAGGTCTTTCTACCCTCATTGATCTTGGGCGGTGACCTCTCTGTCTCTAGGACACGAACACTGGTTCCATTCCCCAGATTAGGGAAATTCTCATCTAGGATTTGATCAACTACATCTTTTAGTCCTCTCTATCTCTCCACCCCCTCAGGAAAACCAGTAATTCTGTCTTTGGAACATTTCATGGCATCATTTATTTCCTTAATTCTGTTTTCATGGGTTCTAAGCTGTTTGTTCTAGGCCTCCTCCTGATCCTTCTTTTCTATCAATTTGCTTCTAGATCACTAATTCGATCTTCTGCCTCATTTACCTTAGCTGTTAGAGTATTTAGATTGGAGCTCATCAATAGCATTTTTAATTCTGCAAGATCAGCTTTCACTGCTGCCCTTAGAGATTCTATGTTGCCACTAATGGTCTTCTCCAACCAAGTCATTGTCTGGATAATTGTTACCCTGAATTCTATTTCTGACATCTTGCTTATGTCCATATCAAATAGTTTTGTGGCAGATGTCACAGTCTCTGAATTTTTAATCTGTTGGGTGTTCCTCTTCCTAATCATTTCAGTGAGAGGTGGTTAAGGGCATGAATAGCTGAATATATCAACCACAATCCAGGCAAGGTGCATCTGGAAAGTTTCAGAGAAATCAGAAGTCATCACCAAAAAGAAAGAAAAAAGAAAAATGTGAGAGAAAAAGAGAAAAAAAAAAAGGAAAAACCCAGCCAAAATGAGTCCCAAAAGTAAGGTTTATAAAGTACAAAAACAAAAATGAACAAACAAAAGACCAACAACAACAAAAAAAGAAAAACCCAATCAAAATGAACCCCAAGAATAAGATTTATAAAATACAAAAACAAAATTGAACACACAGAAAAACCGACAAAAGAATAAGATGGGAAGGTGGTTATAAACCCTCTGTGTGGGTGAGGACGGTTATTTCAGTTCTTCCTGGGTGTATCTTATCTTTGTTAAAGGACTCAACTTTCCAGAGATACAGGAAAATTAAAACTGGCATATATATATAAGGGTAGCATTGAATAGGGATAAAGGACTACATTGAAGCTTATATCTATCTATCTATATCTATATCTATCTATTTTTTTAAAAAGAAAAATAAAGGTATATGCATGAAAAAAATTCACATTAAAAAGTTATTATGGAATATGTTGTATTAAACATCTAGGTGAAATGGTATGTAGGTAAAAAAATAAAAGAACAAGAATCATGAGAATGAATTAAAAGAAAAAGAAAAAGAGAAAAGTTGTATCTACATAATATACAGGTTTTGGGGTAATATCGGGAGCTTAATATATTGTTTTCCCTGATATTTGGGTTTTATAGTTTTATGGGGACCCTGTGGTTGTTGTCCTCTTGTTCTTTTGGCTTGTTTTCTGGGGGAGGGGCCTGCCACATTGTTTTTCAGTCAATCTTGCTTGGGTTGATTCGCCCTGTCCCCTATAAAGGGGCTAGGCTTTGTGGAAACTGGTTTTTCAGGCTTCTGTTCTCTGGAGGCTTCTGTTTTTTGACAGCTTTTGTGCCTTGTTGGAGGGTCAGAGTAAAGTAAACTGTCCACACCCAGACCTCTGCCTCAGAGAGAAGCCTCAGTCTGCTCCCCTCTGAATGGTCCAGAACACACAGACTCTCCCTTTGCAAACTCCATTGAACACTGTAACCTCCCACAGGTGGTGCGCACCCCCAGCTACCATTTCAGTAGTTGCCAGAGACCCCCGCTTGTCTCTGTATCCCCATGCCACTAAAACCATGAGTGATACTGGTCCGGGCGAGCCCAATCCCAGTGCTGCTGTTCCCAAGACTGCTGTCCAGAGCCCATGTCCACATCAGGTGTGCTCAGCCCTGGTGGCAGTGCAGGCGGCGGATGGCCGCTGACCCAGGGACAACTGCCTGGGGCCCACGCAGGTATCTCTCAGGTGCAGGTGGAGCTGCGCTCAGCCCTGGCAGTGCCACAGGCAGCAGATGACCGTGGACCCAGGGACCACCAACTGCAGCCCTTGCTGGGCTCTATCAGGTGCAGGCAGGCACTGGCTGTGGCCACCCCGGGAGTGCGCATAGGTCCATGCCTACAGCCGCTCAATCCCACCAGTTGCCCCTTAAGTCTCTGTTCTTTTTGAGTGCTGTTAACCAGTTTCAAAGCTAATGCTGGTCCCCAAGCACAGGGCACATCTGTATTGCGGTATTACTTTCCATTGGGTCACTTCTGGTGGTTCCCTCTCCATTCTGTTTATCCTCTGATATCAGTCTGAGCACTCCCATTCCTCTGTACCTCTCCACTGATGATCTTCTGCCCCTCTAGAGATCCAGAAGTGTATAATCTTTAAAAGAAGCAGTCCTCTCTTGAAAAACCAAATCCAATTAGAAATTTACCACAGCATTATTCTTATGCGTAAAATAAGCATAATGGTACCATTGCAGAAATAGTTTTTTTTTAACCTCTCAAAGATATTTTTAGTGACATTGCTGCACTTAATTTGATAATAATATTCTTAACACACAAAAATGTTAGTGTATTTAGAGCTAAACATGGTATTTTTTGAGAATTTTACTCCATTATTTAGCAATACCACCTGGTAAAAAAGTCAACATGTTGACTCTAGTAATTCTGTCATAGACTCAGAGTAATATTATTAACAATGTAAACCATGTTTTTACTGACCACTTAGAAATACCTTCACCCATTTTGCCTATTCTCAGTCACCCGAAATATTTTTTTCCAAATACTTTTATTTTATTTTTTCAGTGTTACAGGATTCATTGTTCATGCACCACACCCAGTGCTCCATGCAATACGTTCCCTCTTCAATACCCACCACCAGGCTCACCCAACCCCCCACCCCTTCCCCTCAAAACCTTCAGTTTGTTGCTCAGAGTCCACAGTCTCTGATGGTTCATCTCCCCCTCCGATTTCCCCCAATTCATCCTTCCTTTCCTTCTCACAATGTCTTCAATGTTTTTCCTTATGCTCCACACAAGTGAGACCATATGAGAGTTGACTCTCCCTGCTTGACTTATTTCACTCAACATAATCTCTTCCAGTCCCATCGATATTGATACAAAAGTTGGGTATTCTCCTTTCTCAAGGAGGCATAATATTCCATTGTATATATGGACCATATCTTCTTTATCCATTCATCTGTTGAAGGGTATCTTGGCTCCTTCCACAGTGTGGCGATTGTGGCCATTGCTGCTATGAACATTGGGGTACATGTGGCCCTTCTTTGTACTGCATCTGCATCTTTGGGGTAAATACCCAGTAGTGCAATTGCAGGGTCATAGGGTAACTCTATTTTTAATTTCTTGAGGAATCTCCACACTGTTTTCCAAAGTGGCTGCACCAACTTATATTCCCATCAACAGTGGAAGAGGGTTCCCCTTTGTCCACATCCTCTCCAACATTTGTTGTTTACTGTCTTGTTGATTTTGGCCATTCTAACTGGTGTGA
>CM052901.1:44986399-44998995 GCA_028534135.1 Potos flavus
TGTCCAATTTTCCCAGCACCATTTGTTGAAGAGACTGTCTTTTTTCCACTGGATATTTTCCTACTTTGTCAAAGATTATCTGACCGTAGAGTTGTGGGTCCATATCTGGCTCTCTACTCTGTTCCACTGGTCTATGTGTCTGTTTTTGTGCCAGTACCATGCTGTCTTGGTGATCACCGCTTTGTAGTAAAGCTTGAAATCAGGCAATGTGATGCCCCCAACTTTGTTTTTCTTTTTTAACATTTCCTTAGCAATTCGGGGTCTTTTCTGGTTCCATACAAATTTTAGGATTGTTTGTTCCAGCCCTTTGAAAAATGCCGGTGGAATTTTGATCGGGATGGCATTGAAAGTATAGATTACTCTGGGCAGTATAGACATTTTAACAATGTTGATTCTTCCGATCCATGAGCATGGAATGCTTTTCCACCTTTTTGTGTCTCCTTCAATTTCTTTCATGAGTGTTCTGTATTTCCTCGAGTACAGATCCTTTCCCACTTTGGTTAGGTTTATTCCCAGGTATCTTATGGCTCTTGGTGCTATTGTAAATGGACTCGATTCTCTATTTTCCGTTTCCATATTTTCATTGTTAGTGTATAGGAAAGCTACTGATTTCTGTGCATTGATTTTGTATCCTGCCACATTACTGAATTGCTGTATGAGTTCTAGTAGTTTGGGAGTGGAGTCTTTTGGGTTTTCCATATAAAGTATCATGTCGTCTGTGAAGAGAGAGAGTTTGACTTTTTCTTTGCCAATTTGAATACCTTTTATCTCTTTTTGTTGTCTGATTGCTGTCGCTAGGACTTCTAGTACTATGTTGAACCAGAGTGACGAGAGTGGGCATCATTGCCATGTTCCTGATCTCAAAGGGAAGGCTGTCAGCTTTTCCCCATTGAGAATGATATTCGCTGTGGGCTTTTCATAGATAGATTTTATGAAGTTGAGGAAGTTCCCTCTATCCCTATACTTTGGAGAGTTTTAATCAGGAAAGGATCCTGAATTTTGTCAAATGCTTTTTCTGCATCCATTGAGAAGACCTTGTGGTTCTTCTCTCTTATTGATTTGTTCTATCGCATTGTTTGATTTGCGAATGTCGAACCACCCTTGCATCCCAGGGATAAATCCCACCTGGTCATGATGAATAATCTTTTGAATGTGCTGTTGGATCCTGTTAGCAAGGATCTTGTTGAGAATCTTGGCATCCATATTCATCAGGGATATTGGTCTGAAATTCTCCTTTTTGATGGGCTCTTTGCCTGGTTTGGAGATGAGGGTAATGCTGGCTTCATAGAAAGAGTCTGGAAGTTTTCCTCCTCTCTCTATTTTTTGAAACAGTTTCAGGAGAATAGGTATTATTTCTTCCTTAAATGTTTGGTAGAGTTCCCCAGGGAATCCGTCAGGTCCTGGGCTCTTGTTTTTGGGGGGTTTTTGATCACTGCTTCAATCTCGTGACTAGATATTGGTCTATTCAGGTTGTCAATTTCTTCTTGTTTCAGTCTTGGAAGTTTATAGGTTTCTAGAAATGCATCCATTTCTTCTAGGTTGTTTAACGTAGCATATAGCTGTTGATAATAATTTCTGATGATTGTTTCTATTTCCTTTGGATTAGTCGTGATCTCTCCCCTTTCATTCTATAATTTTGTTAATTTGGGTCCTCTGTCTTTTCTTTTGGATTAGTTTGGCCAGTGGTTTATCGATCTTATTGATTCTTTCAAAAAACCAACTTCTGGATTCGTTGATGCGTTCTACTGTTTCTCTAGTTTCTAACTCATTGATCCCTGCTCTAATCTTGATTATTTCCCTTCTTGTGCGTGGGGTTGGCTTAATTTGTTGTTGATTTTCCAGTTCTTTAAGGTGTAAAGAGAGCTGTTCTATTCGGGATTTTTAAACTTTTTTGAGTGAGGCTTGGATGGCTATGTATTTCCCCCTTAGGACCGCCTTTGCCATATCCGATAGGTTTTGGACCGATGTGTCTTCATTCTCATTGGTTTCCATGAATTGTTTAAGTTCATCTTTGATTTCCTGGTTGATACAGTCATTCTTGAGCAGGTTGATCTTTAGCCTCCAATTGTTTGACTTCCTTCCAAACTTTTTCTTGTGGTTGAGTTTCAGTTTCAAAGCACTGTGGTCTGAGAATATGCAGGGAATCATCTCAATCTTTTGGTATCGGTTGAGTCCTGATTTGTGACCCAGTATGTGGTCTATTCTGGAAAGGGTTCCATGTGTGCTTGAGAAGAAGGAGTATTCTGTTGTTTTAGGGTGGAATGTTCTGTATATATCTATGAAGTCCATTTGGTCCACTGTGTCATTCAATGCTCTTGTTTCTTTATTGATTTTCTATTTGGATGATCTGTCTGTCACTGAGAGTGGTGTGTTAAGATCTCCTATAATTAATGTATTCATATCAACGTGACTCTTTATTTTGATTGACAGTTGGCTTATGTAGTTGGCTGCTCCAGTATTGGGGGCATAAATGTTTGTAATTGTTAGATCTTCTTGGAGGATAGACCCTTTAAGAATGATGTAGTGGCCTTCTGTGTCTCTGACTACAGTCTGTAGCTTAAAGTCTAATTTATCTGATATGAGAATCGCTACCCCAGCTTTCTTTTGAGGCCCATTGGCATGAAAGATGGTTCTCCGTTCCTTCACTTTCAGTCTGGATGTATCTTTAGGTTCCAAATGTGTCTCTTGTAGACAGCATATGGACGGTTTTTTGTTTTTTGTTTTTTTTTTTTTTTATCCAGTCTGTAATCCTGTGTTATTTTATCAGAGCATTTAGGTCATTCACGTTGAGAATGATTTTTGAAAGATAAGTTTTTATTGACATCACGTTGCCTGTGGAGTTCTTGTTCCTATAGATTATAAGTTTCTGTTTTATGTCATTCATGGGTTCTTTCTTCTTTTATAGAACCCCCTTTAATAATTCTTGTAGTGCTGGCTTGGTGGTCACATACTCTTTTAATCCTTGCCAGTCTTGGAAACTCCTTATCTCTCCATCCATTTTGAATGTCAGCCTTGATGGATAAAGTATTCTTGACTGCATATTCTTCTCATTTAGTGCCCTGAATATGTCTTTCCAGCCCTTTTTGGTTTTCCAGGTTTTTGTGGACAGGTCTGATGTTATTCTGATGGGTCTTCCTCTGTACATAAGGGATCTCTTCCCCCTAGCTGCCCTCAGGACCTCTTGTCTAAAATTATAATTTGCAAATTTTATAATTATGTGTCTAGATGATTATCTGGACTCGTTTATCCTGGTTCGGTGTCCTTTCTGCCTCTAGGACAGGAACACTTGTCCATTCCTCAGATTGGGGAAATTTTCATTCAGAATTTGGTCATCTATATCTTCTAGTCTTCTGTCTTTCTCCACCCCCTCAGGGATTCCAATAATTCTGACATTGGAATGTTTCAAGGTGCCATTTATTTCCCTAAGTCTGTTCTCATGGTTCCTAAGCAGTTTGTTCCAGCCCTCCTCCTGAGCTTTCTTCTCAACCATCCTGTCCTCTAGATCGCTAATTCTATCCTCTGTCTCCGTAACTCTAGCTGTTAGACTATTTAGATTAGATTGGATCTCACTGATAGCATTTTTAACGTCTGCCATACTGGTTCTCAGTTCTGTCCTTAGAGATTCTATGTTGTCATTAATGTTTTTCTCCATCCTGGCCATTGCCTGGATAATTGTTACCCTGAATTCCCTTTCTGACATACTGTTTATGTCCATGTCCAATAGTTCTGAGGGAGAGGGCGCAGTCTCTGGGTTTTTCCTCTGTTGCATGTTCCTCCTCCTAGTCATTTTGATAAGAAGTGGATGAGAGGATGTATAGTTTTATATATCACCCACGTTCCAGTCATGGTGCACCCTGGAAGGTTTTGGAGGAATTAGAATTCACCATCATGAAGAAAGAATAAAGATAAACAAAAGAGAGAGAGAGAGAGAAAGAGAAAAGAAAGAGATCCCAGCCAGAATGGGCCCCAAAAATAAGATTTATAAAGTATATAAACAAACATAAAGACTGACAAAAGTAAATGACAAGAAATAAAAGAACCTTGTCAGAATGAACCCCTAGAATAAAATTTATATGATACCAGAACAAAAGCAAATACACAGAAACACTGATAGACGGATAAGATGGGAGGGTGGTTATAACTCCTCGATGTGTTTTATAAGCCTTTACTTGTAATGTTAAGTAGTTTTACAAAAATTTTTAAAAACCAAGAAACGTGAGAATGAGTGAAAAAAAAAGAAAGAAAAAACTTGTATCTATGAAATATACAAGTTTTAGGGTATTATCAGGAGCTTAGTACTTTGATTTCCCCTGATTTGGGGTTTTATAGTTTTTTGGGGACCCCGTGGTTATTGTCCTCTTGTTTTTGGCTTGTCTTCTGGGGGAGAGGCCTGCTGTGTTGTTTTCCCGTCAATCTTGCTTGGGTTGAGTCGCCCTGCCCCCCAATCAAGGGACTGGGCTCTGTGGAAAATGGTTTTTCAGACTTCTGCTCTCGAGGTTTTAGCTCTTTTGCAGCTTTTTCGCCTTTTCAGGGAATACAAGCAAGGAGTCTGCCTGTACCCAGTCCTCCGCGTCACAGAGAAGCCTCTGTCTGCTCCCCTCTGGGTGGTCCAGAATACAGTCTCTTCACACCGCAGCCTGCCACAGGTGGTGCACACCCCATGCCACCATCCCAGTGGCTCCGCAATGCTCTTGTTAGCCTCTGCACCCTTACAGGACCAAAGCCGGGAGGTCTAGGAAACTCGCTTCCAGTGGCTGCCATTAACTGTACGGCTCTCCGGGGCTCCAGGCCTGTGCCAGGTGTGCTTCGATTCCTGCCCGAGATAGGTTGCGTTCTCTCAAGCATCAGCTGGGAGCACCTAGTGCCTTGTGGCAGGTGGTGGACATCCTGTGGTCCTAGAGACTGCCGGCTAGGGCTCCCACCCTGTCTCTTAGGAGCTTGCGGGAGTGCACCCAGTCCACGGAGTGCTGCACAGAGAGAAAACCTACAGGCTTATAGACCACACCAGCCTCTCTAAGGCACTTGCAGGAGTGCGCCCCACCCACAAAATGGTGCAAGGAGTGGAAAGCTGCAGGTTCATGAACCACGGACTGGACCCCCCACCAGTCTCTCTTTGATGTGGGTGATGTCCTTATTGGAACGTGCGCTTAGGCCCGTGCCCGTGACCACCCACTTCCACTAGTTTTTCCTTAAGATCTTTTGCTCTTTTTAAGTGTTTTTAACCGGACTCTAAGTTAATGCTGTCCCCAACCACAGGGCACTTTCCTTTGGGGTATTACTGTCCTTGGGTCACTTCTGGTGGCTCCCTCCCCCTTCTGTTTATCCTCTGATATAGGTTCATGTGTTCCCACTCTGCCTTACCTCTCTGCTGCTGCCTTCTGCTCCTGTAGAGATCCAGAAGTGAAAAATCTTACTTCTCAGGCTGATTTTATGGGTGTTCAGCATGTTCTGGTAGATATCCAGCTCACTTTAGGGGACCAGTTGTAACAGGGTCTCCTACTTCTCCACCATCTTGCCCTCCCTCCCAGAAACAGTTTTTGAAATTATTTAGCTGATTGATGTTCTCTTAGTCTGCTTGTAACTAGTTTCAAAATGGCCTCTATAAGAAGTCTCTAGATCATAATTCTCTGGGTTTCCTTTGTATTTGACATGCTTATTATATTTGTGAAACTTGTTAGAAATTCCTTCACAAAGAAAAGGAATAGAGAATCAACAAATGTCACATTAAATGGTGGTATAATGAGAATGAAGGCCAAGCAATACTCTTGAGTACTTAATGTTTATATTTAAGCAAATTATAATCTCAAAGTATTGCCCTTCATTCACCTTATGCTTTAACTAGTTGGGTAGCCTATGGTTCCTGCAAAGTGAAGAACTGTGTCCTGCATCCCTGTTGGAGAGAATGTTTATTCTCACCTGAAATTCTTTCCCTTTCTCTGCAGTCCTTATTCCTTCATATGGACCTATGTAATTTTTCTTTAATGTTAAAACTACTTTCTCTATCAAGCATTCTCCTTTCATTTTCCTGACTCAGATGAATATTCCTTCCCTTCTCTTATCTACCACAGCATGTTATTGCTATTATTCAGTCTGTCATAATCCAATAATTTTTATATATTAGACTGTAAACTCTTTGTGAGCAGGAACCACACAATGTATTATTGTCACATCTACTTAAACTTTAAATACTGTTTTCCTCAGACCTCAAAGCTATATCACCGTCTACTTTTCCTCTATGATCTCTCTCAGTGTTATCATTTTATAAGATGTTAAATGCCATCTATATATTGATGAATCTCCTTAATCTCTAAAGATGTATCTCTAACTGCCTACTTTATATCTGCACTGGGTAAGTCACAGGTATCTTAAATTTTAACTGCGTTTTTGTGCACCAAACCTAGTTCTTTCTTTATCATTCTTATCTCAATAAATAGTATGAACATCAGCTCAGTTTATCTCTTTATTTCCCCAGCCCAGCCTACATTCAGTCCAACAACAAACCCAATTGATTATGCCTCAAAACTCTTACTCATCAGTTTCTTACCGTCTGCAGTATTTCCATATTAAACCGCCCACTACACACTATATTTTACTAGTCTCCTAGACAGTCTCCCCAACTACCATTCTCACATCTTTTCTTTTCAAGGTAGCTAGAGTGATGTTAAAAAATATAAATCAGATTATTATGATTTTCCAGTACATTTAGAATTAGTGCCAAATTTTTACCATAAGCTACAATACCCTACATGATTTGACACTCGTCTATGTCATTAAACCTTTTTCATTCCTTTTTCCTTCTTGCTCAGTATATATTTCAGACACACTGGCCACTTTTTAAAAATTAAAGAACATAATCTCTATTCTGCTCTTTGCCTAAGACACTGCTGCATCCTCCATTCTTTTGATACTTCAACTTTCAGCACCCTCAGAGATGCTCTCCGTAGCACTACTATCTATTAAAAAGATCTGGTCTTTATACCTCATTCTTCTTTCCCCCTCTATTGTATGTATCACAAATTGTAACTAAGATCTATTTCAGGAGTTACAAACTACAGTGCTACAGGGGCCAAGCAGGTAAATACATGGGTAAATTAACCTATTATAAAGCTGTATGAGGTATGACAAGGATTCTGGATAACTGGAGATGACACTCTGCATCTAGATGGGACAATAGCTATTTGGTTCCAGGACATTTGGACATAGTTGGAAGTATATAGTCTTCAATAAAATGTAGGAGTCTAAATGTTTATATAAATGTTACATATTTTTAATGTGGTAAAACAATATTTGTGGAACAGTGTGTAGAGTAAACCAAACATGTCTGCTGCCAATATCCAGCCCTGGGCCCTCAGTTTGTGAACTCTCATTTATTCATTCATTTGTTTGTTGTCGTTGTTTGTTTTTGGCCTATCTTATCTGCTAGATTTTACACTTTTTGTGGGTCAGGAAATATGTCTGTCTTCCTAATTGTATCTTCGGTGCCTAATAAGTATCTGGCACATAATATGAACTCAGTAAATATTTAGTGGATGAATATATTTGAATTCTATGCATATACTGTTTAATCATGTTTCATGACTGAGTAAATAGAAAATGAAATTTAATATTGAATTATTTGGAAAGAACAGTACAGTAGAAGCAGGCAACATTTAGTATCATGATCCACTATAGACAGTTACAGTCACATATAAAAATATATTAACATGATAATGTTTATAAATATGATATATTCAATATAAGCAATATTTTTGCCTTTTCAGTCAAAACAGTGGAACTAGTAAAATTAAAGTGGTATATGCATAAAAGAAAGAATCATATTACTTATATGCATTTTACATTCCTATAAAAGTCTTAAAGAGTTGGTATTGCCACAAGCATACTGGTCTGTATTCAAACACAAAGGAAAGTTGTCATTATTACACAAGGTGTAAGTATAGGTGATGGGACTGGTCTTGATGACTTAGTTATTGAATTCTGTTTCATTGCTTTATAGGTGTATAGCAGTAGGCAGCAGTGGTTATTGCAAGAATCTTATAGTAGAGTTTTTTGAAATGAATGAAACTCTTATTAGCCTAATAATATATGCCTGTTCTTTACAAAGGATGTTACAATAAACTAAAATTTACTCATTAAGATTTTTGCTCATTAAAGAAAGCGTGATTATAATCCTTTATTTTTTATTTTTTATTTATTTTTTATTATATTATGTTAGTTACCATACAGTACATCATTAGTTTTTGATGCAGTGTTCCAAGATTCATTGTTTACGTATAACACCCAGTGCTCCATGCAATACGTGCCCTCCTTAATACCCACCACCAGACTCACTCATCCCCCCAACCCCTTCCCCTCTAAAACCCTCAGTTTAAGATTTATTTATTTGAGAGAGAGAGAGAGAGAGAGAAAGGAGAGAGAGAGAGAGGAGGTGCAAAGGGAGGAGAGAATCCTCAAGCAGAGCTCCCACTGAGCATGGGGCCTAACAGGGGCTTCAATCCCAGGACCCTGGTGCCCCCAACCTTTCTGAATTTATTCAAGAAGTCACCAAAGTAATTCTTAACAATTAAAGAGGAATAGTGTGTGGTGTGTATGTATATATACCTTCATAAAGTGATTTTTAAAAAGGTTCACGCATAACTAAAAAAAAAAAAAAAGAATAGCTGTTTTCTAAGCATGCTTGTGTTTTTACTCTATTCTTTTAAAAAACATCTTATAATTTATTAAATATGTCATTATAATCACAGATTTTGAAATTAAACGTTGAAAATATAAACATTTCCTCTTTTGATTTGGGAATAGAATTTTTGACAGAATGAAGAAGTGTGTGTGTGTGTGTGTGTGTGTGTGTGTGTGCGTGTGTGTGTGCTGTGTTAGGCTTCAAGGGGATAAAATGTAAAGTGTGGAAGACTGTAAATGAAAAAAATTATATTAAAATTGATGCTTTATGGGATGCCTAGGGGGCTAAGTCGTTAAGCGTCTGCCTTCGGTTCAGGTCATGATCCCCGGATCCTGGGATAGAGTCCCACATAGGGCTCTCTGCTTGGTGAACCTGCTTCTCCCTCTGTCTGCTGCTCCTCCTGCTTGTGCTCTCTCTCTGTCAAATAAATAAATTAAAATCTTTAAAATAAAATTTAAAAAAATGATGCTTTAGGAGGAATATACTTTTTCTGCTTTTTCTGGGAATATGTTTTAAAACTTTCACTGCTAATGATGTCAGTACTTTGAACAAGGGAAGCTGAATTTTGTTGCCAAGTAGCAAGATTTTTGTTAAGTACACCTTTGATTCCATTCTAATCCAAGATAAGACGTTTTTACTTTTCATTTAAGCTTTTCTTAACAAGCATATCTGATACAGAAATGTTCATAATTGTTTGAAAACTGAGTGCATGTATAACAAATGAAAACTTTTTCAAGATGGAGTGATAAAATGAGATATATAGATCTAATTAATTATTACTTCTAGGAAGCATATGTATTTTATCTGGTATATTCATTGTCAAAACTCTGTGTATTTATTATTAAAATGTATAGTTATTAAATTATATGTTATAAATATTAATAAGTATTTATAATATTCCATTAATTTATTAGTGTTCCTATTTTCTTTAATATAGAAGGTGATGCCAAGAGACTTACTTAAATTGCAAGAATTTTGAATCTCCCTATTCCTGGATTCATTCATTTTATTCCTTCTACTGTTGAATTAGATTGATTACCTTTATTGTATTTGGTTATAATTATGGTATAATTTTATTTTGATAAATGAAACACCATTCTTAAGTCCTTTTTGGAATAAGATAAGATTTCAATAAATAATTTATTTATTTTTTATTTTTTTTATTTTCAATAAATAATTTAAACTTAAAAGTTATGTCAGAAGCAACCTCATAGTTACCCTTCCCTCTTTCTTTTTCACATCTATTTAAATACCTCAATCCAAATGTAAAATCTTGTCAATATATAGTTATTAGTTTTATGTTATTATTGTTGTGATTATTATTTTTTTAGAGAGAGAGAGAGCATGCACGAGCAGGGGGAAGGGGCAGAGGGAGACGGAGAGGGAGAATCTTAAGCAGGCTCCATGCCCAGCACCGAGCCCATCTTTGAGCTCCATCTCATGACCCTGAGATCATGACCTGAGCCAAAATCAAGAGTCTGAAGCTTAACCAGCTGAGCCGCCCAGACACCCATATTGTAGTGATTACTGAATCAGATTAGACACAGATAGTAGTGGGGATCTGGTTATTAGAAAAGAGTAAATAGCCAAAAGAGTGATTTGGTCTCAGTGGATGATAATTTGATTAGAATTAGGCTCATTCTCTATTTGATAATTGAAAATTTGTAAATAGCTACTTAAAACATCTAGTCTCCAAACTCCTGCACCAATGAATAGATCTACCAAGTAAGGTGTTACAATTATAATGAATGCAGAACCATTTTGAGAAACTTTTAAATGTTATACAAATTTAAAATATTATTCTGGCGGGAGTATGAGATAAATAGTATTTACAGAAATAGAAAATAAATGATTGCTTTGACATCTATGAATTCATTCTCTTTGGATTCCAATCAGTCAGAAACACTTGGTGAAGAAATAATGTTCTAGGAATTGTGCATGCCCTGCAGGAAAAGAAGACAGAGATAATTAAAAATAGGATCTTTACCTGAAACTTCTCAGTATTTTTTAAGATAATTCCTGTTTCATCAGAAAACATGTCTTCACAAATTAAATAATTAAACACAAAGGCAGATTATCTGTCAAAATTAATTTTACATTTTCCAATGCAATGATTTGCTAATAGAACATTTTTTGCCAGGGATATAATCAGTTTAGAAGAGATTAATGTAACAAAATTCATACCTATGAGCACAAATATAATATATTATACCTATTAGAGTTATAATTTTTAGAATTAACATTGCTATATATCCAGAAAAATAAATAAATTAATAATACTAGTGAATTCTCATTTTTATCAGTTCTTATATAGAAATGAATACCCTAAATAGTGCATATTTCTAATTAACCCCTTAACATCATCCTTTAAGGTAATTTTGTACTGTTAGAATGTAACCATTTTGAGTAATATACTCCATACACATTTATAAACATTTTCAAAGTTAAAAATCTAGTTTTCCTAACCTAGTCTATATCTCTAGAAAAATATGTATGTGATATGATATTAGGAAAATTAGAACAAAATTTTGAACATTGGTAATCTATTTGTTAAATAAAAATGTTATACATATTGCCAAGATTCTTCTTTTGTATTATTATGACAAACCACTTCGCATATTCTAATTCTATTTCTTACAAAAAAAAAGGCCCTTGACTACCCATCTAATCTGAGCCACATTTTAGTATCTTCCTACCAGATCAGTGGACAACTTGTTATCAGTTTACATACTTTAAGAAACTTTTTATTATCAAATCAGCTTTTATATTATTAAAGAAAAAATAAGCATTTTTACTGGGATACTTACCTTTCATATCTATATGACGTTAATTATGAATAGCACATCCAGTATTCTGTGATCAGAATACGTATTTTTATGTTGATAAAACTATATTACATCATTATTGTTTCATATAATCAACATTCTTTTTGTAGTGCAGTAGGTGCAATGACCTAGAAGAATAATGTTACATCATTTAATTAAAGGGCGTTTTATAAAAGTAGAAAAAACCCATGAGGGATATAGAACAGGAACTTAAAATCTATAGAAACAAGGACTTCACAGGCAACATGATGTCAATAAAAACTTATCTTTCAATAATCACTCTCAATGTGAATGGCCTAAAGGCTCCCATAAAACGACACACGGTTGCAGACTGGATAGAATGACAGGACCCATCCATATGCCGTCCACAAGAGACACATTTGGAACCTAAAGATACATTCAGACTGAAAGTGAAGGGATGGAAAAACATTTTTCATGCCAACGGGCCTCAAAAGAAAGCTGGGGTAGCGATTCTCATATCAGATAATTTAGACTTTAAGCTAAAGACTGTAGTCAGAGATACAGAAGGACACTACATCATTCTTAAAGGGCCTATCCTCCAAGAAGATCTAACAATTGTAAACATATATGCCCCTAATATAGGAGCAGCCAACTACATAAGCCAACTGTTAACCAAAATAAAGAGTCATATTGATATGAACACATTAATTGTAGATCTTAACACACCACTCTCAGTAATAGACAGATCACCTAAACAGAAAATCAATAAAGAAACGAGCTTTGAATGACACACTGGACCAAATGGACCTCATAGATATATACAGAACATTCCACCCTAAAACAACAGAATACTCCTTCTTCTCAAGCGCACGTGGAACTCTTTCCAGAATAGACCACATACTGGGGCACAAATCAGGACTCAACCGATACCAAAAGATTGAGATGATTCCCTGCATATTCTCAGACCACAATGCTTTGAAACTGGAACTCAACCACAAGAAAAGGTTTGGAAGGAAGTCAAACACTTGGAGGCTAAAGACCAACCTGCTCAAGAATGATTCGATCAACCAGGAAATCAAAGATGAACTTAAACAATTCATGGAAACCAATGAGAATGAAGACACATCAGTCCAAAA
>CM052901.1:44999735-45015330 GCA_028534135.1 Potos flavus
GTAGTTGTTTGTCTCTCTTCTTCTTAGCTGCTTTATTCTCCTTCATTTGGTCTTCTATATCACTAATTCTCTCTTCTGCCTCATGTATCCTAGCAGTAAGAGCTTCCATTGTTGATTGTACTTCATTAATGGCTCTTTTTACTTCAACTTGGTTAGATTTTAGTTCTTTTTTTCTCCCGAAAGGGATTTTATTTCTCCAGACAGGGATTCTCTGATATCTTCCATGCTTTTTTCGAGCCCAGTTAGCACCTTGATAATTGTTGTTTTGAACTCTATTTCTGGCATATTACTAATGTCCGTATTGATTAGGTCCCTAGCCATTGGTACTGCCTCTTATTCTTTTTTTTGTGGTGAGTTTTTCTACCTTGTCATTTTGTCAAGATAAGACTAGATGAATGAGAGAACAAAATACTAAAAGGGTAGCAACGATCCCAGAAAAATTAGAAGGGAGCCAAAACCATGGGTTGAAGAAAAAAAGGGGGAGGGGAGGAAAAAAAAAGAAATAAAAGAGAATAAAAAAGAGAAAAAGAAAGAAAAAATATGTATCTATATATATTAGACTTGTGATTAGAACAGAGCCCCACACCTGATTTTGGGTGTTTTTGGTCTGTTGGAAGAAACTACCTCCCAAAATTTTAAAGAAAGAAAAATTTATAAATATACAAAAATAAGGGTAAACCCTATGAAGGGATGGAATATGAGTGTAAAGATAAAAATTAAAAAAGATTCTAAAAAAGGGATTGATAAGAGGTTGGTTGAAAAAAGGGAAGAAAAAAAAGAAAAAAAAGAAGAAACGAGGAAAGAATGTAATCAGGCTGGAGACTAGGTCCGTGTGCTAGATTTAGGGTATATTTTGATCTATTTGAAGAAATTGTATCCCAAAATTTTAAAGAAAAAAAAAACCCTATATGTATACAGAAAAATAAGGTTAAATACAATGAGGAGATAAAATATGTAATTGTGAAAATTAGAAAAGGTTTTTAAAAAGGTGTTGATTAGAGACTAGTTAAAAAATGTTAAAATAAGAAAGAGGAAAAATAAAAAAATACAATAAGAAAAAATCAAAATTAAAAAAATTTAACTCTGAAAGACTAAAGGATCATGGGAAAAAAATCCATGAATTCTATGTGATGCTTTTTCCTAACTTAGGAGTTCCACAGTTTTCATTGATCGGTGAACTTGGTCTTGGCTGGATATTCTTGCTGATCTTCTGGGGGAGGGGCCTATTGCAGAGATTCTCAAGTGTCTTTGCCTGAGGCAGAATTGCACCGCCCTTGCCAGGGGCCGGGGTAGGTAATCTGCTTGGATGCGCTCTCAGGGGCTTTTTTTCCCTGAACACTTTCTGTACAGCTTTGGAGGAGGGGAATGAAAATGTCGGCCTACCAGTCTCCGGCCCTTAGGAGCCGAGAGCTCGGGGCCCCACTCCTCAGTGCGCCTTCAGAGAAAACCAGTCCACCACTCCCGTCTCCCTGGTCTCCGGCTGCACTCTGACCTCACCCAGCCTGTGACCGAACGTTTCTGTCTCTGGCGCGCAGCCGTTTGGAGTCTCGAAACCCAGCAGATTCCTGCCGCGAGCTACCGCGCTGCTCCTCCTGGAGGAGGAAAGAGGGCATCTCTCCGGATCTGCCCCTTGTGGGGTCCCTGCTTGAAGAGTAGTGACCTGACTGTGCCTTGGATCACAGTTCAAGCTAAGCCTGAGCTGGTAGCTCACTGTTCAGCTCCGTCTCTGCCGTTGGCTTCCCTGTTCTGATACCTGGGAGCTCTGCCACCCTCAGACACCCTTGGTCTTTCTGTGACCCCACAGGTCCTGAAACGATGCTGTCCCCACGAGGGCTCCATCCCCCGCTTAGCCTCTGGAGCGATGTCCCTCAGTGGAGCAGACTTCTAAAAGTTCTGATTTTGTGCTCCACTGCTCTGCAGCTTGCTGGGAGCCAGCCACTCCCCCTGAGGTCTATCTTCCCGTCGCTTTGGATTAACTTTTCTTCACGTCCTACCTTCTGGAAAGTGGTCGATTTTCTGTTCCTAGAGTTGCTGTTCTTCTTCTCTTCTATCTCCTGCTAAGTTTGTAGTTGTTTAGAGTTGTTTGATAACTATCTAGCTGAACTTCTGGGATCAGACACTATCTCTGCTTCGTACTCCTCCGCCATCTTGCCTGTTCTCTCCATAATAGTTCTTATCCCTGTTGGCTGCTTATACTAAATGTTTCAAAAACAAAAAGGAAGGAGGAAGGAAGGGAGGATGGGAGGGAAGAAAAGGAGATGTCAAGTAAAAACAAGCTTAGTATATATATAATACATAAACTTCTAAAAAGTAAGAAACAATGGGGTATTTCTGTGCGAGTTTCTTGAGGGAATTTCAACTAAAGCTAAGAGTTAAATACTTCCAGCTTTCCAAATTCAGGAATAGTATTTCCTGTTAGGACTTCAGACCTCCAAAAATGTAATCGAACAGTTTCACAGTTTTTCATTATGCTAATTGAAAATGTTAAATTTTTATTTATGATCGTATTGAAGTTGTCATATCTGGAGTCCTTCAGTAGGGAAATGAGTGCCTTTTAAATATTATTACTGTTCATATTAGTGTTATGCTTGTTCCTATAAACAGATTAGAGCAGTTTTTCCCTATAGACTCAATAGATTATTAGAACCATTTTGGCTCTGGCAGCACTTTCTGCCCATGGGCCCTGTCCTCCCCATGCTTTAATAAACCACCTTTTGTGCACCAAAAATAAATAAACACATAAAACTACTTTGTGTCCGTATATTTAAAAAAAAATATTCTCATCTGATTCTTGAGCAGATATACATGTATATCTAAGCTTTCACCTTTATTCTAATTTTTGTAATAATTATAGTCATTTGTGAATAAATCTGTCTTCTTATTTACTGAAAATTGAACTTCAAGGCTTTTTTTTAAATGAAAATACTAGAAGATTTGGCACCTTTACAATATTTCAGTTTAAGCATTGCAAAGATCTGCTCACATTGCAAAATACTTATAAAATGTTTTATCTAATGTTAATTAAATCCCAGTACTACAGAAAGCTTAAATCCTTCATTCTCCTCCTCATTTTTTACTTGCACAGATAATACATGCATTTTAGACACAATTTATTCTAGTTTTTGAAATTCAACATTAGATATGTGTTTATAAGTGTTGTTTATTTAGGCAAATTTTCTTGAGACATGCTTATAATATTTGCAATGGGTACCAGCGTCAACTTGTTTTAAGGCTGCTACTGAGTGATTCTTAGGATTTTTGGCAGAATGAAGGCAGTTATAAAAAAGGAATAGCAATACTGTCTTTATAGCATGGTACCACTCTCCTGATTAACACTACTTTACATTAAAATTTTGGTTCAGCTGAGCAGCTGACTCTGCTAATTCTTCAGAGATGTATTAAGCTTTATTCATATTTTTTCCTAGGCCTACTTGCCACAAATAGCCAGAGAAAATAAAAATTTTCAAGGTCAGAGAAAATGAGATTTCATGGCTTCTTCATTGGTATTGTCATTCAATCTATTCTTGAGTCTACATTTCTGGAGTTCTTGGTCTGATTGTAGCTCTTTCATGATCTTGTACACACACACACACACACACACACTATACACCTATATAGAACTATCATACACACAGAAATATCTATTATAGATATCTATCTATATCTATCTAAAATACTTTTTTTATTGTCTAACTTACTCTTGTGTTATGAGACCAAAGGAATCTGTCTCTCCAGAACCTAGAATACTGCTCAAAAAACAGTTGATCCTCATTATCTGTGGCTTAAGTATTTGCAAAGGCACTTACTCTCTAAAATTTATTTGTACCCCAAAAATCAATACTTGTGGCATTTTCACAATCATCTGTGGATATGTGGAGTGTGGTGAAAAATTTGAGTTACCTTGTGAGCATATTCTGTTTCCTGCTGAGATCCCTCAGGCCCTGCTCTGCCTTGTTTCAGCCCTAAGAATTGACCAGATGGGAATAGTAGGAGGGGACAATGCAGTGGAGTGCAAGAAACTCTGACTCAGGCCAGTTGACTTGGGTTTAAATCTTAATTATGATACATACCTATTACTGGGGTACCCTCAGGGCAAGTCATTTAACACGTATAAATGTCATTTTTTTTCTTTTGTAAAATAGAATCTACCAGGAAGAATTGCTTTTAGGCTTTAAGATTTATTGTTATTGCTAGAGGAAATCTATCTATCTATCATCTATCTATAGATATATGCATTAGAAATATATTAGAAATAATCATATAAAATATGTAAAATAAATAAATATATATAATGTATATATTTCCCCTAGGAATAACAATTCAATGCTAATTAAATGTTCACAGTGACTTTATAGTTACTGACAATAACCACAATCAACTGTGTTTATCGAATGAGGGAATGATTCATTGACCCAAAGCTATAATTAATATTATTTATTTTATGGCTATTTTATATGAATGGATTCTAATTATTGCTTGATGATTTACCAAAGAATGTTGTGGTAGGCAGAATAATGCACCACCATCACCACCATCACCACCCCCACCCCTAGGATGCTAACATTCTTATCTCTGGAAGCTGTGAATCTGTTAGGATACATGACAAATGAGGGTTATGGTTACAGATGTAGTTAAACTCTTCTTCAGCTGACCTTAAAATAGGGAGATTATTTTGGATTTTCCTGTGTACCCAATATAACCACAAGAGTAGTTAAAAGTAGAAGAGGGAGGCAGAAGAGAGAGAACCAAAGTGTACAAAGACTCAGCCTGACACTGCTGACATAAAATTGCCCAGAAACAATGATTTAGGGAATGTGGGTGGCCTCTAGAATCTGGAAAAGGCAAGGAAACAGAGTCTCCCCTATAATTTCCAGAAAGGAATGCAAACCTGCTATCACCTTGATTTTATGCCCATGAGATTCATTTTAGATTTCTGACCTCCAGAATTGTAAGAGAATAAGTGTGTGATGTTTTAAGCCACTAAGTCTGTAGTAGTTTTTTTCCGATAGCAGTAGGAAAAAAATATAAATGTCTTCAAATCATAAGTTTATATTTTTCTGCTATTCTTAGTGGGTTTTGTCAAAATGATACAATTAATGTGGTACTAACAACGAATCAAATGAGAACAGCATTTTAGCAGATAAAAGTTCCCCTTTACTAGCATTCGTCATCATGGGGTAAAAAAATGCTAGAAATTTCAACACAAGTTGGAAACTTTACCAGGACCAACTATTGGATACAAAAGATGATTTACCTTGATACAAGTACAATACACCCCATTCATTTCAAGTCCCAGAGAGGGTTGATCTATCAATGTATTACATAGATCATGTTTTTTATAAAATTGTAAAAATAGTACTATTAAAATAATAATGTTAAGATACTAAAGAGTGCTTCTCACATAATTTTCAGGCCCAGAAAACCTAGATGCACCCTACTTAATAGCATTACCAAGCAATTTAGAGAGAAAGATTGACTCTAATAAAAAAAAAAGTAAGCAAAATGAAACATCTGTGTGTCATGTACACCTGTGCATGTTTTTCTCTTAAAATACTTATTTTTATTGTGAAGAATGCATATGACAATGATATATAAGGAGTGAAATAGAGATAGGAAACTGGTACCAAATACATACTTCATCTAGTGTTGATCAATTAAGCACTTAATATGTGGCTACAAAAGAAATCTATGACTTATTTCAATTTCACTACACTTTAATTGAGAAGATAAAATGTACACAGACACATCATCAGTAGTATGATATATAATTAAGCACTAAGATATAAGACACTGGAAATAACAATGTACAGCTTTAGCTGAATAAATAACACACACACACAGAAAATTGGATATTGGCCTCATAGAATAGGTAAGATCTGGACTTGGTCTTAAGGGCTGACTATTTGGCTATTATATGACATTTATTTAATTTGCAGTAGTCCTTTAAAAAATGGCACGAAATAGAAAAAAAAGTTGTCTTATGAATGGCTTGATTGGAAAAAACAAAATATCTGACAGACTTAGTATCCCACATCATTCATTCCATTTTATTTTTTCAACAATCATTTGGGGTAAGCACTATTTTTTATCTTTGTTTCACTGGTGGAAACTGAAACTTAGAATGATTTAACAATTTTCCCAGGGTCACAGATCTATTATGTGACAAAGCCAGGACTGAAACCCAGTCCTGTCAGATCACTATGGTCTCACACAGTTGAGGAATTGGGATTTGGAGAGAAAGTCAGATTAGGCAGGTTTCAACACTTAACAAAGAGTTCATTCAGTTTATAGGCTAGCATACTTTCATATGAGGGATATTTGTATATTTATACATATAACCTTTGAGAACTTATTATTTCTTCAACAGAGTATACTAGCAATCTCCAGGAGGCTTTTATATATCTTTGACATAACTATGTAAATTGCTGAAATACATGTTAATTTATAAAATCATTTGTCTGAATGTCATGGAAATGAAGTTAAATGTGTGATAGGCTTTGCTCTTGTTGTCACAAGGATAATATGGAGTACTTCAAAATATATAATAGGAAAGTTATATTAACTTTAATACCTTGCAAGTCATGCTAAAAAGATGATGAGTGTGCTTAGGGGTGTTGCTTTTTTGGGGGGGTGTTGCTTTTTTAAGAAGAAATGTCAATCAGTGGTTCTTAAAGTATGTGGGCAGATGATCTGAATTAGAGTAATCTACTGCATGTGAAAGATGGTACATGACTAAGAGATTTTAAAAACCAGGATTATTACTTAAGATTAAGTATTAAATGCTTCAGAACAGTTTACAAAATGTCATTAAATTTGTCAATAATTACACAGACATTAACAGTTGATAGCATGTACTATTACTCTCAGATTGAAAATAACTGGAAGAGAAGTATATTTTGACAAATAGCGGCTTTTATTTGCTTTCCAAATTTTGCTTCACTCATCTTAAGTGAACTGAATATTAACTTCACAAATATGCAAATTTTAATAACAATTATTGCAGGATTTAAAGACGATGCAGTGGGATTTTATAATGTATATAAAATATATAACTGTGAATATGTACAGTTTGATATGTGACTAGAGCTTGTCAAATAAGTAAAGGAATGAAGTATATTATTTAAGTTTGCATTAATCTTCATGGGCACTAGTGTTATATATAAATGAAAAAAGAAAAATAAACTTGCTGTCAATGTTCTGTATGTATTTCCATATAGTAAGAAATTGCTTTGGAAAAACAAGTCCTGATAGTTAAGTTGTTGTTTTAAATCAATATATTTATCATCAAAATTAAACAAGCACAACCATTATGTTTAAGATAATTGGTATGAACCATCAGGATTTACTAATTTCAGAATAATCTAAACAACTAGTGTTGTGTCTTGATTTTACAACTGGAACTCTTGTTGCGTACTATAGCTACAGCCTCTAACTCGAGTGACCTTGGGAAAAGGACATCTCAATGATAATAAACTTATTTCCTCATCTTTAGAGTTAGGTGATTGATTAGATTTTTATCAAGTGTATTTCTTGTTCTAAAAGTCTAAGGTCCTTTGATTTTGTCAACATTGGTTGATACCAGGGTATTACACATTTTCAAGAAAACACTTCAATGCAGTTGGCTACATTGAAAAGTAAAATAGAAACATATTTTTTCTGTGTTGGAAAAAGATAATTTCCTCAACTATTTAATCTCAATAGAAATTATGAACTAATAATTACAAGAAAAGTGAGGGAATATACTAGACATCATTAGCTATTCAAAATATTCAGTCTTGAAATATAAATTATATGATAATATCTTATATTACTAAGTAATTTTAGAGGAATACAAATTTAAAATGTGTCAGGAAAAAAACATTGCTTAGATATCAGGTACTTAGATCATATTAACACAGTGAATAATCACAGTTAACAATATTAATACTGAAATATTAGAAAAGGCTGTTTGTCAAGGATAATACATTTATCAAGGAAATATATGCTTGGATGGAACTATCTCAAAACTGGAAAAGACCATGAGAAACTTATGTAATTAATATGGTCTTTTAGTTTGTTATCTATTATTTATGTTTTATTTTTTTAAGTTTTTATTTAAATTCCACTTAGTAAAAAAACAGTGCAATATTAGTTTCAGGTGTAGAATCTAATGATTTAATGTAGATTTAATGATTTTGTATCCTGAGAGTTTACTGAATTTGTATATCACTTCTGACAACTTTTTAGTGGAGTCTTGAATTTTCTATATAGAGTATCATATCATCCACAAATAACGTACACTTGACTTCTTCCTTGCCAATTTAGGCGCCTTTTGTTTCCTTGTGTTTTCTAATTTCTGTGGCCAGGACTCCCAGCACTGTGTTAACTAATAGTGATGAGAATGGACATTCCTCTCTTCTTCCTAACCATAGTGGGAAAGTTGTCAGTTTTTCCCCCATTGAGGATGATATTATCTGTGGGTTTTTCACATATGAACTTTATTATGTTGAGGTATGTTCCTGCTAACCCTACTATGCTGAGGGTCTTTATCATGAATGGATGTTGTACTTTGTCAAATGCTTTTTCTGCATCTATTTCAAGGATAATTTTTTTTAACCTTTCATTTATTAATGTAGCATGTTGATTGATTTGTGAATATTGAACCAGCCCCACAGCCCAGGAATAAATCCCACATGATCATGGTGACTGATTTTTTAATGTAATATTGGATTCTATTTGCTAGTATTTTATTGAAGATTTTTGCATCCACAGTCATGAGGGTTGTTGGCCTATAGTTCTCCTTTTCAGTGGAGTCTATCTGGTTTTGGTATCAGGGGAATGTTAGGATTATAGAATTAATTCAGAAGTTTTCCTTCCATTTTTATTTCTTGGAATACTTTGAAAAGAATAGATATTAACTCTTCTTTCAATATTTGCTAAAATGCCTCTGTTAAGCTATCTGGCCCTAGACTGGTTTTTTGGGAGATTTTTGATTACTGACTCAATTGCTGGTTATTGTTCTATTCAAGCTTTCCATGTTTTCCTGTTTCGGTTTTGGTAGTTTCTATATGTTTAGGTATTTATCCATTTCTTCCAGATTGCCCAGTTTGTTGGCATATACTTTTTCATAATATTCTCTTCTAATTGTTTGTATTTCTGTGGTGTCAGTTGTTATTTATCCTCTCATTTGTGATCTTATTTATTGAGGTCTTTCTCTTTTCTTTTTGATAAGTCTGGGTAGCAGCTTATCAATTTTATTAATTTTTTCAAAGAACCAGATTCTGGTTTCATTCATCTGTTCTACTGCTTTGTTTTGTTTTGCCTCTATATTATTTATATCTGCTCTATTTTTATTATTTCCCATCTTCAGCTTTTAGGCTTCATTTGTTGTTCTTTTTCTAGCTCCTTTAAATGTAACATTAGGTTATTTATTTGAGGTATTTCTTGCTTCCTAAGGTAGGTATTGCTATATACTTCCCTCTATGATTGCTTTTGCTGCATCCCAAAGGTTTTGGACCATTATGTTTTCACTTTTGTTCATTTCAATGTATGGTTTTTATATTTAATCTTTGACTTCCTGACTGACTCATTTATTGTTTAGGAACATGTTGTTTAACCTCCATGTACTTGTGGTCTTTCCAAATATTTTCTTGTGGTTGACATCAAGTTTCATAATGTTGTGGTCAGAAAAGTTGCATGATGTGATCTCAATCTTTTTGTACTTGTTGAACTCTGATTTGTGACCTAGTATGTGATGTATTCTGGAGAATGTCCCATGTGCACTTGAAAAGAATGTGTATTCTACTGCTTTAGGATGAAATATTCTGAATATGTCTGTTATGTCCATCTGGTCCAATGTGTCATTCAAAGTCACTGTTTCCTTGTTGATTTTCTGCTTAGATGATCTGTCCATTTATGTAAGTAAGAGTGTTAAAGTACCCTATTATTATTGTGTTATTATCAATGACATCCTTTATGTTTGTTATTAATTGTTTTATATATTTATTTTCTCCCAATATTTACAAGTGTTACATCTTATTATTACATAGTCCCCTTTATCATGATGTAGTGCCCTTCTACATCTCATATTATAGTCTTTGTTTTAAAGTCTAGTATGTCTGATATAAGTGTTGCCACTCTGGCTTTATTTTGACTTTCATTTCCCTGACAAATATTTCTCAATCCCCTCATCATCAATCTGCAGGTGTCTTGAGGTCTAAAATGAGTCTCTTGTAGGCAGCATATAGATGGGTCATATTTTTAAAATCTATTTTGATACCCTATATCTTTTGATTGGAACATTTAGTCCATTTTCATTCAGAACAATTATTGATAGATATGTACTTAGTGCCATTTTATTATTTGATTTTGTTGCTTCTGGAGATTTTCTCTGTTCCTTTCTTGTTGTAGTCAATGCTAATCTTTCCTTTCCACTCAAAGAGTCCCCTTTAATATTTCTTGTAGTACCTAGTGGTCATGACCTCCTTTAGTTTGTGTTTTCTGGGAAATTCTTTTTCTCTCATTCTATTCTGCATGATAGCCTTGCCTGATAGAGTATTCTTTGTTACATGTTTTTCCTATTCAGCACGTTGAATATATCATGCCACTCCCTTCTGGCTTGCTGTGTTTCTTTTGGGAGATCTGCAGCTAGCCTTATGGGGCTTCCCTTGTAAGTTAGGGACTTCTTCTGCCTTGCTGCTTTTAGAGTTTTTTTTCTTTATTGCTATATTTTGCAAATTTATTTATAATACTGGCCTGCTTCTGTTGATTTTGATGGGAGTTCTCTGTGCTTCCTGGATTTGTATATCTGTTTCCTTCCCCAGATTAGGGAAGTTTTTAGCTATTATTTCTTTAAATAAATTTGCTGCCTCCCTTTCTCTCCCTTCTTCTGCGACTCCTATAATCTCGATATTATGTTTGATGGAGTCATTGTGTTCCCTCAATCTATTCCTGTGTTCCATAATTCTTTCTGTCTTTTGTTCAGCTTCATTATATTCCGTTATTTTATTTTCTATATCACTTGTTCATTCCTCTGGTTCTTCCATCCTTGTGTTCATTGCTTCCAGTCTATTTCAAATCTCAGTTATTGCATTTTTCACTTCTGATAGTTTTTTTAACTCTTTTATCTCTGCAGTAAGGATTTTCTTGAATTTTTCCATTCTTCTCTCAAGCCCAGCAAGTATTCTTATGATTGTTGCTTTAAATTTTCCATCAGGTATTTTAGTTATATCTGTTTTGATTAGATCTCTGGCTGTGACCTCATCTTATTTCATTTGAGATGAATTTCTCTGTCTTGGCATTGTCTAGGTCTCTGTCTTCTTTTCTGTGTTAGGAAAGCCATTTATGATTGCTGCTCCTGAGAGGAATGGAATTATGTTGAAGAGGTCATATAGTGTCCAGGGCCTGGTGTTTTGGGGACTGTCACTGGTGTGTGCCGCCTGCACTCTGCTGCTGTGTTTTGGTTGCTCTATCCTTCAGGCCAATCATCTGCAGAGGTTTTCTTTGCTGTGTACAGTGTTTGGTCCATGGCCATAGTGGGGAGAGTTTTTACTAGGTGTGTTCTGGTTTGCTTGTTATATGAGAACTGTTACTACTTCCACTAGAACTGAAGCCTTGCAAAATTTTCTGGTCTGGAGACATTGTGTGAGCAGGGGTTTCTGCTGGTCTTCTGGAAAGGGGCTGCCATGTTGGGACTGAGGCAAACTTGACCAAGAAGGGCAATATTGACAGAGCACAGGGGTTTGGGAACTTGTGTAAAGAGGTAATGCAGCCAGTGTCTATGCTGTGCGTTTATATCAGGTAGGTGGCTCTGTATTTATACTGAGTGGTGGGGAAGGCAAATGGTGCCAGCCAGCTCCTTTGTTCTGGAGAGGGGTCTCTAAGCTTGCTGCTCTCAGGGAAGCACTCTGATAAGGGTGGAGAATCCCCCCCCACCATGTATCCCAGGCATTTTTCAGATTGTTGTTTCTATGCTGTCTGCCCTGGGTTGTTTGCCACCCTCCTGTCCAGGACAAGCTCAGTGTCCTCCAGGATCTATACTAGCCAAGTATGCTGACCTTTTTTTTTTAAATGTTTCAAGTTTTTAAATTTAAATTCTAGTTAAGTAACATATAGTGTAATATTACTTTCAGGAGTAGACTTTAGTGATTCATCACTTACATATAATACCCAGTGCTCATCACAACTTGTGCCCTCCTTAATATCCATCACCCATTTAGCCCATCTGCCACCCACCTTCCCTCCAGCAACCCTCATTTTGTTCTCTACTTTAGAGTCTCTTTTATGGTTTGCCTCCCTCTCTCTCTCTTTTTTTTTTTTTTTTTTGATTCAAAGGAGCACATGCACCCTGATGTTTATAGCAGCATTATCAACAACATCCAATTTATGGAAAGAGCCCAAATGTCCATTGACTGATGAATGGATAAAGAAGAGGTGGTGTGTGTATGTGTGTGTGTGTGTGTGTGTGTGTGTGTGTGTGTGTGTGTGTAATGGAATATTACTCTGCCATGAAAAAGAATGAAATCTTGCCATTTGCAATGACATGGATGGAGCTGGAGTATATTATGCTAAGTGAAATGTCAGTCAGAGAAAGACAAATACCATAAGATTTCACTTATATGTAGAATTTAAGAAACAAAACAGCTGAATTTAAAAACTCCAGACTTTAGAGATGTATTTTGGGCAGGGGCCTGTGCTGAGTTTCTGGGGGAGGGCCCCATCATGCTGAGACTGAGACAAACTTGATGGAGAAAAGCAGTTGTGCCAAAGTGCAGAAGTGTGGGACTTGGTCTAAGTAGGTTAGATAGCCAGTGTTGGGGCTGGGCTCCTTTTGGAAGGTGGCTCTGCGTTTATGCTGGGGGACAAAGGTGGGAAATGGCATTTACTGGCTCCTTCATCTCTGGAGAGGTGTCTCTGAATGCTACCTCTCAGGGACATGCTCTAAGAAGAGTGAACAATCTCCCTGTTGTGTGTACCAGGCATTTTTCAGATTGTTGTTTCTACATTGTCTGCTCCTCAGGGTTGTTTTCCTGCCATCTTTCCAGGAGTAGGGCAGCACCCTCAAGGCTCTATCTCAGACAACGTTGCTGACCTTTAAACTCCAGTCTTCATTCCCCCTGGCTGCAAAAACTCATGAAAATCAGCACCTATCCTTTTCCCAGCCAATGGCTTTGGGGATATGTTCTCTTTGTGCATTCCCTGTGTACTTCTCTCCTTCTTGCCTTTCTCCATGACCAGGGCTTCCTCCCCTCTGTAGTGCCTGTGATATGTTTCTCCCCCAAACCATGTCTCCATACTTCCTACCTTCCTTCCTGAGGCCTCTTCTTTCCTTCTAGTTGTGGAGTTTGTTCTGTCAGTCCTCAGGTTGATTTCTTGGGTATGGAGAATGATTTGATAATTCTCTATTTGTGTTTGAGGGATGAGAGGAGACTAGTGTCCTCCTACTATGCCACCATCTTTGTACATCCCTTTTTTTTAAATTTTTAAATTTACTAAGTTCTGATACTGTGTCTAATGAAAACGATACAGTTATCATAATTTGGTTCACCCTACCTGTTAAGAGAAGTGCATTCTAACCTTAAAAGCTGTGCCTAACTTAAGCTGTGTGTTCTTTTAAGAACAGTATAGAATAAACATAAGAAATAATTTGAAGAAAACTTACAAAATTGAAACTTGAAGGAATTTTTGGTGTTGAAAATGACTCTAAATAATACTTTCTCTGCATCATTTTAGACTTCAAGAAGAAAAAATAGCACTTTGTCTCTTTTAAATATGAGAAGTATTTCATCATCATCAAGTATATATTCATGTAAACTACAAACTAGGAAATGTATAAATTTTAAGTACAGTTGTCATACACAGTACTTATTTATATCTGCATTAACAAAGGTGGACCATCATTATCTTGAGTTGCTAGGCATTACATTCCTTTTAAATTCATAAGTCCTCCTCAAACTCAAATTAAATTTTGTTTTATCGATGAATAATTTTAAAATCTGAATATATGATAATGATTACTTTACAAAAGGCATCTTGCAGAGCAAAGGAGCATTTGGCAAAAAGCTACCATTTGAATAGCTGAATTTTAAATATAGTTTATTAGAATATTTTTGTTGTTACCCTTTTTTATTTTTATTTTTAAATTTTATTTAAATTCAAGTTAGTTAACATACAGTGTAATAGTAGTTTCAGGTGTACAATTTAGTGATTCAGCACTTCCATACATCACCCAGTGCTCATCACAAGTGCGCTCCTTAATCCCATCACCTATTTAATCCATTCCCCCACCCATGCCTTTTCTGGTAACCATCAATTTGTTCTCTATAGTTGAGTCTGTTTCTTGGTTTGCCTCTCTCTCTCTTTTTTCCCTGTATTCATTTGTTTTGTTTCTTAAATTCCACATATGAGTGAAATCATATGGCATTTGTCTTTCTCTGACAGACTTATTTCACTTATCATAATACTCTCTAGCTCCATCCATGTGGTTGCAAATTACAATATTTCATTCTTTTCATGGCTGAGAATATTCAACTGTGTGTATACACACACACACACACACACACACACACACACATATATATTCATATATGTAGGAATAGCCATACATATTCATGATTTTTGAATTAATACATATTTACACAAATGCATGAATTTCATACATATTCATATATGTATCAAAAGAAATTCATTATATTTATGGATGAGTAATATTCAAATATATATATATATATATGTATATATATTCCATATTTTCTTTATCTACTCATCAGTCAATGGACACTTGGACTGTTTCCATGATTTGGCTATTGTAGATAATGCTACTATAAAGCTTGGGGTGCATATATTCCTTAGAATTAGTATTTTTCTATTCTTTGGGTAAATATCTAGTAGTGTAAATTCCGGATCATAGAATAGTTCAATTTTTAACCTTTGGAGGAATTTCCATGCTGTTTTCCAGAGTGGCTTCTCCAGTTTGCATTCCCACCAACGGTGTAAGAGGGCTCCCCTTTCTCCACATCCTCACCAACACCTCTTGTTTCTTGTGTTGTTGATTTTCTCCATTTTTTTTTTTTTTTTTATTTTCTCCATTTTGAGTTTGCTTTTGTGTATGGTGAAAGAACATGGTCTAGTTTCATTCTTGTGCATGTAACTGTCCAGTTTTTCCGACACCATTTGTTGAAGAGACTGTCTTTTTTTCCATTGCATATCCATTCCTCCTTCATCAAAGATTAATTGACTATATAATTGTGGGCTTATTTCTTAGATTTCCGTTCTAGCCCATTGACATATATGTCTATTTTTTTAAATTTTTTATTATTTTTTTATTTTTTAATTAACACATAATGTATTATTTGCCCCAGGGTACATGTCTGTGGATCCTCAGGCTTACACATTTCACAGCACTTACCATAGCACATACCCTCCTCAATGTCCATAACCCAGCCTCCCTATCCCAACCCGCCCATACCCCCCAGTCACCCTCGGTTTGTTTCATGAGTTTAGGAGTCTCTTATGGTTTGTCTCCTTCCTGATTCCCTCTTGTTTCATTTCCCTCTCCCACCCCCCACAACCCCCCTCCCTGCCTCTCGAATTCTTCTATATATGTCTATTTTTATGG
>CM052901.1:45015830-45033680 GCA_028534135.1 Potos flavus
TGTTCCTAGAGTTGCTGTTCTTCTTCTCTTCTATCTCCTGCTAAGTTTGTAGATGTTTAAAGTGGTTTGATAACTATCTAGCTGAACTTCTGGGATCAGTCACTATCTCCGCCTCCTACTTCTCCGCCATCTTGCTCCTCCCCCCCAATTTTTTTCTTACTTGTCATTGTGAGTGCAGGATATAGAACCACTTTTGTTTATTTTCTTTAGTTTAATAATAACAACAGCAACAATTACAAACACATAGGGCACTGTGTGGTTCCAGGAGCTCTTCTAAGTTATTTACATATGTTAATTCATTTAGTCTTCACAATAACACTACTGTGGCTATTATCTACTATTGAGGTAGATACTATTAGCATCTCTATTTTATACTGAGACACAGAGAATTATAAAAACTTGGGAAAAGTTACATAGCTAATAAGTGGTGGATCATGGATTATGGATTCAAAACCAGACAATGTCTCCATAGCTCATGCTACAGAATCTTGAATAAAATGTTTCTTTTCTTTTCTTAATTTGAGTATAGTTGACACACAATGTTACTTTAGTTTCAGGTGATTTAGCAACTTTGACAAGTTTATACATTATGCCATGTTCACCACAAGTGTAGCTACCATCTGTCCCATTACATTGCTATTACAGTATCATTGATTATATTCCTTGTGCTGTGCCTTTTATTCTTCTGACTTGTTCATTCCATAACTGAAAGCCTGTATCTCCCTCCCTCTCTCCTTAACTCATTTTGCCAAACAACCCTCCAGGACATAAACATCTTTGCTTCTAAAATTTTGTTCTTATACAATATATAATATTAAGTCCTAATACAAAGTAATTTCATCATGAATAGTACTTTATTTTTTAAGGTTTAAGTTTTCAGGGATGTCAGTTTATAGAAAGAATTAATGCAGCATGTGATCATAATTTCTTAGAATTCCAGTTATAGCAAGTGTGAAATAGTTTTAGTTGTGACAGTTCATTCTATGATCTCCATTAAAGATCTGAATATCTTTGAAAAGAAAAAAATAGAATCTTTCAGTATTTCTAATATTTCTTGGAATAACAAGAGCATTTGAGGACAATATTACACATTTATCACCCATATAGAAAATGTAAGTTGCCTAAAATGAGACAATGGCCATTTTTCACTTATTTTATACATTATTTCAAGTTGAAATCATCAAAATTTGGTATCCTGAAAACCAAAAACATTTTGGGAGGTAAAGTAAGAATATAATTTGAGCTTCTAGTACCTAACAGGAAGAATACCTGTTCTTTTTCTTTGGAAAACTATTTTTCAAAACCAGTGTGAAATCTAATTTTCAGAAGAAATATTTAAGTGTTTTTTTTGCAAGCTTTCACAAATAAGCAAAACTCAAGTTATGTTTTCCATAAGCAGTGCAGTAACTAAATTAATAAAAATAACAATGACAATAAATGCCCAAATAAAAATATCTTTTTGGTCTCCATATGCATTACTGTGGGGACACTGTGAAAGTAGTGCCTATTGGTACTACCTTAATATGAGAGTAACCCCGACCATGTCACTTCCATTTCAACCATTGTTTGATGTAATGGAATTTCAGTGGCAATTTTCATTGAAACTATTTGTCTCCATATGCGTGCGCGCACACGCACACACACACACACACACCCCAGGACATACACTCACAGTGAAACACAATGATTATTATTTAAAACATAAAAGTAAAATATCTCACGAATATTCCACAGTTAGGGTTTGGTTAGTGTTTGCTAGTCCAAAAAAACAAAATGTATCCAACTCTGTGGAGATGAAACTTGTATATTCTTGATTTCTCATCTGACAGTTACTGAAAGTCATTTTGAGGTTAATACACTGCTTGGTTTGTGAAATGGTAGCATAAATTTCTTCTTCCAATATGCTCGTTTATTACTGTGTGGAGAGATGTCTCTCTCTTTGCTTGTGGTGAAAAAGCATAGAATATAGTGGATGAAGGCTAATAATGAAAGGAATAATTTTTAATTCTTTTATGATCCTGAGTGGGATTTGTGGTAATCCAAAGTGGGAAACATGATAAAAAGAAAAATCAATTTTAAATAAGAAGAATCTATAAAATATTTGGAAATGTACAAGATTAGTTAATTAATTTAAATATTTTGTTTACACTTTGGAAACTGTTTGCCTAAGAACAATTTAGTGTAATTTCTAATGAAAATATCTATAGGAAAAGATTGTACCTAAAATATACTCTTATCAGGGCCTCTGGGTGGCTCAGTCAGTTAAGTGATCTTCTCTTGATTTCAGGTCAAGTTATGATCTCAGGTTTGTGAGATCAAGGGCTGCATCTGGCTCCACACTCAGCGGGGAGTCTGCTTGAGATTCTCTCCCTCTCCCTTTGCCCCCTCCCCCACTTGCAGGCAGGTGTTCTCTCACTCTCCTTCTCTCTTCATAATAAATAAATAAATAAATAAATCTTTTAAAAATAAATAAATAGAATATACTCTTATCAGGAAAAAATCTAGGTCTTTTAGTAAACGGAATTCATGAAATGATGAACACTCCAAATTGTTGTATATCACTCCTAATGATTCTTGGATTCTTTTCCAGTCCTTATAGTAATATGATCTTGGGGAAAAAAAAGAGTTCAAAACAAAAGAAATGGAAACCCAAGGATCCAATAATATTTATTAAGCACTTATGTATGTGACATAGTGCCTGTACATTTCTAAACTAAATATAAAGTCCTACTAGTAAAGTTTGATACATATTTGAAATAATTCATTTCCATTCAGAGTAGAAAACTACATTTTAAAATATTGTGGCTATATCATTATTTTAATTTAAGCATTTTTTATGAAGGATGAATTTTATAACTAAATTTCTATTTTCTTTGTAAGTTTCTATTTTTGAAGAACTAAATATTTAGGTATTATGTAGGTTTTTACACATAAAAACATCTAGTTTTTATTGCTCATTTTGTACACTTTCAAATATACTAATAATATTGAGACAAATCCCAATAGACCTTCTCTAAAATTAGGATTTCTCAAGTGTAGCAAGATGTTTTGAAATGCCTACAGTGAAGTTGGAATTGTTAATATACATTTATATCTAGAATTAGAATGAATTAAGACAAAGAAGAAATAATAACTAACTACAGGTTTGAGAGATATTTTCTAATTCAACAAAGTATTTTCTTATGTATTAACTTGGAAGAAAGAGAAAAGAAAAACAGAAACACCAACATTTCTATTTGCTTTTGTATGACTTATTTGTAAATACATTTGAATTGTATCTAGTATGGACATGATTCCTCCATAAAAATGAGGTTTGAACACAGAAAATGAATTTATTGTACAAATTAAGAACAGACAAGAAGTTTAATGTAACTCATAAATGAGAATTAAATTTTTAAAGCTAGAATTCTGAATAATTACTTTTCCACCTTAAATTAAATATATCAAAACATGGCCTGTGTACTTCTCATTTACGGTTTTTTTTTTCTTCTTCAAGTTTTTATTTAAATTCCAGTTAGTTCGGACACCTGGGTGGCTCAGTCAGTTGGGCAGCTGACTTTTGGTATCAGCTCAGGTCATGATCTCAGGGTCCTGGGATCTGGCCCAGTGTCAGGCTCTTCATCAGTGGGGAATCTGCTTCTCTCCCTCTACCTATGCCCCTCCCTCCACTCACACATGTTTGCATGAGCACTTTCTCTCTCTAAAATAGGTGAGTAAATTCTTAAAAAATAAAAAGAAATAAATTCTAGTTAGCTAACATACAGTATAATATCAGTTTCAGGTGTAGAATTTAGTGATTCATCACTTAACATACAACAAATAGTGTTCATCTCAACAAATGCCCTCCTTAATACCCATCACCAATTTAACCCATCATCTCCACCCATCTCTCCTTCAGTAACCCTCAGTTTGTTCTCTATAGTTAAGAGTCTTTTTCCTGGTTTGCCATTCTCTCTCTCTCTCTTTTTTCCATATGTTCATCTGTTTTGTTTCTTAAATTCCACATATTAGTGAAATCATATGGTATTTGTCATTCTTTGACTGACTTATTCTACTTAACTGTTTTTCTATCTATTTATTCCTTCATGTTGTCATTTGGTTTATTTTGGTTTTGAGATGATAGAAAATAAAAATGAAATCAATAATATTAAAATATATGTATATGAATACAAATTAATGGAATGAGAAGGGATTTTGGTTGAACCTTTAGGGTGAGGCATCTGTTATTAGGCAATTGATAAACTAATAGCAAGATTGGTTTTTTAAAAATGTTTATTCATTTATTTGAGAGAGAGAGAGAGAACACAAACAGGGAGAGGGGCAGAGGAAAAGGGAGCAAGAAAGAAGCAGACTCCCTTCTGAGCACAGAGCCTGATGTGGGGTTCCATACAGGGCTCCAGCTGGGCTCAACCTCACAACTCTGAGATCATAACCTGAATCAAAATCAAGAAATGGATGTTCAACCAACTGAGCTACCCAGGTGCCCCAGCAAGACTGGTTTTTAAAAAGTTGTATGTCATTTTTCTGAGTGGTCTATGATATGTAGCTACTGTTTGTGGTTTTATATCACCCCAAAGTCATCTTACCGGGAAGAGATTCTTTGTCTCCCTGAGTGAATGAATGAAGTTATTAAGGATGAATGTTATCTCCCTGTTCTTTGGAACAAATAGGTTGATAGCTACTATTCATTTTTTGATAACTAATATCTTACCTCGATTCATTTTACAGACTATAATTGAGATTCTTTTTTCAACCACCATTTCAAATATTATGGTGGTATATCTCATTTGCTTTGAACTGTTAATCTTATTGCATCTCGATTTTGATATATTAACAGGTGACACAAAAAATATACTAAGCCATCACTTATTTTTTTTCTGGTTAGATCTATAGTGTTTTATTAATTCATAAGAACAATTGCTGAAAGTAATCACTTATCCTTACATATCTGAAAATCAAAATAGTGAAGTCACAAATTTATCCTATTAATTTTTCATCTTAAAACATGATCATCTAGAATATTTATAGAGTGTGAAATTAATGCCTATTTAATATAAACATTTAATATATAAATTAATGCCTACAAATATTTATATATACCACAGTTGTTATAAAAATTGAATAAAATAACTGACTTGAAATCAGAGCAATTAAAATGTTACAATAAATGGAAATTTTCCTCTTAACCTTGGTGAATATAAGATTTATTTATTCTGATAATATGATACTTACAGACCAAATATATTAAAATAATAGGTATTGAAAAAATTATGATTAAGTTCACCCCCAGGTGATACACACGGATATGTGATGATGGATGAGCATTATATTTTTGTCTTATAGAATATGTCTCTTGCTTGATTAATCTGTAAAGCCATTTTCTTATTTTTTTAAAAGATTTTATTCATTTATTTATTTATTTGAGAGAGAGAGAGAGAGTGAGAGAGAGAGAGCATAAGCCGGGGGAGGGGCAAAAGGAAAGGGAGAAACAGACTGAAGTGCTGAGCTGGGGGCCCTGATGCGGGGCTCGATCCCAGGACTGCAGGATCATGACCTGAGCTGAAGGCAGACGTTTAATGACTGAACCACCCAGGCACACTAAAAGCCATTTTCTGAATGCTTCTTGTTACGGTGGCCAGTGACACAGGTGACAAAGAATTGCACATAGTAGAGCAACAATCAGGACAGAGTTTATTCATTCTCCAGGGGAGTTTATTCATTCTCCAAGGGAGGAGAGGGGCCAGATTTCAAGAGAAATGTTACCCCAAGTTTCTGTTAGGCTGGGGCTTTTAAGGGATTTAAAGGATGTGAGAAGTTTACAGCTGTGCACGTGGTGGAGGGTGTGTGGGGAAGGGGTCAACTCTTGGCCAGGTAGAGCATGAAGTGTCAGTTTCCTGGGGGGCTTTGTCCAGTGTTCATCTGGGATGTGGGTTGTGAAGAAGAATATGTTTTGTAGTAGTGGTCTATTTTCTGAGAATGAGGGGCACCATGACCTGGAAAAACAAAGAATTAGGACCAAGTACAGACATCTGGGAGTTTCGTCTGTAAGCTTGATTGGGGAGGGGCTTTGAATAGAACTCTTTCACTTCCTAAATCATATATAAAAAATCCAGAAAAAATTAATATGGAAAAGCAATCATCATAAGTTTTCTTATAAGTGCTGTTTAAGCATTGAGTATTAACAGATATGAAACTCTGACAGAGAATACTGCAATAACTGTTGTTAAGAGTTAGAGTGAATCAACAAAACATAAACATTAAAAATAAGGAAACAATATTGATGGAATTCACTCCTTGGAAAAGAGAAGACACAAATGTGAAAATTAGACCTGTACAAAAAGAAATACAATAAATGAGTCTTTTCTGGAATAAAATTTAATAAAAATACTAATTTGATGGAATTACCATACCTTATTACATTTTTTGTTTTGGCATTTCAGGTTTCAGAATCCATAGAAAATAGTCATGTCAAGCAAGACAGCCAAAGCACCTATTTCACTCTACTTGTGATCGGTCCCTTGGAAAGTGTTGAGTTTATCAGTTACTCCAGTTTCTTTCTTCAGGTGTGGTTACTTCTTTTTATTATTATTATGTTAAGTTAGCCACCATACAGTATATCATTAGTTTTTGATGTAGTGTCCAATGATTCATTAGTTGCAGATAATACCTAGTCCTCATCACAACACATGCCCTTAATACCAGATCTCTTGCAATGTCTTAGATTGCTTCTTGTGAACTCTAAAAACTACCTTATTGTTTCCCCAATTCGTGAAAGAAGCTTTGACTGCATGAGAACAAGAACAGAAAAGTAAAAATATAATACCTCATGATTGTTTAATGGTGCATTTTTTACTTCATGAGACATTAATTAGAGTGACAGGAGCCTAGTGAAGTTAAGATCATAGGCAAAATTTCATATTTTCATGTAATACCTAAATTTGTACTATTTTAAACAATTTGTTATTGTAGACTGTGAGCCACTCATTCATATAGAATTAGTTTTTCATTGGGCGCCTGGGTGATTCAGTTGGTTAAGCATCTGCCTTCAGCTCAGGTCATGAGCTCAGGGTTCTGGGAAGGAGCAGCTCAGCAGGCTTCCTGCTCAGCAGGGAGTCTGCTTCTCCCTCTGCCCCTCTCCCTGACTTGGGCACGCACACTTTCTCTCAAAAAAACAAAAGAACAAACTATGGAAATAACCTAGATGTCCATCAACGGATGAATGGATAAAGAAGATACACACACACACACACACACACACAATGGAATACTGTGCGGCCACCCAAAATTAAATCTTGCCATTTGCAACGACGTGGATGGAACTAGAGGGTATAATGCTAAGTGAAATAAGTCAATCAGAGAAAGACAATTATCATATGATCTCTCTGATATGAGGAATTTGAGAGGCAGGGCAGGGGGTTGTGGGGGGCAGGGAAGGAAAAAATGAAACAAGAAGGGACTGGGGAGGGAGACAAACCATAAGAGACTCTTAATCTCAGGAAACAAACTGAGGGCTGTTGGGGGAGGGTGGGGAGGAGGGATAGGGTGGCTGGGTTATGGACATTGGGGTGGGTATGTGCTATGGTGAGTGCTGTGAATTGTGTAAGACTGATGATTCACAGACCTGTACCCCTGAAGCAAATAATACATTATGTGTTAATTAAAAAAAGAATTAGTTTTTCACAAATTAAACACAGCATATAATAAAGGAAAATGTAACAAGTATGTGAGGGAAATTATGCCTTGAAATTCTTCTGATAAACCATTTAAACATTACTTTTGTGGTTTGAAATCTCTAGAATTGAGTAGATATTTAGTTCTTCTATTCACTTACCTTTTTAGAATGAAATTGCACAGAGACTATAAAATGAATTTGCATTTTTGTTTTTCATCTAGAATTTCAGAGTTGCTTATTTTGTCTCTGCTTTTGCTTTCTCTGATTGTCATGATTTTATCCCTCTATGCTTGTTGCCTATGCAACAATTAGGTATTGTCTATTAAAATATTCACTCAAATAACATTGGCACTGCTGAAGCTTTTAGAAAATTTTAATTCACTCTATCTGTTTTCATTGTGGTTCCCCTATCAGTTTCCAAACTAACCTTGGACTATGGTAGGAATGGGATGTGGGAGAATGGTAAAGAAATTTAAGGTTATCGTATCATTTGTTCATGAATGAGAAAATTAGAGCCAGGTAAATGTATGTGTATAGGTATATCTTCCCTGAATATCTCAGTTAAATTCATCATGCTAACATACAACTAAGCAGCTATTTTTTTTATATCCATGTTTGATAACTAAATTTATGTATTGGTCAGTCAGAGAAGCAAACTGAGCATTTTAAAGGAAAATCTTTCTAATTTTAAAGATTATAATACATTTTCAAATGGTAAATGTAAGGGGTTGGAATAAAAATCTATAGACTGAGGTTATTTAATCATGCAGTTTTACATCTTGATGAGGCGAAGTTGAGCTTGTTATGCATTGATTGAACCCTGAATTAAGACATTCTGGAATATTTATGTTATGAAATATAAACTCTGTGAGGGCAGAGATTTTTGTCTGCTTTGTTCACTGACTTATTCCCAGTGCCTAGAACAATGTCTGGCATATAAAAAAAGCTTAAAAAATATTTGCTGACTAAGAGACTAAACCTTTATGGAACTAATTACTAACTAGAGGTTAAATATGCCTTCTAGGTTTGCAATATGAATATTTCCTTAAGTTTTAGAAATGTCATTGTCCTTTTGCCCAATACTTTCTAGTTATTAAAACCTCTGAAAGAATTTCAAGTGATAAAACATATTTTGAAATGTCTTACTTGATGATGTTATTAAAGAAAGAGTAGAACAGATTTAGAATGGGTTGGCAGAGAGGAACTGCTCAGAATTAGGTCAATTTCTTAATTCTTCTTCTTGTGTAGAGATACTGCAACATGCATGCAGTGTTTGAAAAATTCTTCTGCCAGTTGTAATAATGTGTATATGCTTAAGCGTAAGGTAAGAAGAGAGTAGTAGTTTTAATTCCAATTGTCACTATCCCATTTTTATTTTTGCTTATATTTGCATAGTACTTACAAAATAACACAGACACTGAATTATTTTAGATGTCTTAGATTCATATTATATAGGATACAAGTATATTTGTGCATATTAACACAGTAAGTATAAATGCATTTTCATATAGGGCCAATAATTCATAAGAGAGAAAATCTTGAGGAAAGTTTTATATTATGTAATCCCAATGTTCATCATTGAGAAAATGGGCTAAAAATACCACAGGCAATAGTCATTTTGTGTTGTTTGATAGGATAGAGAATGTCTTCAGTATTAGAATTATTCAGTAATAGAATTACTATTAAAATGTTTTATTAATGGCATGAACTGCTCAACACAAGAAAATGGGTGAACTCATGTATTTTTTTTTAAATTGGGTAATAATAATTCCTTAAAATGAGATGTTTCACATTTATCTGGTTCATTTCTTGGTTCTATTCATGACCTAAACTATTTCAATTATTGTAACAAATGCAGATTCACAGATATACAGTGGGAAATTATTTAATGTAGTACAATGTTTGCCATAATCAGACAATAATATTTGTAGCAAGTTATTTACATCATTTCATGAGTCTTCCTATTTTTAGGGCTATTACTAGAATTTTGTTAATGCTATCCATTACCAATAAATACTAAAAACTTCCTTAATTAGATACCTATGTGCATTAATAATTTTCTGTAATGAATTTTTTTTCTGTAATGGATTTTTAAATGACCTTCTGTTGGCTGATCCTTTAAAAGTTTTGAATGCGGGACGCCTGGATGGCTCAGTTGGTTAAGCGGCTGCCTTCGGCTCAGGTCATGATCCCAGGGTCCTGGGATCGAGTCCCACATCGGGCTCCTTGCTCGGCAGGGAGCCTGCTTCTCCCTCTGCCTCTGCCTGCCACTGTGCCTGCTTGTGCTCTCTCTCTCACTCTCTCTGACAAATAAATAAATAAAATCTTTAAAAAAAAAAAGTTTTGAATGCATCGATAGCTGCATTAATTCCTTTTCAAATTTAAATTCAAGTTAGTTAACATATAGTGTAGTATTGGTTTCAGGAATAGAATTTAGTGATTCATCAGTTACATATAAAAGTGCCCTTCTTAATGCCCATCACCCATTTAGCCTATCCTCCCACCCATTTAGTCCATCCTCCCTCCCATCCACCCTCAGTTTGTTCTCTATAGTTGGAACCCTCAGTGTTCTCTATAGTTCAGAGTCTCTTATGGTTTGCCTCCCTTTCTGTTTTTATCTTATTTTATTTTTCATTTCTTTCCCCTGTGTTCACCTGTTTTGTTTCTTAAGTTCCACATATGAGTGAAATCATAATGTCTTTCTCTGGCTGACTTATTTCTCTTGGAATAATACACTCTAGTTCCACCCACCCATGTCATTGCAAATGCAAGATTTCATTCTTTTTGATGGTTGAGTAATATTCGATTGTATATATATGCAACCTCTTCTTCATCTATTCATCAGTCAATGGATATTTAGGCTCTTTCCATAATTTGGCTATTGTAGATGATACTGTTATAAACATTGGGGTGCATGTGCGTTGTAGGGTCATTCTATTTTTAACATTTTGAAGAACTTCCATACTGTTCTCCAGAATGGCTGCACCAGTTTGTATCCCTACCAACAGTGCAGAAGTGTTTCCTTTTCTCTGCACCTTTGTGAACATCCATTGTTTCATGAGTTGTTAATTTTGGCCATTCTGACTGGTGTGAGGTGGTATCTCATTGTGGTTTTGATTTGTATTTCCCTGATGATGACTGATGTTGAGCACCTTTTCGTGTGTCTGTTAGCCATCTGGATATCTTCTTTGGAAAAGTGTCTATTCATGTCTTTTGCCCATTACTTAACTGGATTATTTGTTTTTAGGATGTCAGTTTGTAGATATGAAAATCCATTTTAATATGATCTACTCTCAATGTATAGACATAAATTCTCAAAGTTGGAATTTCTTCTAGTCCAGCTCTCCCACTGAATGTTTTGTATGTTATCTACCTAAATCATAGATATGTAGATCTAAACTGGTTATCTAGCTTCTTACTATCTCCTGAAAACTGTTTTTTTCCCCCAGAATGCTTTAATTCGGTTGTTTATGTTGATCTGAAAGTTTCCTCCCTGTAATTTTTGCCTATCCTTATTCCTCTCATCCAAAGAAAGAAAACTTTACTCTTCTTTTTGCATGGTAGTCTTTCTTAGGTTTAGGCATGTGTCACATCAATCCCTTCCTTGTTCAAAGGACTTTTCTTCTTCAATCCAAACTTTCTGAACCCTTCATATGTCATGATTCTTTGTCTCTTTTGAGGTACAGAACTGAACACAAGAACTATTGTATAAAACACTTATTACCAATAGAAAAATTACATTTGAAAGCCATAATAATGAATAAGGATTATATTTTTTGATTACTAACAAATATACCTTACTTTACCTTAAGTATTGAATTAAGTGTTTTTAATTATTTTTATTAACTTTATCTTGGTATATTATGTCTTTTATATATTTTATCAATAGCGACCACTTTTACAAATACTGAGTCTATTAATTACTGTAAGTATGTTGTATAATTTACCTTTTATCTTAATGAACAAATGCATAATATTATTTAAGAGTCAATTGTGCTAATATTTTAATTTAATGATTTTAAAACTGAGCATTTAGTTAACGTACATTTAATGATTGGTTGGCTTTAATAATTTCTTCTTCCTCTTCCTCTTCTCTCTCTCTTTTTTTTCGGTTTCTCCTTGACAGTTTTCTGTGGGTTGATACAGAGAAACATCACAATTGTGCCTGGTATGGACTTGTTGTCTGGGACGTATATATTTGCGGTCCTTTTGGCATGTGTCGTATTTCAGTCTGGCGCCCAGGAGAAAAACTACACAGTCCGAGAAGAAATGCCAGAAAACGTTCTGATAGGCGACTTACTGAAAGACCTCAACTTGTCACTGATTCCAGACAAGACCTTAACATCTCCTATGCAGTTTAAGCTAGTGTACAAGACTGGTGATGTGCCTCTGATTCGAATTGAAGAAGGTACTGGTGAGATCTTCACTGCTGGAACTCGCATTGATCGTGAGAAATTGTGTGCTGGTATTCTGGTGGAAACTCGTTGCTTTTATGAAGTGGAGGTTGCCGTTTTGCCAGATGAAATATTTAGACTGGTTAAGATACGTTTTCTGATAGAAGACATAAATGATAATGCACCATTATTCCCAGCAACGGTTATTAACATATCAATTCCGGAGAACTCGGCTATAAACTCTCGATACGCTCTCCCAGCAGCCGTTGATCCTGACATAGGAATAAACGGAGTTCAAAACTACCAATTAATTAAGGTATGTTTTAAAAACACTTTGTTCGGGGCGCCTGGGTGGCTCAGTGGGTTAAAGCCTCTGCCTTCGGCTCAGGTCATGATCTCAGAGTCCTGGGATGGAGCCCCGCAGCAGGCTCTCTGCTCAGCAGGGAGCCTGCTTCCCCCTCTCTCTGCCGCCTCTCTACCTACTTGTGATCTCTCTCTGTGTCAAATAAATAAATAAAATCTTTAAAAAAAAATAATAAAAAAATAAAAACACTTTGTTCAAGATAATTCATTTTTAAAAGGCAAAAAAATAAAAGGATCTTTGTGTACTTCAAATACGAAGCAAGCCATCACCTTATTATTTTTTTTAAAGTTTAAGCATAATGGGGGAAACTCATCAATGCAATTTTTTGTGATTGTATGAAGTTTATGAATTTTTATTTTATGTATATTTCTTTTCAAGCGTTTGCTTATGTTTCCCTTAACAATCTATTATAGGGGTCAGATAAGGAGTTCAGCCCGGCTACTTACAATAAATAATCCACCCCAATTCCTTACTTTTAATTTGTCTAGTCATGACTCTGCCTAAACAAGGTGGACCTAAACAAGCAAATGTAAACATTAAGAATGACACCAATCTATCAGTTTTACTCAGTGATCATTTTAGATAGGAAGTTTTCTCTTGCCATTTGAAATAAATGCCAAAGAAATTTGAGTAGTGAATAAAGTATTTTTATTACTAATGTTTCTACACATATATAGAATAATAAATATTTTTCATAGTGATTTCAATTCAAGGCAAGATCTTTAAGCATCTCTTGAGTCATCAGAATGAGATTAAATTTTAGCCAATGTGCTGCTACTGTTAAATATTTTCATTTTGTTCTAATTCTTTGAAAACACAGAACACTCATTTGCTATAAAGGGTATGTAAGATGTTTAGCCAAAATGTTTCAGTTTATCTGAAGAACCTGTTTTGGTCTGACTTGGGTCTTGGGATAGGGATGGCAGAAGGAAGAATAGGTGGAATAATTTTATTTTAAATATTTGCAGAGGGATCTTGCTTATCAAACGAATGGGTGATTCCTTTTAATTACCTATATAGTATGTAGGATAGTAGGAACCTCAGATTTGGATATGTGAAATAGTTCAATGCACTTGAATGATCCTGGAAAATATGTGAATGGACAAATATTCAGACTTAATATAGATTGGTTAAGGAATTTTTAAAGTTTTATAAACATTTTCTGACTATTCACTACCAGATTATTATGATGAACATAATGGCCAATGTTACAAAATATTCTAAGAACATATAAATATTTTGATGTATATGATCTGAAGGTTTTGGCCTGGAAGATGTATAATATTTGAAAACTACTCAGCTGATGTTGATATTTATTTATAAATATCATATTTATTTATAAATACATTCAAGAATAGAAGGTTATAGATTTCTTCAGTGAATTCAAGTGAAATGCACACTAGTGTGTGAGTATAAGAAGTAAAAACAGAAAGAGAAAGGATAGACAATTTATAAATGAGCATTTTTTAGGAAAGACCCCTGCAATGCTATCTCCTTATCTGATGAAATGGGAAAATATGCAGGAGTCAGAAAGATATAGATCACAATTTTGTGCTTACTATTGACTAGATATGTCACCCCAGCTTAATTTTTCTGACCTTTAGTTTCTTCAATCATAATATGAGGATGTTGATGTATATGTCACAAAGGCGAAATTAAAAGAATAAGCACCCAGTAGAAAGTAGATAGACCTGTTGATGATATTTGGAGATGCTTTAAAACATTTGGCTTTTTTTAGATAAGTGAGATATATCACTTTAAATTATAAGTTGTATAGCAGAGTAGATATGATCTCTAAAACAACACTATCCAATGTAACTTTCTGCAATGACATAAGTTCTATAATCTGTGAATAGCCAATATGGTAGCTATTGGCTATATGTGGTTATTGAGTACTTAAGATGGGGTTAGTGCTACCAAGTAACTGAATATTTAATTTTATTTAATCTTAATTTTAATAGCCACAAGTGGTTAGTGGCTATCATATTAGCTAGCAGAGTCAAAACAAAGAAAAAGTTTACTTGGAAAATAAAAAATAACAGATAAAATCAAAATGGGACCTTACTAAATTTAAATCAGGTACTAGTAATACAGTCTCTCCACCAACCATCTAGACAAATGTATTGTTTTAAAATACAGGTTTCTATTATTTCAAAGAAATTATTTCTAAGAATAATTTTATCATAGCTCCCTCAGGATAGCATAATAAATTTACATTTCTGATTTGTCTTGAAAGCTGCTTAAGAAATTTAAATAAAACAAATAAACCTATTGGCATAATTTTAGCTTTCTTAAAATCTGTTTTCATTTTAATTTCTTTGAAATACTATCAGCAAATAATAAAAAGTTTACAAGCTCACTAGAGGTTATTAGATGAGTCTTAGAAATAGACATGCTCTATCCACAGACATGTACCCTGGGGCAAATAATACATTATGTGTTAATTAAAAAACAAAAAAATAATAAAAACTTAAAAAAAAAAGAAATAGACATGCTCTAAAATTTCATTCTGTTTTAGAGTGTGTGATAAGGCAAAAGCAAACTATGTGATCTACTTAAATTATTGAAGCATTCGTATGGCTCCATGGACAAATAATTGTCCTGACTGCTTGTTAAAAATAATGAGTTTGACAAAAAAATAATGAGTATGGAATATAAAACAGCCCCAGGCATGCAGAGGGGTATGACATGGGTGACATTGACTGAGTATACTTTGATTTACAAAAAGGTCTTGTCATGAAAGTGGTATGTATGTTGAAGAGATGGGAAAAGTAAATTAAAAAAAGAAAAGAAACATGTTGTGATTTATCCATAAACTTTAATAAGCGTTACAAGTAGGCCAACTATAATAATAACCTCTGTCCTGCAGAATAGGACAAAAATTTAATTAATATTATATTTGTTTATTTTTGTTGGATAGACAAGACTAGCAAAATCACAGTTTATCCTAACTAGGGATGTATAAAATGTATATGTAAAATTCAGATAGCAAAGGAAGAGAAGGGGGAGATATAGGGGAAAATTTTAGGGAAAAATAAGTCAATTTACACATGAAGTGGTCTTGCTACTGACATTAGTTAACTGAAAATAAAGACAGTGGTGGAAAAGATGTATTAAATGTATCAAAAATGTATATAATATTAAATAACATAAAACTTAGAATATTTATCTTCAAAATTTAACATATAAATATTTTAACTTAATTTTTGCTTTTTTGTGATATTACATATGCTTTGGCATAAACAGGGAAAGCATTATTATTACATATTTTGAATACACTGAAAATGCATTTCAGAGTAATAATTTATTTTGCTTATGATCTTATGACTAGTAAGTGATAAAGTTAAGGACCAGAATAAGGTCTTCTGAATCTTAGATTTAATTGACAAACAGATAGGTAACCTTAAGGATGGGGATCACAGAGAGAAACAGAGAGAGAGCTTGAGTGCACTCGTGGGTGAGAGGAGAGAGAGGGGCAGAAGGAGAGGGAGAGAGAATCTTAAGCTGGCTCCATGGTGGGCATGGAGTCTGCATGGGTCTCCATTTCATGACCCTGAGATCACAATCTGAGCATAGCCCGAGTTAAATGCTCTACCAACTAAGCCACCCAAGTGCCCCAAGATTAAGATACTTTCTAAAGAAATAAAAGATTCATTGAAAGTTTCTAATGTTGGTTGCCACTTAAAAAAATACCTGGAAGCAAAAATCTTCACTTTTCCCTATGTTTCAAGTAAAGTCATGCTATGATGAGAATTCCTCATGATATTTTTTAAATTAATTTTATTTTATTTTTTCAGTGTTCCAAGATTCATTGCTCATGCACTACACCCAGTGCTCCATGAATTATGTGCCTTCCTCAATACCTACCACCAGGCTCAGCACACCCCTTACCCCCCTCCCCTCCAAAACCCTCAGTTTGTTGCTCAGAGTCCACAGTCTCTCTTGGTTCATCTTCCCCTCTGATTTCCCCCAATTCACCCTTCCCTTCCCTCTCCCAATGTCCTCCATGTTTTTCATTATGCTCCACAGGTAAGTGAAACCAAATGATAACTGACTCTCTCTGCTTGACTTATTTCACTCAGCATAGTCACTTCCAGTTCCGTCCATGTTGATACAAAAGTTGAGTATTCATCCTTTCTGATGGAGGCATAATATTCCATTGTATATATGGACCATATCTTCTTTATCCATTCGCCTGTTGAGGGGCATCTTGGCTCTTTCCACAATTTGGCAATTGTGGCCATTGCTGCTATGAACATTGGGGTACATGTGGCCCTTCTTTGTACTACATCTGCATCTTTGGGGTAAATACCCAGTAGTGCAATGGCAGGGTCATAGGGTAGCTCTATTTTTAATTTCTTGAGGAATCTCCACACTGTTTTCCAGAGTGGCTGCACTGACTTGCATTCCCACCAACAGTGGAAGAGGGTTCCCCTTTCTCCACATCCTCTCCAACATTTGTTGTTTCCTGTTTTGATGATTTTGGCTATTCTAACTAGTGTAAGGTGGTATCTCATGTGGTTTTGATTGGAGTCTCCCTGATGGCTAATGATGATGAACATTTTTTCATGTGTCTGTTATCCATTTGTATGTCTTCTTTGGAGAAGTGTCTGTTCATGTCTTCTGCCCATTTTTTGACATGATTATCTGTTTTTTGAGTGTTGAGTTTGAGGAGTTCTTTATAGATCTCAGATATCAGACCTTTGTCTGTAGTGTCATTTGCGAATATCTTCTCCCATTCCGTGGGTTGCCTGTTTGTTTTGTTGACTGTTTCCTTTGCTGTGCAGAAGCTTTTTATCTTGATGAAGCCCTAAAAGTTCATTTTCACTTTTGTTTCCTTTGCCTTTGGAGACAAGTCCTGAAAGAAGTTGCTGTGGCCCATGTAAAAGAGGTTACTGCCTATGTTCTCTTCTAGGATTTTGATAGATTCCTGCCTCACATTGAGGTCTTTTATCCATTTCGAGTTTATCATTGTATATGGTGTAAGAGAATGGTCAAGTTTCATTCTTCTATATATAGTTGTCCAGTTTTCCCAGCACCATTTATTGAAGAGACTGTCTTTTCGCCATTGGATATTTTTTCCTGCTTTATCAAAGATTATTTGACCATAGAGTTGTGGGTCCATATCTGGGCTCTCTACTCTGTTCCACTGGTCTATGTGTCTGTTTTTGTGCCAGTACTATGCTGTCTTGGTGATCACCGCTTTGTAGTAAAGCTTGAAATCAGGCAATGTGATGCTCCCAGCTTTGTTTTTCTTTTTTAACATTTACTTAGCAATTTGGGGTCTTTTCAGGTTCCATACAAATTTAGGATTGTTTGTTCCAGCCCTTTGAAAAATGCTGGTGGAATTTTGTTTGGGATGGCATTGAAAGTATAGATTGCTCTGGGCAGTATAGATATTTTAACAATGTTTATTCTTC
>CM052901.1:45034180-45056213 GCA_028534135.1 Potos flavus
AACAAGGGACTGAGAGTTTTGGAGGGGAGGGGGTGGGGGATGGGCGAGCCTGGTGGTGGATATTGAGGAGGGCACGTATTGCATGGAGCACTGGGTGTGGTACATAAACAATGAATCTTGTAACACTGAAAAAATAAAATAAAAGTATTTGGGGATAAAAAAAAGAAAAAAAAAGAAAAGAAAATTGGACTTGAACTGTAATTTTAACTGTCTTTTAGTAGCTATGACTTTGGAAAAGTAATTTAATCATCTGTGCCTCATTTTCCTCATTCAGGTGAGTATAGTTGGGGTTTATTTCTAAGATCTATTCTTTTTCTAGCATTCTATGATTGAAATAATAAGCTTTAATCACAAATATGTAATCATTTGTGTAATGGATCTCAATTATGTGCAATGCTACAGCTTTAAGGAATTTTACACTGCAAATCCATATGCAAAGGCAAACTCTTTGTCATCAACTGTGTATTTCATATAATTTTAATTGAGTTAAAATTATGTTTATAAGATTTAAAGACTGTATGCTTTTTTAAATTTGTATTTAAATTCCAGTTAGTTAACATACAGTGCAGTAGTAGTTGCAGGTGTACAATTTAGTGATTCAGCACTTCCATACAATACCCAGTGTTCATCGCAAATGCACTCCTTAATCCCCATCACCTATTGTTTTTGGTAGGTAGCGATTCCATGGTTGTCTCTAGTTTGGCACTAATATTTTTTTTCCATTTGATTCACAATGGAACTTTGTTTTAAGAGAGTATTTTAATGATTATTTTCCATTTTCGAGGTTTTTTTTTTAGTAATAAAATTTCTCCTGGCACCTGGGTGACTCATATGATTAAGCATCTGCCTTCGGCTCAGGTCATGATCGCGGGGTCCTGGGATTGAGTCCTGAATCGGGCTCCCTGCTCCTTGGGGAGCCTGCTTCTCCCTCTGCCTTTGACTCTCTTTCTCTCTGTCTCTCATGAATAAATAAATGAATAAAATCTTTAAAAACATTCTCCTCAAAATGTTATAACTCTTGATAACATTTTCAAGAAGGATACAGTCCAATGACATTTATCTTTAGATATTATGATTAATTTTGAAATGTTTAAGTGACCAATTTTTTCCTTTGATGAAATAGGATATTTGAATTTGTAAGAACCATTATAAGTTTAAAAAAAGCAGAGGAATTAAGTGGATAACTGTAATATATCATAAAGTCCTGTAATCCAGCACCGTGTTAAATTATTGAAGCAAACACATCTTACAGAATCAAGTAGTTTTTAAAATAGTGTTTCCAACTAAAATACATCATCAAGATTTTGTATTGAAAATGATAAAAATTTAATTTCTGTAAAGTTAATCACTTTAAGATTAAAAAGATAATGAAAACCTACTATACCTGACAACTACAACATTGCACCTTCAAAAATTTCCACTAATTATAGCTGTTAATTTTCAAAAGGAACTGTTAAAGTGAGTCAGATTTGACATAAGGACAGCTTCTCCACCTCTTTATTCAGAAGAAAAGTTTTTAACTAAAAAATAAAAAATAAATAAACATTTCCAAACATGTTGTCTATTTAACCAGACAGTTTCATGGATTTTTACTTTTTTACTTTAGAAAATAAATAATTATTTTAAAAAAACATTATATACAACCAAAACAAAACAACAAAACCTAAAAACAAAACAAAGTAAAATAAAACAAAACTACATGTGCTACCTATTAAAATCTTTAGCATCTAAACTCTGAAACCTAGCATTCAAGGTCCTTAATTAGTTACCTCCAACATAGGTCTTTTTCATTAATTTATAATTCATGACCTCCCCTCTTTAGCCACACCAACACCTACTCTCTTGCCATAAAATTTTCTGCATGTTCTCTTGTCATCCAAGGTCATCATCTGCTTCAGGGTATTTCACAACTCATTTCCTCTAAGAAATTTTCACAGTTTAACATCACATGGGATAAGAGTAAGAGTAATGTTAAGTATAAGTGCTTAACAGACTCAGTTAAAATATGACAACTATGGAAAAGGCAGTCAGCAGAGTCATGAAACAATGAGTTTTGATTTTTTTAACTTTAATTTTAAAAAATATATCATTAGTAGTTATTATGTGTCATGTGCAAATAGCCCATTCCTTTACTCCTTAAAAGATATACAGAATATTGTTCTGAACTGCATATTCTGTTTAATAAAAATTGCTTACCTTGGTTTAATCTTAATTTGCTACTTTAATGGTAAAGTACCACTAAAAAAACAGGGAACGGCTTTTTTTTTTTAAATTCTGCTCTACTATCTCAAGTTCTTTTGAAAGCTAGCTTGCTACAAATACGAGCTCTTATAATGTGTGCATGTTAAGGGGCAAAAAAAAAAAAAAAAAGAAGAAGATTAAATCAACCTGGCAACGATTAAACTACAAACTGTCTTATTTCTGGCAGTTTGTAAACTCAAGTTGTTTGTAAATGCAGTATTATTATGATGAATTATGCTCCAATTACCTGTAAAGGATGTGAATAATTTGGAAGAACTCTGAGACAGTAGGCAAACTGGGAAGAACACAGAATTTGGAAGGGGCTGTGGAGGAAACTTGAAAGGAAGCAGAGTATTAAGGAGAGTAAAAGAATGATTTGAGAGAGGCTAGGGGAATAAGAAACATCCCATAGAATCTAACCAGAACAAGAATGGAAGAAAACTAACTGGGAGAAATTGGAGTGATGAAGATTGGGAACTTAAGGAGTGGGGAGAGACTTAGAAGAATTGCAGAAACTCAAAAGTAATGGAACTTAAAGAAGTTATGGTCCATATATACAATGGAATATTATGCCTCCATCAGGAAGGATGAATACTCAACTTTTGTGTCAACATGGACGGGACTGGAAGAGATTATGCTGAGTGAAATAAGTCAAGCAGAGAAAGTCAATTATCATATGGTTTCACTTACATGTGGAGCATAAGGAAAAACATGGAGGACATTGGGAGAAGGAAAGGAAGAGTGAATTGGGGGAAATCAGAGGAGGAGATGAACCATGAGAGACTGTGGACTCTGAGAAACAAACTGAGGGTTTTGGAGGGGAGAAGGGTGGGGGGTTGGGTGAGCCTGGTGGTGGGTATTGAGGAGGGCACGTATTGCATGGATCACTGGGTGTGGTGCATGAACAATGAATCTTGGAACACTGAAAAAATAAAATAAAATTTAAAAAAATCGATAACAAATATAAAGAAAAAAGAAATGTATATAGTCAGAATTATGACATGCTGTAAGTGTAAAAATCACACTAGATTTTGAAGATTTGGAAGGAAAATAAGATAAAATACTTCTTAATAATTTTATATGGATTATGTGTTGAAATGATAATATTTCAGATGTACTAAATTAAATAGAATATATATTATTAAAAAATAAAAAATAAAATATGTTTTCTGATCATTAAAAAAAAGTAACTGTAATGGAACTGAAGAAGACTTCAGTGAATAGGAGGACTGAAAAGTACAAGGAAGAAATGGGGAAATTTGACGGATCTGGGAAGTCTTGGGTAACATTGACAGCAGATTTGAATATCTGAAGAGAATGATGGGAAGAGATGAAAAGTAATGGAGATAATAAACGGGAACAATGAAAATAATGATGTAAAAAGTAAAAGAAGTTCCTTAAATCTTTTCTTCCCTAAGATTAAAGCGCCTGAGAAATTTTGCAATGACTGGAACTTTTTTTTTAAGATCTTATTTACTTATTTGAGAGAGTGGGAGAGAGCATGAGCTGGGAGGATGGGCAGAGGGAGAGGGACAAGCAGGCTCCCCGCTGAGTAGGGAGACCAGCTCCACTGGATCCCAGGACTCTGGGATCAAGACCTGAGCCAAATGCAGAGGTTTAACCAACTGAACCACCCAGGCACCCCTGCAATAACTAGAACTTTTAAGATATTTTCTCTTTCAGCAATGCCAGAGCTGGGGGCACTCTTTTCTTCTGCCACATAGAAGAGAGAAACTGAGAATGGAAATATATGACAACTTAAATACATTAGTACATTATTATAAAATATAAAATACATTATTATATTAAAGTACCGTGAGAACGTTGAGGAGGTGCACTGGAGGACACATTAATCAATAAGATACAAACTTAAATGATTTTTGAAAAAATTAAAAATCCCCCATGACATTTGAACATTATTTCAAATTCTGTTTAAGTAGAATCTTAAATAACTTTTATTCACTTAAGTGGAGATTGGAGGGATGGAATATTAGCTCATTTAATCATCATCTTACCAGTACAAGAAATTACTTATATTTATATTCATTAGGACAATATCTTGTTTACTAGCTTGATATATATTTGTTGAGTACCTTCTACATACAAGGCATGGGAAATGCAAAAATATGGAAAAACAGTCCCTCTGCCCAGAGTGCTCATAGTCCACAGAACAGGTATTTGTTCTGAAAATAGGTCTTTCTGTAATTCATCAGTACATGGATAACTAATGATCCTAATGGCATCTCTGAAGGATCCAAAAGGGTATTTAAGTCTTCATAGATTACCGTCAGTTGGGCTGTAGTGTTGTGTCTTTTCTTTTAATTGAGTCTTAGATGTTGACAATTCACTGATGACACATGTGTTCATCCAAGCCAATAAAAATATTTTCTGCAATTTGTGGGATTTTTTGTTGTCGTTTTATGCCTCTCTCCACATGATATCAATCAGTATATTAGAATACAACTTTCTCTTACCCTTAATTTATTCTCACTTAACATTTTTAAACTTGACACAAATCTTTGAAGAAAAAAACAGTTCAAACACTGAATATAAGAGTTCAGATAAAATTTGTACTGAAAAGATGCAGAGGAAATGTGACTTATATGGTATTTAATATACATAAAGCTCATTTTGGAATATCTGAATTAAAACTCACTTTCAGGGACGCCTGGGTAGCTCAGTTGGTTGAGCAGCTGCCTTTGGCTCAGGTCATGATCCCGGGGTCCTGGGATCGGGTCCCACATCGGGCTCCTTGCTCAGCAGGGAGCCTGCTTCCCCCTCTCTCTCTGCCTGCCTCTCTGCCTACTTGTGATTTCTCTCTGACAAATAAATAAATAAAATCTTTAAAAAATAAAATAAAATAACACTCACTTTCATACAGTGCTTAGTTCTCTGCAATCAACTGTGGGGTGGAGGATGAAAAGAGGGATGGGAAGAAAAAGATCTTTGCCTCCAGTACAATTTAATCAGTTGCAACTTAAATAAAATAAATGCACTTAAAAGATAGGGCTTCCATAACCCTAATGCTACAGTAGATGGGAGGTCCCATAGCAGAACCTCCAAGATCCTTTTAGTTTCAGGGATGCAATGATTCTATATTCCCTGATGGATAAAATGCTTTTAGCAGCAAATCATTCAGGACTCTGAAATGTAGGCACAAAATAGTCTAGGAATTCAAAATAAGTCAAAGTCTCTGCAACCTTTATTTGTCAGGCTAGGGAAGCTTAAATAAAATTGTCATATCCACTAATTGGACTTTCTCCTTTGGACCGTTTTAAGTTTTATAAACCTAACACATAGAATCGAGAATTTACAGTAGGTTTATGAAACAGTAGAATGCATAGATTCAAGGCAGTACATATATGGACTAGGTGCGATACTAACCCATTTGGCTAGTAGTAATTTATTTCCTGATGCTGAGAAAAACGGTCACACTTTGAATATTAACCACATATTATGTTCCTAAGAATTCATAATTACCTACATATTAACTTCAATTTTCTTTAGTTATGAAATTGATCTTAATTATAATGTTTCTCAGTATCAATTCATACTATCTGAAAGGGGAATTTCTAATTCTGTAAAGAGGACAGAAAAATGTTTTCTCACCTAAGCTTGTCAGCTTCTTCATAAGGCTACAAAGTTGAGAGCAGCTAAGGCAAAATATCTCTGGCATGTGATGTGTGGAATCTTTCTTACTCACAAAGGGGTTTTCCTGTGGTACGTCCAACACTTTGAGTTTGATTTCAACAAGTAAACAGATGACAGAGGTCTATCATTATATGGAAGATCCTCCAATTTGCTGAAATGGCTACAAATCAAGAAAAAAGTTAATTTTTGTATAATTTTAGATTTTTGAAAAGGGGAAGTAAGGCATATAAAGTTTGTATTTCCAATATGATCTTATGGCTCTCTCTTGGACCAAACAACAAAAGTCCACAATACTTGTAGAGGTAGGGTATGCTGGAAAGACATTTCCAAGCTTTACAATAGAAGCTTTTAAAATTTTGAAAACCCAGACTACATTGTTGAATCTTAATTCTAATTAAGTCAGATCTGTTAAAACATTTAATGCATATTTACATAGAAATTACAGCAACTTAGTGCCTATTTATATTACATTTGAGTTTTATGAGCACTGGGTGCTATATGCAACAAATGAATCATTGAACACTATATCAAAAACTAATGATGTACTATATGTTAGCTAATTGAACATAATAAAAAAATAAAAAATATAGATTAAATGAAAATGTGATTAAAATGATACTGATATAAATGTTCCCTCTTTGGGGAATAATTACATCGTAAATGGCGGTAAGTTGTACTTTTAATATGGGAAAAATGGAAATCCTATGCCTTATTACATTATGATTATGACCTTCCTAGAATTCCAGAGATGTGTTTCTCACATCCATTTCTCCAACAAAACTTTCTAGAGCAGCTCTATCCAATGGAATTTTCTGGGATGACAGAAATATTCTATATCTGAATGGTCCAATATGCTAGCCATATGTGGCTATTAAATACTTGAAATGTGGCTACAGTATCTGAGAAAATTAATTCTTTATTTTATTTAATTTTAATTGATTTTAATTTAAAAAGCCACATGTAGCTGCTAGCTACCATATTGGATATCAAAGTTCAAAGGTACTTCATATTCTATATTTATTAAGGTATGTTTTTGTTAGGATACTCCATCTTCTTCCTTCCACCCATCCAGCTGATCTTTAAATTTTAAGCAGCCTAAGTGTGTAAAGCACTACGTTACGTTTATATAATAGAGACTTGTATAACATAAATAACACACTGAATAGGCTAACTGACAAAGGAAAGAGCAAAGTACTATGGGAGTACCAAAGAAAAGAACACTTTTGGATAATGGAATTAAGAAGAGGCTCATGAAGGAAGTAGTTCTTTAAATGTTTTTGATAAATAGTGGCAAAGTGAGGAAGAAAGATTGTAGGGAAAGAGTTTTCAAGATAGAAAAGTCTGAAGTGTACACTGGAATGTGGGGATAGGGAAGAAGCTTTAATGTCTTTTTGATTTTTTTTGTCTGAGTGGCTAAAAAGGTTACCAAGAACACATAAGGTAAAGTCAGGAAAATGAACAAGTTTTGTAAGAAAATGTTGAGGCTAAATCACAGAACATATTTTAATCTAAAGTCTTCATAAAAGTTACTTAATTATAAAAAAAGTTCTTGCCATAAAAGCTCATTAAAAATGAGTTAAAATTTTAGCCATCCAACTAAATTTATACGTTAATTGTACTAATAATAAAAAAATAAATGTAAGTGTAAGATGTAAAGGTCAGATATGTTTAAAGAGACCTCTAGTACAGTGTGATCATCAATCATCAATCTAAACTTCCATTTTGACCTCTATATTTAAAGACTAAAGATTCAGATGGCTACCATGAGTGTAACTAAACACAAATATATGTGAATTTCCTCTTAATTCCCATATGGAATTCTTATTGAATAGTGCTAGATAACTTAAGATATATCAAATACTTTTAATGGCCTAGGTGATTGCCTTAAATTCCTGAGCAAGTATTGCATTCTGTATTAATCTAAAAGCAAAGATCAGGGGCACCTGGGTGGCTCAGTGAGTTAAAGCCTCTGCCCTTGGCTCAGGTCATGATCTCAGGGTCCTGGGATCAAGCCCCGCATCCGGCTCTCTGCTCAGCAGGGAGCTTGCTTCCCCCTCTCTCTCTGCCTGCCTCTCTGCCTACTTGTGATCTCTCTTTCTGCCAAATAAATAAATAAAATCTTTAAAAAATTAAAAAATAAAAGCAAAGATCAAAATACTTTGGGGATGTAGACATCCTTATATTGTGATGTAGGTAGCAAATCAAATGCCATAAATATAGAACCTGAATGATGGATTTACTGATGTCCAAATTCATCACATGTTCCTTTTGAATATAAACTTGTTAAAATATATTAAATTTGAATAAAGTTAACATTTATCTATGGAGATCCTTGTTCTCTTAGTTTTGCCACTCTGAATTAATACTATTTTGACCAGAAAATGCTTTTTGCTTTCCTTGCAAATAAAGAGAATTGATGATTTTCATAGTTTAATATGATTCTAAATAATCAGGTATTTAATATAAATACCCAATCAGTTTGAATATATGTGGAAGTGTGGCAGATATTCAGGGTTGTGTATCTGGCTTTAATAAAGACCAGGCCTGTAACAGACTATAGTTCTTTTCTTTTTTTTAAAAAAGATTTTATTTATTTATTTATTTGATAGAGAAAGAGAAAGCAGCAGAGGCAGAGGGGGAAGCAGACTCCCCACTGAGCAGGGAGCCCGATGCAGGACTTGATCTCAGGAACCCTGGGACGTGACCCGAGCCAAAGGTAGATGCTTAACCAACTGAGCCACTCAGCACCCTTAAGTTTTCATAGCTGAATTTTCATCTCTGTATTCATAGTGTTAACATATGTAGGTGCTATTTATTTTGAGGCAAATATGATTTTCAGGAATCTAATTCACATGAATGTTCATATTTTTCATTAATAAGAAATCTGGAAGTTGAGTAATTGTAGCCCTTTATGTTTAATATTTTTTTGAATTTGTCAGGTGCACCTTATGACTTAGGGGCTATGCCTACATAGGTAATTTTCTTTCTGCTAGAATGATATATAAGAATCATGATATATAGTTGTGACTATACAGTTTGACAACTCTTGTAATTTCTGCCCCATAATCAAAAATGTCTCTATTAGCTTGTCCAACTGATCATATGCTGGTGGCTGAATTAGAATACTACTTTTCTGATCTCTCTCTCTCTCACACACACACACACCTTTAAAAAAATAAGTAAACTCTACCCTGAATGTGGGGCTCAAACTCAAGACCCCAAGATCAAGAATCACATGCTCTACTGACTAAGCCAGCCAGGTGCCCCAAACCATTTTTATTATTAAGAACATAAATGGCAAATATTTGAGGACTAAATCATTTATCTCCTCAAATTACTCTTGGTTCTTGGTAATGCAACATGTCAATGTGCTTAATTCATTCCAAAGAAAATGCTGAAGGCATAATTGTCTAAGAGAATAACTTTAAATAGTAATAGACACAATGGCGCATTTAAGATATGTGTATTTTAAAGGTAGTTGCTCCGAAATGCAAAATGAAGTTGCTCTACACCATGGAAGCTAAAATACAGCTAACTACAATTGATCTCCTCTTTGAAAACATTCTTACAGTAAAGCTGAGATGGCCAATATTTAATGCTTTGGGTTCTTCTATTTTAACCCTTCCAGCTGGATGACTTAGTACATTTGTATAATTGCAAAGTAAGACAAAAGTTATTTTAAAGCCTGGGATACCTGGGTGGTACAGTCGGTTAAGCATCTGATTCTTGGGTTCAGCTCAGGTCATGATCTCAGGGTCCTGGGATTGAGCCCTGCATCAGGCTCCACATTCAGTGTGGAGTGCCCTGCATCAGGCTCCACATTCAGTGTGGAGTCTGCTTTAGATTCCCTCTCTCTCCCTCTCCCTCTGCCATTCCCACTCATGTTCTCTCTCTCTCTCTGTAAAACAAACAAAAACTTTAAAAAATTATTTGAAAGTCTAATCCATTTATTATAGGAAAACTGGATATTGGGTAAAATACCAAATTTAAACTATAGCATTACTATGATGAGCTACCTGCCAAGTATTGAGACTAGAAACACTAACCTTAGTGTGCATTGTACAGAATAGCAAGAGACTATGCAAATTTTCAGGTGTAGAAAAAAATAGAAACTGCAATAGGATGTTTGAAGGTTAATAGATAGCAATATGCAACTTTCATAAGTTATTTTTTTCTGGTTAAACAACAGATTTTCACCAGTTCAGACAATGAAATTGCATGATTTTTGTCATAAAGCTCTGAGAACTTACTAAATAATTGCTTAAGCTGTCAAAAAATATTTTTGTGTTGACTACTATTACCAGCACTGCTGCCAATTTAAGATGTGTAAAATTTCACTATTTAGCGAACAACAGACTTTATACTAACTTCACTATCAATATGTGATTGAAGAAAATCTAGGAAATTGGATAGTTCTCCACTCGAGCTATTTGAACTCCTCCTCCTAAGATTACCTATGTCTTGTGAAATTCCTGCAAGTCATAATCCTATTAAAATATAAAAGAAATAAAGATCCATGTTTCTGCAAATTACTATGGTGACAAATACCCTGAGATATCCAGCACTTAAATTCATCCTAATACAACTTCTAAAGTATATAATCAATTATTAAAATAAGAGTAGTTACCATTTTATTGAGTTCTTATTGTATGTCAAACACTGTACTAAGTATATTTAATACAACAGCCCTAGATGTACTATTATTGTCACTTCCATTTACATATGAGGACATGAGGCTCTAAGAGTTTAAGTAACTTGCCCAAGGTTTCAGAGCTATTAAAGTATACAGCTAAAATTTTGAAAGCAGATTTATCTGGCTTCAAAGCTTAAGCTCTTAACTACTACACAGACTTTATATAAGACAAAATATGGTTATGTGTTCACTTACAGTAAGACAAACAAAACCTGGCAATGTCTTGGAATTAAAACCTAGATCAATATTATTATCAAGGGGATCACCCAGTAAAGAGTTGGTCTGTATGAAAATGTAACTTTAGGAAAAATGAGGAAGGTACTTGATGGCAGATCTGTTAATTTAACTTTTTCTTAGGAATCAAATTTTCTCAATTTCCTGATAATGGAATAAACAATTATATGGAGGTCTCATTCCATATGATTTTATAACCTGTATTAAAGCACAAACGCTATAAATATTCCATAGAAAGAAGTAAATACTATCTTTTGACTTAAATTCCTATCTTCTTATTAGAAAATGTCTTTTAATTCAATAAGTAATTCAACTGGAAAATAGATTTGCTTGATGCTACATCTCACTGAAATTGATGTTGCATAATTGGATAATTTGCACTAGGAACATTTAATGGAACTGAAACTATGTTTCATTTTCAGGAATTCATGTGAAAATTAGATCAGAAGTACCTACTTTACAAATATCACTTTATCCTGAAATACACATTCTTCATAAAGATTTCCCCAACATTAATTTTTACTTAAGCCTATGCAAATCATGACAAATCTGCATGTGTGAGGAATATATTCAGGGACTATCTCCATGAGTAACATTATAATTTAGGAGTTATTAACAATAAAACTATATTATCTCCCTTTCAGGAAATCTTCTGGTCTAAGACCTTTGATTATTAAGTTGAACCATATGAAATTGTTAATACTCAGTAAATTCTCACTTGAAAAATAGCAATTTCACATGGTCCTATTTTATATGTTTTGCCTTTGTATTTAGTCAGACTTTCCACTAATATTCATTTCTCTATATAAATTATTATATCAATAAGAAAAAAATTAACTCCAAAATATCTGGGGAATTTGCAAACTGGCTGTGCAGAAAAACTTATTTCATGCAGATAGATATTGATAAATAAATGGAAATTATCAAAATTCATGGGACTCAATGTAACTTTGATGTGAAGTGAGCAGCAGGATGCTTAAATAAGTAAAGAGAAAGTACTTACTTGAGAGTCGATAAAGGCACGGTAGACAATATAAAAGGTGTGGCAGTGAAAAGTAGGAAATAAAGGTGATCAAAATAGATGAGTTTTAGTCAACTGAATTAACTGAATCTTAACTATGTGCAGTACAGTGTACTAACACAGGTAACTGTAAAGAAAGAACAAAAGTAATATAAAGACAAGCTGAAAGAAAATAAAGAAAATCATCTATATTTAATCTAAGGTGGAATACAGACTGTCAATAACAACTTGGATAGACATGCTATTTCCATCTCTTCTCATCTATGCATGTATAACATTTGCATGTGTATGATTTTCTTTAATCATTATAACACTATGAAAGACATGAAGAGTATCTGCCCCCACTTGAGTGAAGATCATTTCCCTCAGTTAAATATTTTCTTTAGTAGCCACTTCTTCAAAAAGCACACTGTTGTGTCAGTGTTTTCAGATTAGTCAGAATATTGTTGTTTCATTTAAATAGAATACTTTTACATATTTTGACCTCCCATATTATTGCATCTGCTAAACATCTTTCACTTATATTGTAGTCTAAGCATAACTGTAAATCATATGTAACACCTGGAGAACTGGTAACAACCACCATTTTTATTACAGTCTGAAGTTGATACTTAAAGAGTCTATGATGAATCTATTTACATAATGAACATCTTTTTTCTAAACAAATAACTGATATTTAATGTTATATATTATGTTAATATGTATAATTTTAGCCTTATTTAATGTAAAAACATTGCTAGTTTTTAATTTTTATTTATTTTTTTAAGATTTTATTTATTTATTTGTCAGAGGCAGATCCCAAGCAGGGGGACCTTTAGGCAGAGGGAGAAGCAGGTTCCCCACCCAGCAAGGAGCCTGATGCAGGACTCTATAACAGGACCCTGGGATCATGACCTGAGCCAAAGGCAGATACTTAACCAACTGAGCTACCAGGCATCCCCATTTCTAGTTTTTAAATATGTACCTTTTTCTATATGAATTTACTTTGTATATAAAGTTTTAAAGTATTTATGTCATCTCAAAGAAAAGTAAAATGTGATTTTCACCAATGAAAGGAAAGTATATTTATTTCACTCTGCACAATCATGCTTGGCTAATTCCTTCCCTTTGAAAATATTCAAGATAAATTTACCATTTTCATGCAAATGTTTTAAATCTGTTTATATTGAAGAAATTTCTGTTATTCTGGTACAATATGCAGCCCATCTTACATTTTGTTAATGATTTAAAAATGAAGAAACCATCATTGAAATCCAAGAGCCTCTTTTATATTGACTAACATAAAGTAAATGTTTCTCTAAAACCCTGTAAGTATTATGTTTTAAATTGAGTTGACTAACCATCCTACTTATTAAAATCATTTTAACTGAAGCCCAGAAAAGATAATTAACTTTTTAAAAAATAATTTTTAATAAAAACTTTGTAAATATTTTATTTGACAGAGAGAGATTACAAGTAGGCAGAGAGGCAGGCAGAGAGTGAGGAGGAAGCAGGTTCCCTGCTGAGCAGAGAGCCTGATGCGGGGCTCAATCCCAGGACCCTGAGATCATGACCTGAGATCCCAGGACCCTGAGATCGTGACCTGAGCCGAAGGCAGAGGCTTTAACCCACTGAGCCACCCAGGCGCCCCTAATAAAAACTTTTTAAACTAAATATTTATAAAAGTTAAATATATGCTATCACATGGTTTCAATTGAATAATCAGCTGAATGTTTTTACAATAGTATTAGTTTGATTTCAGTTTTGCATTTTTCAAGAGTCAGTGATAGCAGAAAGGGTCTTACATTTTATTTTAAGATTCTATTTATTTATTTTAGATAGTGTGGTGAGTAGGGGGAGAGACAGGGAGAGGGATAGAGGGCCAGGGGGAGGGAGAGGGACAAGCAGATTTCTCACTGAGCTGCGTGAGGAGCCCAACTTGGGGCTGGATCTCAGGACCCTGAGATCATGACCTGAGCAGAAATCAAGGGTCGGATATTCAACTGACTGAGCCATACAGGCACTTCTGGTTTTAGATTTTTTTTAAAGCTATTGCTCAGTCATATGCAAGATGAAAAACAAATGAGTACAGGAACACAATTTTACACAGAATCATTTTAATTACCACAAAATTATATATCTCCTATCACCTTTATACAAAATGCTAGTCAAAAAAAATCCATGTTTATATGTTTGTTTTATCAGGCAACATTTAGATATATAAATCAAGGCCTGGGCATATACTCTTTTACTGTGCTTCTCCAAGACAACCAAAAGGAAGAAGCAGTCAAATTCACAGTATAGGGCAAATATTTGCCTTAAAGAGACAAAGAATATATTCCTAATTGTACAGTTTGGTTTTATTTTTAGAAAAAGTAAAAATAAAAAATGGAATAATGAAAGGGATTTTCCAGCATTTTTTTAAGTATATTGCACATATGTGGAACTGAAATAGAAAACAGAGTGACTTGTAGTAAAATATTTAATCTTTCAACAATTCACTTTTTGAAGAAAGAAGGGTGAAAATTCAATGAAAGAAGTAAAAAATACAGTAGAAAGAAAGGATAAGGAATGGGAAGTGGAAAAGTGTTGGGCAAAAACACTAATGAAATATTAGGTCAATATCCCTGCTGTGTGAATTTGGCAACTTTCTCTGACCTGGAATGTGGTGGTACTTCTTACTAAGGGGTCAATGTGCTGCTAGTGTGGGGGCAATAAAAGATACTTGGAATTGCTTATACATGAAAACTTAAAAGATCTAGCTTGTTTTTCCATGATTCATAACACGATAATTTCAAGTTTTTATTTAGGAACGTGTGTCTAATCATTATACTGCCATTTGTCTAAGCAGGAATATGCTTCTCCATAAATACTAAGGTCTAATATATGAATAATACACATATATCATACTCCTAAAAATACACTTCTAATAATGTTTAGAAAAGTATACAACTTTTATGTACCATTTCACCTGGTTTTATAATGTTATGTGTAACATCTAATTTTAAAAACTTTTTATGAAAAAAAATTTAACTTTTTTATGAACATATCACTGTTCAGCATTTGTGATAATTTATCAATATAAGTGTATAATATTTAAAATATTTAAAGCTTTATATCTTCCAATTCTATTCTTCTGAGTAATACCTTTTTCGTGTCTAATGATTTATCTGAATAGTGTCTCAGGAAAAAAACTTTCAGTGGCCGTTATTATTATTTTAAAACCAGGAAACTGTTTGGGTATTTATACAGAAATTCATAGTAAATCATAAGTATTTGACTCATCATAACACATAGTCTCTTAGTGACTATTTTACACTCACTCTTTTCAGGCGAGAGCAATGCTTCAGTAGAAATGGAGTCACTTACTCAACAGAATTACCTGTATTTATGATTATTTAACTGAAGGATAGGGGCGCCTGGGTGGCTCAGTGGGTTAAAGCCTCTGCCTTCGGCTCAGGTCATGATCTCAGGGTCCTGGGATCGAGCCCTGCATCGGGCTCTCTGCTCAGCGGGGAGCCTGCTTCCCCCTCTCTCTCTGCCTGCCTCTCTGGCTGCTTGTGATCTCTCTCTCTCTGTCAAATAACTAAAGAATAGTAGAAATTTAACTCGCAGATATGCCTTTTTAAAATCAATCAGAAGATACAAAAAGTTGTGTCTAAGAGGTCATGAATTTAGTTCAAACCTCTATTCAACTCTGTGGAATATTCTTCTAAAATTTCTATTTTAAATTCCCATAGATGCAAGATTTTTTTCAAAAGGAAATAATTCAGGACAAAATTACAAATATGGAGCAAGTCATAAGTGCACTTATATTTTAGAAAAGTGATTATATTTTTTCAAGATTTTAAGTGATCACCATAATTTTAAAAAGATGCATACCATTTACCTACTAGAATGGGAGTCTACTTGGGCAAAATTCTAGCATGCTAAGCTTCCCTATTTGTACTTATCAAGCAATGACATCTATGTCCATCTATGTTCTATATTTGTGCTGTATTTGCACGATTATTGAATAATAATAATTTTAATTATTTAAAAAAATCCAAGAGAAGGTATTTTAACTTTGGACTAATCCTTGATCAGTATCCTTGACTCACAGTTTTCTATCCTGGCTGATAAACCCTAAAAACATGATGAAAGAATAAGGAATTACCATACTTTTTATGTTTGAAGTAGAAATACAAACAGTAATTTGGACAATACAAATATTGTCCATATAAAAATAAAACCAGAAGTTAATTTGAAAAAAAATCAGTTAAAATAATTAATTGATTCAAGTACACATGATGCTATGCAGGTGGATTGTGACTAAGTTCAATTCCTCCCTTTGTAATGAAGAGAATGTTAATGATTTAGTTGTTCAATACTGTGAGACATTTTATTCCTCTAGGATTTATCCCAGCATTATATATCAGGATTTCTAAACAGAGGCTAGAATTGAGAAATTATTTTAAATAGGGACTTTCCAAGCAAATCCATTAAAAATCAAAATTGCTACATGCCTCTAGACCAAACCTATCGAATTTCTAATACAAATGAAATAATAATGTAACAATCATGGATGAGAAAGACCATAAGCCACCCATAACTTTAATTTGCTTAAACTGATTATATAATCTACAACAAAAAGATGGAATTATCAAAGGAGAAAGTCTAGGTTTTAAATTAGACTTTCAAAGTGTATGTGTTCACATTTTCCTGGCTGAAACTGAATTATAAATGACTGATGATTTTATAGATTGGATATTTCTCCTGCAATTAAGATATCTATAAGTAAAAAAAAAAACAAAACACACCTTAACATTTAGTTTAACTGATGTGGGTTTTTTGTTTCATCAAGGCATGGTATTCTACAGCTTTAATACAGTTATTATGGGTAAATGTGTATTTTTATTTTTATTTTATATTTTATATACTTTATAATTATATTTTAACCATTATCTTTATTTAAACAATTGACTCTGGATTTTTTTCGATTAAAAGAAAGTCTTTTCTAGAAAAAGAGCTAAGCAAATGCTATTGACAATTTTGTCCCCTTTTAGTCATTTAACAGCTTCCAATTTTACCTGTTTGTCATCAGTAGCTTCTGAATAGAGGAGATTCTATGTTAACTTTATCACCACATAGCTAACATTTCAAAATTTATCTGTACGATAGTTCCAAAATAGTAATGTTATAAAACAAAAACAAACAAAAAATCAATGCTTAGGAATTTTCTCTGAAAATCAAGTTGAAGACATTCAAATTATTTCTTAAAAAGATTGAAGAATTTATGCAATGCAGAAGGAATATATGGCTCTGGTAAAAAAGGAAACAAAATTGTAGATCAAAACTATGGAAGACAAAATGCTGTCTGTTCATAATGTAAACTCTTTAAATTAAATAAAAAGATATAATATGAAACAAAACAAACTTTCATTCAAACAAATACAACCCGAGAAAAATATAACTGATGTCACCGGCTTTTAGACTATCTCTTTGCATTTAACCAAAAGTCGTTAATTTATATTTTGAAAAACAGCATGACCTTTGAAGATGTGTTTTCTAAGTCGAAATTTGCAACTCCATTCTATTAATCTATAAAAAGCCTAATGTGATAGGCATTTTTAGCCAGAGAGAAAAAACTTCTAAAATAAACATGGAAATATTTAATTTTCTGTTAGTAAGCAAAACAATTTCATAAATGGAATCATTTATAGTGTTTATGAAATATTAAAACTTTAATATATTTTAGAGTCCTAAGATACAAGGGCAAACTATTAAAGTAAAAATTACTGTAAAACTATTCTTGGAATATTTCTTCAAAACAAAATTATTGGGAGGGAGGAGTTAAGATGGCAGAGTAGCAGGGGAACCCTGGGCTTCCCTCCTCCCTCGAACACAGCTAGGTCAACATCAAAGCATTTTAAACGACTAGGAAATCAATCAGAGGATTAAGAAAACAATCTGCACAATTGGAGGGAGAGAACATGGCAGATGTGAGGTTCTGAGACATGATTTGAGAGAGAGAAAAGCCGTGCTGTGGAGGGGTGGGAGACTTTTCATGGAACAAAGTCAAAAATAGAGGGAGACAGTGGGAGAGAGGGTGGCACGTAGAATTTCCCCAAGGTGCCATGGTGTGGTGATCCCCTGGGTCACATGGGGAGAGAATATTCCCCTTCCTGGAGTGCATTTGAAAGAAGGTATTTTGCCTCTCCAAGGACAGAAGACTCGCCAGGCGGTACTGAGCAAATGGTCAACAGCAGGGTACAGAGGCATGCACAGATGGTGGATACCTGGTCCCAGCTTTTTGTTATTTCAACATAAACTCCGGGCACTCATGCAGGCATGCAACTTCTTTTCTGGGACAGAAATGTGTCAGGCGCAGAGCTACGAAGCTCTCTTCCAGGGAAGTGAGAGGGTCTGCATGCTGCTGGGTACTTTAAGATTTGTGGGGGATTTTTTCTTTTCTTTTTTTTAATTTAAATTCAATTAGCCAACATAGAGTATATCTTTAGTTTCAGATGTAGAGTTCAATAATCGATCAGTTGCATGTAAAACCCAGTGCTCATCATATGGCGTGACCTCCTTGATACCCACCACACAATTATCCCATTCCCTCACTCGCCCCTCTAGCAACCCTGTTTGTTTCATAGTTAAGAGTCCCTCATGGTTTGACTACATCTCTGATTTCTTTCCATTTTGTTTTCCCTCTCTTCCCCTATGATCCTCTGCACTGTTTCTTATATCCCACATATGAGTGAAACAAATAATTTTCTTTCTCTGATTGACTTATTTTGTTCAGCATAATACCCTCCAGCTCCATTTGCATCAATATAGATGGTAAGTAGTCATCCTTTCCAATGGCTGAGTAATATTCCATTGTATAAATATATACCATAACTTCTTTATCCATTCGTCTGTCAAAGGACATCTGGCTCTTTCCATAGTTTGGCCATCTTGAACATTGTTGCTATAAACATTGGTGTGCATGTCCCTTTTCGAATCATTACATTTGTATCTTTGGGATGAAAATCTAGCAGTGCAATTGCTGGGTCATAGGGTAGCTTTATTATTAACGTCTTGAGGAACTTCCACACTGTTTTCCAGAGTGGCTGTACCAGCATGCATTACCACCAAGAGTATACGAGGGATCCCCTTTCTCCTCATCCTCGACAATATTTGTCCTTTCCTAACTTGTTAATTTCAGCCATTCTCACTGCTGTGAGGTGGTATCTCATTGTGGTTTTGATTTGTACTTCCCTGATGCCAAGTGATGTGGAGCATTTTTTCATGTGTCTGCTTGCTATTTGTGTTTTCTTTGGAAAAATGTTCGTTCATGTCTTCTGTCCATTTCTTGACTGGATTATTTGTTTTATGGGTGTTGAGTTTTAAAAGCTCTTTATAGATCTTGGATACTAGCCCTTTTTCTGATGTGCCATTTGCAAATAATTTCTCCCATTCAGTAAGTTGCCCTTTAGTTTTGTTGACTGTTTCCTTTTCTGTGCAGTTTTTATCTTTATGATGACCCAGTAGTTCATTTTTGTTTTTGTTTCCTGGGCCTTTGGAGACATATCTAGCAAGAAGTTGTAGCAGATGATGTCAAAGAGGATATTCCTGTGTTCTGTAGGATTTTGATGGATTCCTGTCTTACATTTAGGTCTTCCATCCATTTTGAGTTTATTTTTATGGTGTAAGAAACTAGTCCAGTTTCATTCTTCTACATGTGGCTGTGTAGTTTTCCCAGCATTATTTCCTGAAGAGACTATCCTTTTTCCACTGGATATTCTTTCTTGCTTTGTCAAAGATTAGTTCCCATAGAATTTAGGGTTTATTTCTGGATTCTCTATTCTGTTCCATTGATCTATTTGTCTGTTTTTGTGCCGGTGCCATACTATTTTGATGATTATAGCTTTGTTACATAGCTTGAAATCTGGCATTGTGATGCCACCAGCTTTGGTGTTCTTTTTCAACATTCTTCTGGCTATTTGGGGTCTTTACTGGTCCCATACAAATTTTAAGATTATTTGTTCCAGCTGTGTGAAAAATGTTGATGGTATTTTGATAGGGATTGGATTTCTCTGGGTAGCATAGACATTTTAACAATATTTATTCTTTTAATTCATGAGCATGAATGTTTTTCCATCTCTTTGTGTCTGCCTGCCTCAAATTCTTTCATAAGTGTTCTATCCTTTTTAGAGTACAGATCCTTTACCTCTTTGATTAGGTTTATTCTTAGGTATCTTATGGTTTTGGGTGCAATTAAAAATGAGAGCTATTCCTTAACTTCTCTTTCTTCAGCCACATTGTTAGTGTATAGAAATGCAACTGATTTCTTTGCATTGATTTTGTATACTGCCACATTGCTGAATTGCTCTATGAGTTCTATTAATTTTGGGGTGAAGTCTTTTGGGTTTTCCACATAGAGTATTATGTCATATGCAAAAAGTGAGAGTTTGACTTCTTCTTTGCCAATTTGAATGTCTTATATATATTTTTGTTGTCTGATTCCGGAGGCTAGGACTTCCAGTGCAATGTTGAACAACAGTGCTGAGAGGGGGCATCCCTGTCATGTTCCTGACCTAAGGGGAAATGTTCTCAGTTTTTCCCCATTGAGAATGATATTCGCTGTGTGTTTTTCATAGATGGCTTTTATGTTATTGAGGTATGTTCCCTATTTGCCTATACTGTAGAGAGTTTCAATCAGGAAAGGATACTGCATTTTGTCAAATGCTTTTTCTGCATCAATTGAGACCATATGGTTCTTATCTTTTCTTTTATTAATGTGACCTATCACATTGATTGATTTGCAGGTGTTGAACCACCCTTGCATTCTAGGAATAAATCCCACTTGATCATGGTAAATAATCCTTCTAATGTACTGTTGGGTCCTATTGGCGAGTATCTTGTTGAGAATTCGCATCCATGTTTATCAGGGATTTTGGATTTTAATTCTCCTTCTTGGTGGGGTCTTTTTCTGGTTTTGAGAACAAGAAAATGCTGGCCTTATAGAACAGGTGTGGAAGTTTTCCTTCTATTTCTATTTTTTGAAACAGCTTCAGAAGAACAGGTATTAGTTCTTCAAATGTTTGATAGAATTCCCCTGGGAAGCCATTGGGCCATGGACTTTTGTTTGCTGGGAGATTTTTGATTAATGGTTCAATTTTCTTGCTGGTTATGGGTCTGTTCAGGTTTTCTATTTCTTCCTATTTCAGTTTTGGTAGTTTATAAGTTTCCAAGAATGGGTCTATTTCTTCCATATTGCCTAAGTTGTTGGCATATAGTTGCTCATAATGTTTTCTGTAACTGTATTTCCTTGGTGTTGGTCATGATCTCTCCTTTTTCATTCGATTTTATTAATTTGGGTCCTTTCTCTTTTCTTTTTTGATAAGTCTGGATAGGGGTTTATTAATCTTCTTAATTCTTTCCAAGAACAAGCTTCTAGTTTCGTTGATATATTCTACTGTTGTTTTGGTTTCTATTTCATTGGTTTATGCTCTAGTCTTTATTATTTTTTATCTTGTGCTTGATTTAGGCTTTATTTGTTGTTCTTTCTCCAGATCCTTTAAGTTTTAAGGTAAGCTTGTGTATTTGAGACTTTTCTAGTTTCTTGAGATTGGCTTCTATTGCTACGTACTTCCCTCTTAAGATTGCTTTTGCTGCATTTCAAAAGTTTTGAACAGTTTGTTTTCATGTTCATTTGTTTCCATGACTTTTTAAAATTCTTCTTTAATTTTCTGGTCAACTGATTCATTCTTTAGTGAGATGCTCTTTAACCCCCAAGTGTTTGAGTTCCTTCCAAATTTCCTCTTGTGATTGAGTTCAAGTTTCAAAGCACTGTGGTCTGAAAATATGCATGGAATAATCCCAATCTTTTGGTACCAGTTGAGACCTGATTTGTTACCCAGTATGTGATCTATTCTGGAGAATGTCCTATGTACACTTGAGAAGAATATGTATTCCTTTGTTTTAGGATGGAATACTTTGTATATATCTGTGAAGTCCAGCTGGTCCAGTGTGTCGTTCAAACTTATTGATCTTCTGCTTAGATAATCTGTCCATTGCTGTGAGTGGAGTGTTAAAGTTCCCTACTAAGATTTGGGGCAAGATGGCGGAGAAGTAGGAGGCGGAGATAGTGACTGATCCCAGAAGTTCAGCTGGATAGTTATCAAACCACTTTAAACAACTACAAACTTAGCAGGAGATAGAAGAGAAGAAGAACAGCAACTCTA
>CM052901.1:45056713-45094243 GCA_028534135.1 Potos flavus
CATATATACAATGGAATATTATGCCTCCATCAGAAAGGATGAATACCCAACTTTTATTTCAACATGGACGGGACTGGAAGAGATTATGCTGAGTGAAATAAGTCAAGCAGAGAGAGTTAATTATCATATGGTCTCACTTACATGTGGAGCATAAGGAAAAACGTGGAGGACATCGGGAGAAGGAAAGGAAGGGTGAATTGGGGGAGATGAACCATGAGAGACTGTGGACTCTGAGCAACAAACTGAAGGTTTTGGAGGGGAGGGGGTGGGGTTTGGTTGAGCCTGGTGGTGGGTATTGAGAAGGGCACATATTGCATGGAGCCCTGGGTGTGGTACATGAACAATGAATCTTGGAACACTGAAAAAATAAAATAAAAGTAATTGGGGGAAAAAAAAAGAAAAGCTCATGGAATTTAAGGGTACTGCTAAGTAACATGATGACCTTAAGCAGGCCATTTAGCTAATTCTGGACAAGTTTGATTCTTCATTTGGAAAAGGAAAAATGGAAAAAGAAAGAGAAAGGGGATAAAATGTCTGCTCCATATAACACAGGTTTGTTTGGAGTGTTAGATTATTATATGTTAAGTCTTTTGCCAAGTACCAATCTACAGACAAATATCAGTTTTATGTAGAATTGTAGTTTTTTTTTTTAAAGATTTTATTTATTTATTTATCAGAGAGAGAGAGCACAAGCAGGAAGAGTGGCAGGCAGAAGCAGGCTCCCTGCTGAGCAAGGAGCCCGATGCGGGACTCGATCCCAGGACCCTGGGATCATGACCTGAGCCGAAGGCAGCTGCTTAACCAACTGAGCCACCCAGGCGTCCCTAGAATTGTAGTTTTAAGGATAAAATAGGGATAGTATTTGCCTTTTATATTCAGTTTAAAATAGGGATAGTATTTGCCTTTTATATTCAGTGGCACTTTGGCAGACTATGTGTCATGCTTTATACTTTTGTTTACTAATTACCTCATGAGATTCATTAAAGAACCTAAACAGCATTTGCCTCTCTGACAACAGAAGATATTTTTGTAATACCCTCTAATAATCTAGTTCTTCCAAGGGAAAACAAAGTGTGATCTCCCAGTTGGCAAAACTATTCACCCCACATGGTTGACTACTAATAAAAATCTCTTATGGAAATGTTTGAGTGTAATTCAAATAAAATGAGAAACCTGAAACCTCCCAAAGTTCTGGGTTTCAAGCACAGCCAGATATTAGCCAGAGCAATACACTTTAGTTTATTATTTAATTTTCTATATCTAAGCAAATTCATAGCCTTAATAGATTTCCCTTTTTTCTCCCAAATACTTTCTTGCCAGACCTATTCTCTCAATTATTTTTATCTTCATAGAGAAAGAAAACAGGAACATGGCTTTGGTTTCTGAGCCTATTTTAGATTAGAATTAAATCCTCATTTAAACGGGCTTATCAGATTTATCCATTCTACTCCTCCTCTCTTGTTCAATTTGATTACAACCTTATTTCTTAGTCCACTATGACAATTGTATCATTGTATATTTATGTTATCATATGTTAACATGTTAAATACTTAGGACAAGGATATTATCCTAAATGTGTCTAATGAGATTCAATGAGTGCTCACCAAAAATTTCTCACACGAATTCAAAACTTCTAAAAGATTAAATATAATAAATACGTTGTTAATATTTTCCTTTGATATATATACCCTTATCATATTTGAACCTAAAATTTTAGTATACACACTGGCTGATGTTATGAATATTGTTCCAGGTATCGTAAGATCAATGATGTAATGCTGCCTCTGACACTTAAAGTAATGTGATCTTAAGGGGAAAAAAAATACCGATCTGTGTGTCTTTCCTTGTATGTCAAAATGGTATAGTACTTGTTTCACAGGACTTTTGTGAGATTTGGATGAGATAAAATTTGTAATACTTTAAAATGCAGTGAAAACAATTTTTTAAGTGATAATGTAATCATTCACACATTACAACGGTGTGGTAGTGCCTGTCATAGTTACTGAGAAATGCTACTTCGGGTAATTTCTTTCTTTCTTTTTGTTATTTCTTTAGATTTAATGCAAAGACTTATGATAAATTTACTTTGCCTTTTTTTTTTAAGATTTTATTTATTTATTTGACAGAGAGAGATATATAGGAACACAAGCAGGGGGAGTGGGAGAGAGAGAAGCAGGCTTCCTGCGGAGCAGGCAGCCTGATGCGGGGCTCGATCCCAGGACCCTGGGATGATGACCTGAGCCCAAGGCAGAGGCTTAACGACTGAGCCACCCAGGCGCCCCGCTTTTTTTTTTTTTAGTTGTTTGTTTTTTCTTTAGAAGCTCAGTTGTTTCAGTTACCACTAAAACATGTTTGTTGGTAATTTATTTAGTTGCTATCATTAGTGTATGAAGTAAGGAAAAATAAAGCAATGATATTTTCTTCTTTTTTTTAACTAACAGACTATTTTTTATTTATTTATTTTTAGAGAGGGAGAGAAGGAGTAGGGGCAGAGGAAGGAGAGAATCTTGAACAGGCTCCATGCTCAGCAGAGAGCCTGACATGGGCCTCAATCTCACAACCCTGATATCATGACCTGAACAGAAATGAAGAGTTGGACACTTAACCGACTGAGCCACTCAGGCACTCCAACTTTTCTTTTTTTTTGAAAACGGTTGGATTTACAGAAAAATTGACGAGAACATACAGGATCATTTTCATTCCCACCAACAATAAACTAGAATTCCTGTTGCTCCATGTCCTTGGCAGCATTTGGTATGGCCCGTGTTTGGGATTTTAGGTGGCCTAATACACGTGCTGTAGTATTTTACTGCTTTAATTTGCATTTCCCTGATAACATAAACATATGGCATGAATCATCTTTCCATATGCTAATTTGTCATCTTTATATCTTTTTTTGGGCAAGATATCTGTTGAAATACTTTACCCATTTTTAAATTGTTTTCACATTTTCAAAGGAAATATTAATCATTATGTTCTCATTGTGTCTTCTATTTCTTTAAACAATAGTGTTTACTTGAGTTGTCAGTCTTCACTTGGACCCAATCTTAACCTGGAATTCTAATTTTTTTTATAATATAATCAACTCAGTTCTTCAGTGATACTATCATTCATTTTTGTCATCCTGTCATACTATTGGCAGTTATAAGTACTTCAACATTTGATGTACATTATATGACATTATCTATTGGCTAATTGTGCTCAACTTTCACTGATATCTCTTTAAGATCTTTATTAAAATTACATGACTTACGATTAAAATTTTATACAGTTAAACTGTATTTTCTCTATTTGATATTTCCAATATTTAAAAAATCTTATTCTATTGAGAAGTATTCTTATTACCTCTAAAACAAGAAAACAGAGGACTGACTTAGTCATCTAGCTAGAATTGATCACTCTAATTCACAAAATTTTAATATTTTTAGCATTTTTGGCACTTGTTAGATTAGTCCAAGAAATATTTTCCTTCCAGTTATGACCCAAACATGGACTAACTTTTTACATTGTATTCAATTTTATGTATTTTTGAGTTCTTTACTTTTTTTAAATGTAATCTCTACACCCAATGTGGGGTTTGAACTCATGACCCTGAAATCAAGAGTCACATGCTCTAAGGACTGAGCCAGCTAGGCTCCCCTAATTTTTGTGTTTTAATGCTATTGCAAATTGACTAAATTTGTTCTCATTCTGTCTTAAGGCATGAACAGCATATTTTCATAGAACTGATATTTTTACTTTCTATAGTGAGTTTTTATCTCTTTTTTGAAAATAGAATTTGAAGAGATCTGTTATTTTTCCTCTGTTTTTGTTTTGTTTTTCATATTTCTTTCTTTTTTGTGTATTTTGGAATTTCCCCCTCAAAAAAAAGATATATGATATTTGGCTGCTATACTTACCTCCTCAGGCAGATGGAAACAGTCTATGCTTAACATTATTAAGTAATGTTAAGGATAAAAAAAAATCCAAGGCAATTTTGACGGATACCCAAATTTATTTAGCACTTACAAAAAACACTCTAATCCAACTGGCCCTTTGGTTTATTGGAATCCTCAAGTTGCCCTCAAACAAGTTCTGCTGTTGCTATTACAGTATCAGACCAGCGTATAGTGCATCATTAGTTTTTGATGTAGTGTTCAATGATTTATTAGTTGCATATAACACCCAGTGCTCATCACCACACGTGCCCTCCTTAATACTATATGCTCGATAACTGAACAAAATAATAAAAAAAGATACATTAAGTACCTAAAAATAAATAAAAAATAAAGTATCGGACTTCAGAAAAGATTAATAGTTTCATTGGGAAGGCAGTGGGTTCTGAATCCCAATGGCACAATTAAGACATGAATTGCAGTTTTGAAGTGACAACTTTTTCAGTTGTTTTCCTAAATCTACTGGAACCACACTGTGCTTCCTAACAAACTGTTTAAACACTTACACTTGACTGTTTTCAATAGCTGTTTTCAATGTTGTTTGTTTTAATTTGACACTGGTTCCATACCAAGATGAACTATACATAAACAAATGGAATTATGAAGATTTCCTAGAATGATTAAGGATGAAAAGTTCACTTAGACTAAATGACTATTCTGCTGTAGTCTCAGATAAAAATCTAGGTGTGAAGAAAGTAGTTAGACAGCATAGTGTCTAATTTACCATTTATTCTTTCCTTAAGGGAAGTTTTGAGAGATAGCAGATATAAAATTAACTCTACCAAGTCTTTTTTGCTATTGTTGTTGTCCTTAAAAATATCAGACATTACCTGAAACTAATATCATACTGCATGTTACTCAACTGGAATTTAAATAAAAACATGAAACAAACAAATTAAAAAAAAAGTACTACTTTGCCCTAGAGTCTTTGGTTATGAAGATGTTTTATAGACTAAAAATTTTAAAAGGTCAGCAAAGGTTTAGATCCATTCACTTATGTAAGTTGTAAAATAGCTGAATAAGGAGATTAAAAATCAGTTCCTAGCCTTATGAGGGCAACTTGCATTTTCTTCACAGACCAAATCTTTTTGCTGTCAGAATAGTCAGATGGACAATTGAGCAGACCTATTATCTTATATACTTTATTACTTCCTGAAGTTGGAAATTGGCAGCAAGTGCTGAATACAGATAGAATCCTGCATTCATTCTAAACTCATATGTCAAGCATAGATTATTAAAATAGACTTACAGAAAAAAATCAGGCACTAAAAAGAAAATAAAAATAATGTCTTCGAATTAGGTAAATGAAAATGTAATTGGTCATTCTATTCTGAAGTCTGAACAATTAATTGATAATGTTCATGTTCGACATTTCACAAACTAATATCACCAATGATCTATGTTATATTAAACTGCTCAGAATTTTTGGATCTCTTTGGAAAAATTTTAAAAATATTGGTAAACTGTTGACATTCTGTGGCCAATGGCTTTCTTTTTAAAATGTTATCAACGTATGCATATAGTGCTTGTAAAATAAATTTGACTATACAATGAGCAAGCAATTGGATTTTCTTCTGAACTAGTTTCAACTGATCTAGTTATACCAAAGGTTAAAATCAATTTTAATACCCAAAGCAATAATTCATAACATTTTAATTTTTAAAAATTTATACTTTGCAAAACAGCTGTTACCTTTGCTTACTTCGCCATTTTAATGTTGTTTACCAGGCTAAGAACTAGCCTTTTGTTGCTCAGTGTGGTTTGCAGGGGGCAGCAGCGTCTACATCCCCAGTAAACATGTTAGAAATGCAAAATTTCAGGTCCTACCTAGACTCTACTGAATCAGAATCTGCATTTTAACAAGATTCCCAGATGACCAGTATGCACATTAAAGTTTGATACACACAGTAATAGAATATAACTTCCTAGAAACTGGAGTTTGAAATAAGTCATTGGCAGTGATGGTGATTGACTACGAATTGTGTATTTGGCTCTATTTCTTTCTAAAGTGCTTTGATTCTGTTATAGCTAACCAGCTATTATTTTTAGCAGTGACTTTATATTCCCATATTTATTTATTCTTGCATGCAATTCTAAGGCATTCAGAAGCCATATGATATTTAATGGATTCAAATTCCCTTCCTCAAATAATCCTGCTTTGCACTCTCACATTATAAAATGGCTAGCATATACTGAAACTGCTTTATATCACAGATTTTGTTAAGAGTTGTTGCAAGACAAGGGATGCTATAAGAACTGTGGAGCCTGACTGAAGGCTAAAATATCAGTGTTAAACTGAGCAATTTTCTTCCATGATGTAAAGAGAAAGACAATGGAAATCTTGCCTGATGACCATAATGCAAGTTCCCATGTAAATGTTTTATCCTGTTAGTTTGTGTGTTAAGCCTCTCTTAAAATTTTAATGTATCCACATGTATTTGAGCTTTCATGATCCAAGTAAAACTAACAAAAAAATCCAGCAAATAACAGTCAAAATATTCTAAATATATAATATTAGAAATGAGAGGGAGAAGCCAACCTAGGCAGTTTCAAAAAGGTTGCATGTTTCACACTAAACTGAAAAACAGTCCTTAGCCATCCCTCTGCCACAAAGTAAAATAAATCATTCTAAGTTTATTCAGGGAAGAAATCAAAGCTTTGCTTTGGCATATTTTGCCATACTACCTTTACCTGACCTATATTCCCTAACATACAGACATATACCCCAGGATGGGCAATAAGACCATGCAGCAAGCAGACCAAAGTTAAAATCTTTCCCAAATTATATTTAAACCTTCAGAAAATTTACTTCTAAGTCTTTAGGTAAATATGGATTTATAAAAATAAAACCATCATTTGAGGAATGCTTGCCATTTTAAGTAAATGGGTTTTCAAGTCGTTTTTAAATAGTTAAAATATTTATATAACTTAATGCCTTGATACTTTATTTAGCCTTCATGTCAAAACTTCATTTTGCATGTTTTATAACATAATATGCACAATAAAGACACTTTTAATAATTTAAATTCAAAGGAAAATGTCAAAAACATTGTATTTTCCATATCTGAGTCAAATTGGAAACCTGTTGAGCTTAATAAAGCCAAAGAAATAAACAAGTCTTGGATATATTTAACTTTCTGATAAGGTACAAAACTATTATTGCATTCAAGCAAAGCAGGCAACAGGTAAGGCTATGGAGTATATTAATTAATGCTATCACCCAATGCCTTACATGAACTCCTATACCCTTAGTTCACTTACTGTAAATGAAGGAGTTGGACCAAATGATCTTTCTCGTCCCCTTTACTTCCAGAATTTATAAAACCTGGACCATACTTGTCATATTGCAATGTACCACTTGGCATCTTGGCATGTATGTATGTATGTTGAATTTAATTTGATGTCACTATATATTACTTTGCTATTTTTGTTGTTCATTGGTTTTGCCCAATCAGAATGTAAGCTTCCCAAAGCAGGTACCACTTTAAATTTGTTAATGGTCACCCTTCACCGTCCAATCCCTCACATCTAAAGAAATATAATGCGGAGCAAGCAAAACTTTTTTAGTTATTAATGGTTAATGGATCAATGCAGTAAAACTGATAATACCTGCAGTACCACGGGACAAAGAAAGAATGCTTTATATGGCTATTGATTTTTTTTTAAGATTTTATTTATTTATCCGACAGAGAGAGAGAGATCACAAGTAGACAGAGACGCGGGGGGGTGGGGGAAGCAGGCTCCCTGCTGAGCAGAGAACCTGACAAGGGGCTGACGTGGGGCTCAATCCCGGGACTCTGGGATCAGGACCTGAGCCAAAGGCAGAAGCTTTAACCCACTGAGCCACCCAGGCTATTGATTTTTGTAAAACATCATATTTTTTTCATTGGAAATGGACTTGAAATAATTTACACTTTCTTCATCTTACTTTTGGGAAACCTGTACTCCAGGGAGATTAACTTTTTTGTCCAAGATCACTCTCTAGATACTAATAAAATATAAATCATAAAATACCTTGTGTTCACAAAATTTAAATAAAACTTCTGCTCACACTTTCCATACCAAAAACCATGGGATAAAGTTTAGAAGCTTGAAGACAACAATGATTTGCATATTGGAAGCTAAAATGTCCTTTTGCTTGATATGATCCAAACCTATACACAGTTAATTCCCAAAGACATGCTGCTTCACAGATGGCATGTCAGAAGAAAACCACTACTTAAAGATCATTGAAAAATATTCCCTAAAATCACTCCTATATAAAAATATAGATGCTCTAAAAACCGAATTAGGCTATAACACAAAATATTTGTCATATTAAGTAAACTTAAACTTTATGGAGTATCATTATGATTTGTCATAATTTGAATTCTTCCTATAAATAAAATAGAGGAAGTATATGTATCTCTGTAGTGTGTACTGTTAAATTTCAACAGTCCTACTATTTTCACCATATAATTCTTACAGGGTTAGTGCACGTAGACTCTAAATAAGAGGAGAATATGACATAAGTAGCCAATTAATTGATAAACTTATTTAAATATACTTGAACATACTTGTCTTTAAGATTTTTACTTTTTAATACAAGAAGCATTTTTTGTTGTTTTTCTTACATTCAGAACTTTGAGAAAATATACTCAAAGAAATGAAAGGCAAGGTGGGATGCTGGAAAAATTCCAAGTTTGGAGACTGAAAATCAACAACCCTGTATAAGCTTCCCCTCTTACCATCTGGAAAGCCTATTTGATGTCTGACCTTCAGTTTTCCCACTGAAAAAAAATAGGTATAACCATTCCTTCTTTTTCTATTAAATTTTTTGAGACTATATTAATATATATACTTCCAAAATGATATAAATATAAAAAATGGTATAAATATAGGATACTGTACAAATTAAAGGTATTAGACTAGCAGAATGAATTAAAACAAAATTGTAGTAGAAACCTTAATGTTTTATTTTCATTTCATATGATAACAGTAAATGAATTGTAAAATCAGTACAAATCTCAACTTGTATTCTAATCACTTAAAAACCTTAAAAAGAAATTAATTTTTATATAGTTTAATTAAAATTCATCAACAAATTACTTTTATTATTGTCATACTAAAAGGTATATTATATTAATTAAAATAGTTTTTATTAAAGAGAGAAAAATTATCTTGGATGATTTAGTTTCTTCTTTCTTTTCTCTTTCCTTTTTTTGTCTTCCCAAATCTACACATTTGAGTTGAGAAGATTAGGTAGAAAAAAAATCATTCTTTCAGATCTGGGCTGGAAATGACAACTATAGCCATCATCACTCTTACTTTGAAAATCTATTATACTGATTTGATGCTTAACACATTAAAGACAACTAAAAGGACACTTTAATTCCTCGATCAGTTGAGGATTTTTAAAGTGCAAAAGATAATAGAAGCATTTATGATTTCTGCCAAGTCACTCTTCTAATTCGAAAATTGTGATTGAAGAAGACTCTATCAATTTTTTACTGTTTGATAATGAGAATGCAGTCTTTCCACAGATGTCACCAAATCTCAAGACACTTTTCACCCTAAAATAGCTTTCTCCATGTAATAAACCTGTACTTCACAATTAATATTGCACAGGGTATAAATCTTGAGGGACCATGGCATATAGGTCATTTGATGTTTTCTCCTAAAAAAAGATAACCACATTTTAGCGATGATGCCTTCATGAAAACTTCTATTGAAAAACAACACCATTTCAAATAGGATTAGATTAATGTGAACATCACAAGCTAGTCTGGAATATCAAGGCATCTTACCTAGTTTTCTTCATTCTGGATACTGAATGATCAATAACGTCTTCAGATAATAGAACTCTGCTCAGACAATGACGTGTAATTTAGAATGTTATAATATAAAGTCAATCCAATTAAATGTAGTTATATGTTTTATTTTTCCCAAAGGTAAAAGTTACCTGTCATTGATGAAAGAATGGATCATCTATTTTTTAAGGCATACTCTTTCTTCCCTCACCAATTCCCAGTAAAGGTTCAGCCAACCCTAGTACATGTGGAAATATGGACGATCCACACACAACTCTAAGAACTCTAAGAATGTAGTAAACAAAACAAAACAAAACCCACACACACACCAAAAATACAAGGATTCCTTTGCCTCTGAAGATTGATATGGTAACTGTATATGTTGATATGAACATGCTTTGATAAAGGCCTTCCTGTGTGTCTGTGTTGGGGGGGGTTGTCCAAGGGGAACACCCTCTCAAAATATATAAATTTGAGCCACAAAGCAAAAAGGAGAGGGAAATAAAAAATATGGAAGAAACATTTGCTGAAAACACAAAAGAATGGGAAGAGAACATACCAGAAAGGATGGGATGCAGAGAAACAACTTCAGGAGAGTGTAGTGAGAAATTCAGAAAACCTGGATTCCCCAATGTACAATATTTGACTCCCTAGTTTTAACCAAAGGAAAACAGATATTTTCAGGCATAACAAAAAATTTAACAAATCTAAGTAAGGAATTCCATCATAAATTTTTGAAATAAATTAGCAAAAGACACACAGAGATAGCAAGATCTCTTCTTGGTAAGGAAAATTTCACAAATCTCTGAGTTTAAAGTAGATGTTTCTTTTTGTTTTGTTTTGTTTTGTTTTGTTTTTCACTTCTTTGAGGTCACTGAAGGGGAAGAGAGTGCAAGGTAGGTAGTGGGAAGAAGAAGTAAAATGGGGATGAGTGGAGAAATAACTTAGGTAGATAATGTAGAGAAGAAGCAGGGAGGGAAGATGAGAATTGGAGGAAAAAGAACAGAATAGAGGTGTTTGTTGGGTGTAAAGGGAGGAAAAAGCCAAGATTAAGGGACTAAGGGACTCATTGTGGGTAGAGAGAAAGCTGAAATGGGAAGAGTGGGAGAGATGATGCAGAGAAGTATGTGAAAAAATGGAGTGCGATGAATATAAGTATGCTTGCAGGTGGATAAGAGTGTCCTGGCTCACAGAGGCATCAAGCCACCTTTTCATATTCTCTTTTGTATTCCTGGAACTAAGCACATTGTCTGGCACAGTAGATGACTAATTAATGTTTGTGGATACTTCTGTGAATAAATAGATGGCACCTTCTTTAAAATATGTGAAGCAATATTTCCAAGAAAATTAGATTTTAAACTTTCATCCCCTGAATAATTTCCCTTCCTACTAATAGAAAATGTGGCAGCCATATATATTTTATCAAAGTAGGTTAAAGCCAGTGGTTAATGTAAAGTCTCCTTGTAGGTGCAGCTCCCCACCAGCCCCAAGAACCTTATAAATCCTGGATAAAGACTGTTGTGGACTGATTGCATAGAGAAAAGGAGAATTTTCTAAGTTTATACCAGATTTCTTCCTGCCACCAGCATTCTGGAAGCTCTCTATTAGGAATTTCTACCTTGCAAAAAACAAAGTTATGGATAACAAGAGAATAAATAGCGTGAAACCTGGAATTCATTCTGCCAGGGATTCCAGCTGCAGCTGCCTAAACCAACACTACCTGGGTGTCCACCGGAATTGCATTCGGGTGATAAAAACAAACAAACAAAACAAAACAAACAAAAAACCCTCCTTTCAACCCTCAGCAAATAATTAAACTTTAGAAAATGATTGTGTTTTTATGCGTGGTCTGTGTTTCCTTCCCATTTCTGTATTTCAAATGCACAGCAAGTTTAAGTTTGCTACCTTTTCTGGTATACCACATAAAGGAAGCCTTCTATCAAAGGTTAGAAGAAAACAAAATCCTGGATTTACAAATCCTGGCAATTCTTTCCTACTCCTCCCTTTCTCCCCAATTTCCCACCTGCCTCCAAACCAACATACAGTAAGTAAGCAAAGTGTTGTGATTCTCTCTGAATGTAATTTCCTTGGGAAGGTAACAGGTTCTGAGGCCCAGTTGCCTATATCCTGCCCTCTTGCCCTGTGCAACCTTCTCCAACTGTGCGCTGATGTCCTCCCAACGCTAAAGAAAGGATTGTCAGCAACCAGGGGTAAAGAATTAGCTTCAAATTCAGGAAAGCAGGTGGGTTGCTCCTTAAACCTAGAAAAGCAAACTCAGAGAGGAAGCCTAAATGGGCTTCTGTCTTGAAAATATCCTATTCCCGAATCTTCCCTATTTGGCGCGCCGGTCTCCAGTGACTGTGCATCCTCATCCTAAAGAGCACGGTGGCCTCTCCTCTGCAGCGGCAGAAACTACAACCTTTCTTTTCACAACTCCCAATCTCCAGTCCCTCTTCCAGTGAAGGGGACTCCTCACACAAAGCCACCGCCTTTGATTGACCCCCTCTCCCACCGCACCATTTCTTTGCCAAGAAGACCGTCTTCGCTTTCTAGGGAGAAAAGACAGCCACGGGATTTTAGAGACGCCGGTCTTCACATCCCCTTTCTTATCATCCAGGAAGGAGAGTAAACAGCGGAAATTTAACACTGGTAATTATTATTTTATCCGGAGAACGTGCCCTCTAAAATGCCTCTAAATAAGTAAATTCAGTTAATAGTGAAGGTGTAAACTGAAAGGGGAGAGAGAACGGGGAGGGGGGAATCTGAGGGGAAGGAAAAGAGTATGGGGAGATCCTCAAAATGTCCTTGATCCCAAGGTTCAAAGCCGGCTGATGCGCAACCAGCACTAGTCTCCACCGCCTCTCAGGTCTCCGCGCGCCTCTTGGGAGCTGGAAGGAGACGCCGAGACCCAGAGCGCGGGAAGGAGGCCCAAACGCAGCGAGTGGACTGCTCCTCGGTCCGTATCGGGAGCGCGCGGGGCAGAGCTGATCGCGCTCCCGATACGGACTACGCGCTCGGCTTTCATTTGGCTTTGCCTCTCGTGGGCTGACGTCTTTGCCAGAAGGAGGGGCTGCCTAGGCGAAGGCGACTGGAGAAAAAGGATTTGGGGCCTCGCTGGTAGAGGCACTCCCTGACTGCTTGGCAGAAACAGCGCCGTGGCAGTGGTGGCTGGACTCAGCCCTTGCGAGCTGCCCGAGGGGAATTCTTAATTTAGCAGAGGGAGAAAGGTATCCTTAGACCTTCGCGCTTCTGTCTCTTGGTTCGTTTGTCAAAACCAACCGCGCATCGTCCGCACTTCCTCGGGTGAACCAGACAAAGGCAGGAAAGGGGTAAACATCTACAAATACTGTTACTTGTACTTGCTCTCAAATGCGCACCCCACCCCCAAAATACGCAGGCTAAAGGACAGCCCTGAGGCTTAAATTTCCAGCCCTGATTGTGCGAGTTTGTTTCAAATAAAAGTGTAATTTCATTTAGTCTTTACCAAGTTCAGAAGGTGCCCGCAAGTAACCTTTTTTTTTTTGAGTCACACCTGTTTTAACCTTTTATGGGAGGAGGAAGAGTCGCTTTAGTCATAAAGCACCACTACCTTCTCAGATGTTGCGCTGTTTTCAGAATTCTGCACTCTCCTCAGATTGTTTCTTAAGCGCACGCAAGCGGCTTCTCCAAAACCATCGCCCCCTCCCCATATTTTCTACCCGATTCCTGGCCTATCTCGATTTTTAAATACTTCTTTTCACATACTTTCCTTAGAACAAAAACAGCTCCAGAGCTAGGTTTAAATGCCATCATGAGATATTTGCACACAAGGACTTGCTTTCGTTTTGTTCTCGCTATTTAATTTTATTTATTCTTTTGTGCTAGCCACTCTCTTCCTAGGTCTTTGTTCTGTGGGTGTGTGCCGCAGTGGCGCAAGTTTCGATTCCCAGCCCCCAGCCAACATTTGGGAAGGGCACCCCGCTCGGAGAAGCGAGGGCCCTCCTACAGATGCCTGTGCACACTCAATCCATACAGGCACCGGCACCCCCACCCAAAACCGCAGGGCGGCCAAAGTGACAAAACCAGGAATAATTCATATGGAAATGAAGAGACTCTCTTCAGTTGGAATCTAAAAATCTTTCCTTGGGGGAGGAAAGGAAGTGGTTACCGTTGTACACTCTTGGAAAGGGTCCTCCTCGCTTTTTTGCAAGTAAAGGAAGTCAATCCGTGGCTAAGCCCTCATATGTAAGTCCTGTCTCCAACCGAGGGCAGCTTGCCTCTCTGCTTTTCTAAAGTTTCTAATAAAAAGCACCCATTTGCGACAACGCGCTTTTAAAAAGTCACCTTTTCTGATGACGTCCTTATTGAGGCATTCATTTTTGAGAAAAGGGGATGTTTTATGGCTACGCGCTTAAAAAAATAATTCCTTTGTGGAGAGAGGAACTGTTTTTAGGGTCTATCTTAAAAAACGCCATTCATTTATGGGCTAGGTAGGCGGTTTTGTTTTCGTTGTTGTTTCGTGGGTTTTGTTTGTTTTTTGGCTAAGGGATTAAAAACCATTTCCTTACTGAAAGGGACTCTTTTACGTTCGGCTACTCTCTTAGAAAAAGTCTTTTTTTTTTTTTTTCTTTAATGAGGAAAGCATATTTTTCAGCTATGTGAGTATAAGAAATTTATTTTTTAAAGCAAGGCAGAATTTTCCACACCTACCATCTCCACCACAGTCAGCAGGTGCTGCTGGCTGAGCACAGCTTCCTAAGTAGGGCGGGAAGGAAAGGCGGGGAGGCCAGCACTAGGCCGAAGGGCCCGGAGAACCTGCGCGCTCCATGGCATGCCGCGCTCTCCTCCACTGTGTGTCAAGGGTCAGGCCCTCAAAAGTTAGAGCCAGCCAGGCTGGGATTCAAACCCCTAGTCCGCAGAGATACAAACGCACAGCTCCCTCCGCTCTGCCAGGCTAACCAGAGTCGCGGGTATGATCTTTTCTGAGCACTTGCCCCAATCTTAGAGTTTCCTTCAGCCTGGCTGAAGCTGGCTTTATCTGTTAAACTGGAAGACCTTTTTGCTGGGCCTATGTCGGGGAAATTCATGAGTGGACATTTTTCTGACAGAAGTGAGAGTTTTTGCAAAGTAACCCAGCCAAGGCAAGCGGTGGCAGTGCCTAAAAGATATTCTATCTGCACTCACCTTTTGCTCTTTCTCTTACCTCCAGGGAACATATGGGGGAAGAGGAAAGGGAAGACACCAGAAGCGTCTCTAAAAATCATTCTTGTCATAGTCAAGACCCCAGGAGTGGGCAGCGGGAAGGCTCCGCGTACTAAGTGCGGTACTCACGCTTCACTGGCCGCACTCTATTCTGGCACCCGGACCCGATACTTACCCAGTGACCGAAGCCTCTACAGTAGAATGAGGTGGTAAGTAAAAGAGAAAAGGCTTTCGCTAGCTCCACCGAGACTGCGACTGCTGTAGCAGGCTCTACCGCCACAGCTCACAGTCCCTGAAGCAGCTGCAGTCGTGGAGGCTGCCTCTGAGGCTATTCAGAACGCCGGGGCTGCCTGGGCCTCCCTTGTGGACGCTAATGTCACTCGGCGCCTTCAGTTCAACTTGCTTTCTGCTTCGCCACGCGAGCCGCTGCGTGTAGCTCCGGCTCCATCCAGCTCACGGATCCTCCTGCCCTGACCGTACGCCGACTGCAAGGAGCCAGTGCCGAGCCAGCCCTTTTCAAAGGCGAGGGGGAGGGACTAGACTGAGGACAGGAAGGGGAAAAGGAGGGGGGTTGAGTGAGGGGAGGGCGGGGGTGAGGGGAGAAGTAAACCAGGGTCCGGGCCGCCTGCTGGGAGGGGATGGCGCAGCACCTACCTACAGCTGGGCAACCCCCTCTGGTCCCCACTCAGTGCACCCCACATCTCCCACCGCTCCGGGAGCGGTCCCTCCCGGATGACAGGGAATCAGGGGAGGTGGGCAGGGGCGAGGCGGCGGTAAGCTTAGGAAGTACTCTTTGCCGCCCGGGAAGGCGGCAGAATGTGTGCTGGCTGCTCGCTCCCGTGAGGCACCCACTGCTGGGGAAAATGCGCCGCTTTCCGACTGCGGGTTTTGCAGAGTAAAAACTAGGGCATGCATTGCTCCTCTCGGTCCTCCATTCGTTGCTGTCTTGGCCTCCTTTTAAGTTTAACTCCTTCATATTATTTTACAGCAGTTTTATTTCTTTTTTGTTATGTGTGCTTTTCTCCTGATCCCCCTGAGGGCCCTGACTCCAGATAGAGAACAAGCATTCAGAAGAACCATTTTCTCGTACTAAGGGTACTTAAGGCAAACTGGTGGAAGTAGGGGCAGGAGCCTAGCGAAACCATAGTTGAAGCCAAGAGACTGTGCCTGCATATATCATGCTTAACTGTGAGCCAGGTCTGGTACCTCGCTCGCCTTTCAGATTGATTTTCGGGGAGCGGCAGAGAGGGGGATAAGAGGGAGATCAAGCATTTGGCTACCCCAGACAACAAGTACATAGGAGAGTAAGCAGGTCGGTGGCTTCGGGCTGCTTTAGGAAGAGGTCTAGCGCTTCGCTGCCTGGGACCCTGCAGCATTGCGGGTGTGGACAGCACCATTTCTAAGGTAGGAAAGGATGCAGGGGAGGGAGGAACCCGGCCCTGAGCCTGCAAGACTGGTGCTTGCCAGCGCGCTCCAGCTGCCTAGCTAGTGATGCCAGGTTGGGCAAAGGCGTGACAGGTCTCTCAAGAACACTTAAGCAACGGGTTTATGGCTCTGATAGGTCGTGGGTTATCTAGAAACAGGGCTAATTTCCTCGTCCCAGTCATGGGACCAAAACCTTTCCGGCCGGTGTACTCTGATTTTTACTCCAAAGAGGGAGTCCTTAAATTTACCCAGAGGCCAGAGAATGAACCAGTAAATTCCTCTTCAGAAAGGTGTAGGGTTTTAGGGGGAAAAATCCATTTTCCATGCTTAACCAAGAGAAAAAAAATTATCTTTGTAGTGCTCTGCTTTGTTTTGAGGAGGAGACTCTCTTTCCTGAAATAAAAAGAGAAAAAGTAGATAATGTTTTGGGGGGCCAAGAGCACAGTATTCATTTTTATTTTTTTTTGTCCATTGAATGAAAGAGGGAATACATCTGCACAAGGTAGACCATCAGGAACGGAAAATGCTAATTATCATGAGTTGATGTCCTCTAATAACTTCTTCATGGAGAGTTTTTGGTGGTGGTTTTTGTTTCGCTTTTTCTTTCCTTTTAATTGAAAGGCAAATCTTTATGACTTCTTTCCCTAGTATGTCCATCTCCATCTTCATAACTGTCTTCTTTCCAATTTCTGACATTTTTTAAAGGTTAAAACCTTCGTTCAAATAATCCTCACACCACTTTCCTTTTCCTGTTGCTATTGGTTGATTGATTTTACATGTAAAGCTACTATTGAGAGTGTCATTAACACCGCAGTTCAGTGTGATCTTCATGAAAAAGGACATACTGAAGTATTTACTATTACTTTTACTCCTCCTGTAACTCTGCCTGCATTATTCATAGTATCCAGCACATGCATTGTCCATTTCTTGGGAATTAGAAAAATGTCTTGGAGATGAAATCAGAAGCTGTCAAATAGTTACAGTTCTGACTCTTGGGGTTTGCACTTCTGGATAATACTCTGCCATAGAGGATGGCAGGAACTCAATGAAAATAAAATCGCTGACTGATCCAGGACAGTGTGGAGACAATCCCATGGAGGCACTCTCAGAGCACTAATAATCATTTATAACATCCACTTTATTTTTTTGTTACAACTTACCTCATTTTTTAATTTTTATTATGATCCTTTATTTAGAAAAATAAGTTAATAGCAATTGTGAACATGGGATACTGAGACCATAGATTTAAAATATAAAATCTACTTTAGATGCCAATTAACTGATTTCTTAAAATTTCCAACTAAATTCAATGCAGGAGGAGAGAACTGATCAGTGATTGTGGAATTGAATTGTTGAATTGAAGCATTTAGTTATCATCCTGACAGACTCAAGAGGTTAATATTATTATCCACATTTTACAGTTCCTGAAACCGAAATTCACTGAGGACAGATAATTTGCACAAGACCATCGAGTGGAAGAGTAACAGCCTCTGGATTTCCATTCAGAGTGTATAACTCCTAAATTCAGCAACATGGTTGCTTTATAGTTAATCTGGATTATTCTATAATGTATAGCACAACATTTAGTTTTAAGTGTACAGTCCAATAGAAAATTATCTCTGTAGAGTAGGAACATTAGTTACAGACCAAGGAGACTACCAGTTGAACTAAGTAAATCAAAAAATCATCTGAGAGATGCGGTTTGTTGATTAAACTGACAGAAATCCACATCTGATAATAATGAAAATGTTTCCCATTTTCTCTTCTGTGTTCTGTCTGATGGTGGCATCAATGAGCAATGGCATCACCAAAAGCCAGGGCATGTGGCAAAAGCTCTCCTCTTGGTGCTTTAACTCTAAAGGGCCTAGACAGGAACTCAACTCTTCTTATATACAAAGAGAAGGAATCCTTGATTGAATTCCTTTTATGCACCATCAATATTATTTATATTGTCCCATTAACTCTCAAAACCATTCTGTGAAATAGCTATTATTAGCTTCATTTTCTTTTTTTAACAAACAAAGAAACAGAGATTCACAGAGACTAGATAAAATGCCCAAGGTTCTATAGGTATAAAGAATAGAGAGGTGGGAAATTCAAACCCGTGTCATTTGCAGTCCACTATGCTGACCCTCAGCATATGGTCCTCCAGTTGTGTGGCTACACATTTTCAGACTTTGCTTTACATTAAAAACTATATAGGGCACCTGGGTGGCTCAGTAGATTAAGGCCTCTGCCTTCGTCTCAGGTCATGATCTCACGGTCCTGGGATCAAGCCCCACATTGGGCTCTCTGCTCAGCAGGGAGCCTGCTTCCCCTCTCTCTTTGCCTGCCTCTCTGCCTGCTTGTGGTCTCTCTCTCTCTGTCAAATAAATAAATAAAATCTTAAAAACAAAACAAAACAAAACTATATAATTAACAAAAGCCCTCAAAAGTTAAAAGGATATTGTAGGAATTTGGTTTTTGGAGGAAATACCATGAAAGAGCCATGACATTTATTGCATTTTATTTGTTCAGTGTTCCAACTTGGAACTTGATCCGGGGTTCTGCTAAAATCAAAAAAGGGAATGTGTACCCTAGAAACATGGAAATCTGTCTGATTTGTGAAGATTAAACTATGAAGCCATTTCATAATTATAGAATGGATCAGAGAAGAGATTTAAAATACTTCAAGGAGTAAGGATGTTTCTCAGGCTGTGTAAGAATTTATTAAAATTGAGAAATAATGTGTTAATGTGAAAAAGACCCAGCCAGCCTACTCTGTTTTTTACTCCAAAGAGTGAATCCTTAAATCAGCCATGGAGACCTAGTTAAGAAAGAGTCAGAGAGGTGAGCATTGGTAGCACCTATTCATGTTCATTTTCATCTCGCTAGCAGAACCACCATTGATATGAGATTGATGAAGCAAATCAAATGTTCTGAGATTTCAGTTGCCCTTGCCTTGAAATACCCCTTATCAAGCAACATGATTGTAATTTGACTTCCCATGTACTGTTTGCACAGAGAACGCACAGGCCATGCAGATAGATGAGAATGGTACTTTGTATCATGTGATAGTTGTTTTGCATAAAATCCCATTCATCTTTGTGTTGTCCACAACAACTTGCATTGTACATTGTACATAAATGTTACCATCTATGAATAATCATTGTTATTGAGAAAGTAGGTGGACATGTGGCCATAAAACTGTAATACTGGATGAATTACATTCTGTATATTTTTCATATTTAATATTAACCATCTGCAACAATTGGAATTAGCAGGAGACAGTGTGCCCAGTGGTTCAGAAAAGAACTGTGATTTTAGACCAAATTTGGAGTTCTGGGTCTGGCATTTTTTAGCTCTGTGGCTGCGGGCAAATTAATCTCTGGACCTGTACTGTATAAGATAGACACTAGCCACATGAGACTATTGAGCACTTGCAATGTGACTAATCCAAATTGGGATGCTCTGTAAGTATAAAATGAATACCCTATTTTGAAGATTTAGCACATGCACATACACACATATATAAAATATATCATTACTATTTTATATAAATTGCATGATGAAATGATAATAGTTTGAGTAATTGGTTAAACATATTATTAAAAATAATTACACCTTTTTGTTTTCAATATTTTAAATGTAGCTGCTAGAAAGTTTTAAATTACTTATGTGGCTTGAATTATACACATTTTTCTTTTTGTAAGATTTATTTATTTTTTTAAGAGAGAGAGAGTGCATGGGAGAGAGGGGCAGAGGGATAAAAAGAGAGAAACTTAAGCAGATTCCACGCTGAGTGCAGAGCCCAACCCAGGGCTCAGTCTCAGGACTCTGAGATCATGAGCTGGAGGCTTAACTGACTGTGCCACCCAGGTGCCTCTATACATATTTTCAAAGAGCTATCCTAAAAAGCTTCAATTACTTTACCCAAAAAATGTAGATAATAACCTCATTTACCTCAAATTATTATACTGATATTTAAATAAAATAATGCACCTTAAATTCTTAGCACAGTATCTGACAATAAGCTAAAAAGTTGTCACTCTCTAGGAGTTTGGAATAAAGATGTTAAGTAAATTTTTTTTTCTCTCCCTCTCTCCCTCCCCCTTTCTCTTTCTAAAATAAATACATTAAATAATAAATAAATAAGAAACTTAAACTCTAATGGGTTAGGGACTACCTAAGGAGAAAACTTTAGTTAAGAATTCAGTTTTATTTATTTATTTTTAAGTTATTATTTAAATTCCAGTTAGTTAACATATAGTATAAGATTAGTTTCAGGTGTACAATACAGTGATTCTACACTTCCATACAAGACCGGGTATTCATCCAGCAAGTATTTTTATTTATTTTTATCCCAAGTGAAATCATTCTACTTTTCTCTCTAAAAACAACAAACATACATGTGTGATGCTGGGGGAAGGAACAATATTGTGACATATAAAAGCGATAATGTGTATGAAACTGCTTTGAAGAGTTAGAAATACTTTCTCAATTCCAAACATTTTTACTATCATAATTTATATGGATACTTTTACATTTAATTGGTGGATATTTCTAGTGTTGAGGCATTCAAGTCATAAATGAAAATGAGGCTGAAACTGGTGCAGGTACACACAGGGCAAATGAATTTCTGCGGAAGCTAAGGATATAGGAATGGGAGAAAACCAGGTAGTTACAGAACTCTAATGTCCTCAGCAGTTTAACTGTAGAAATACCATACCTAGCTGACGACAAAAAGCATTGCTGAACTAGAGACACTAGAGGGTGCTGTTAGCGAGAGCTTAGAAGGATGAATAAAAACCTTCCAACACCCTTTCCCCTCTCCATCACTATAGGTGATAAAAATTTGTAAAGGGCATACCTGTGAAATGAAACTAACATTCTCCATTCCTTCCTGGATATGCTTTTGTGTTTTGTTTTTGTTTTGTCCTGGGACTAGCCTTACAACATTACCAAAATAGTAAAATATTAGAAGTTTTTTATAATGCTCGGGCAGATAATTGGGAAAAGTTTGAAATGATTCCCTACTCTGAGAAAAACTATCGAAGCCCAAAGAGGGGATGATAAGAAACAGAAATACCCAAGTAAGGACTTTCAGTGAGAGAACGATTTCAGCAGGAATTCCTGACTACTCCAACAACCTCTGTAATTAAATACAGGTGAGACAATTGCTTGGCAATCATGACGTATAATTTTCTCTCTCTCTCTCTCTAGGCTTGAATAGCTATACACACTTGCTGAGGATAGAAACTGCAGCTGAATTTCTCTCACAGGAGCCTGGGAATTATGGTCTCATGTGTATAGCTGAATATTCCTGAAGCACTGAGCTCTGATTAATGCAATTACATGAGTAAAGGTATGTGGTATTGTCCTCAAGTTTGCTGTTCCTACTTTAAGAATCTGTTTCTCCTACTGTACTCTCATTTTTCTACAGATGAGTAGTTGCAAACTGTACTGGATGTGGCTTTTCATCTGTGTTATTTGCCTATATTGTGATGGAAACACACAGGGAAAAAGATGTCTTTTAAAGCACTGAAGGATCATGATGCTGTTAATGGTCTTTGTCCTTTTTTCCTTAGGACAGGCTTTAGCTTGAGTTATTCAGATGTTGCTTGGTGAGGTGAAAGAGTCAAAGAGGTTTTGGTTGCCTAGGAAAGCAGAATTCTTTTTTGTTGTTTCTTTTAACATGGAGATTGAGTTTTTTTTCCCATTTTACCAAAACTCCTATGTGATCATCTCCTCAGGAAATAGGTATCAGCTACTGCTCTAAATTTAGGAAATACACACACATAAACTAATCACATAATTTTTCCAAAGCAATATATTGGCACTGGTAAACATATACATTTTTTAAAGAGTTCTGAGCTAATATCATACCACTCTGAGCCTTCTTTATTTTTAAGCCTCTTTATTTCTATTATAAGGTATGACTATGAACTAAGTAGATTGAACTTTTTTTTTTTAAAGATTTTATTTATTTATTTGACAGTGAGAGAGATCACAAGTAGGCAGAGAGGCAGGCAGAGAGACAGGGGGAAGCAGGCTCCCCGCTGAGCAGAGAGCCCGACTTGGGGCTCGATCCCAGGACTCTGAGATCATGACCTGAGCCGAAAGCAGAGGCTTTAACCCACTGAGCCACCCAGGCGCCCCAGATTGAACTTTTGTATAGTTCGTGAAATCAGTTACATTTTCTGATGTATGATTGATGAAGTTTTAGAATATAAGTGAGGTTCAGTGGGGGTGGGGTCCAGAGCCAACAACCAAGAAAGAATTCTTGAGACGTCTTTGGTGCAAAATGGTGGTTTATTAAAAGACGGGGACAGGAACCGTGAGCAGAAAGAGCTGCTGCCCCAGGGTTGTGAGGGGTGGCAGGTTACGTACATTGGGGTTGGGGGAGGTAAGGAAAAAGGGAGATTTCAAAAGAACTTTCACATGCTAAAGAGGACCCACAAGATACCGGATACCAGAGGCCTTGCCATTGTCAAGGTTTTCCCTCTAGCAAGGTATTAACATTAAGATAGTTAGGAGATTTTTTTTTAAATTTTATTTATTTATTTGACAGAGACAGAGATCACAAGTAGGCAGAGGCAGGCAGAGAGGGTCAGAAGCAGGCTCCCTGCCGAGCAGAGAGCCCAACGCAGGGCTCGAACCCATGACCCTGAGATCATGACCTGAGCCGAAGGCAGAGGCTTTAACCTGAGCCACTCAGGCGCCCCTAGTTAGGAGATCCTAAAGAATGTCACATATGACCCACCCAGGAGTGGGAATGGGGGAAGGTTGTAGGGTGTCAGCTTGTGCTTTGTCCTCAGCTAGCCTTCTGTTCCTTCATCATGATAACAAATATGATGTGTATTTTTGTATTTGATTGAAACATGTAGAAAATTGCTTTACTTTTTTTTTTAACAACCGTGGTTGTGGTTTAATCAACATAGTGTTTAGTAGATTGCTACTGCGAACCATTTTTTTAAATAGAATGCTGCAGATATCTCATTTTAAGTGATTAGACATGTGTTTAGATAATCAATGTAGAGTTTCTGTTTTCTTTTAAGATTGGAGAGTTTTTATTTTATCATTACTGAAACTTAGCTGAATGTCAGTTTCTGTGTTTGGATAGAATATTAAAACCAAGAATTCCTCTCATTTGCCAAAGCATAGCTGGTCTCCACTATTCCTTTTAGATTTCCTTTCATGTAAGGTGAAGAGCAGTGATTCATTTTACTTTCATGCAAAAAAAAATGATGTCTTGAATTTTTCAATTAATTGCTCTTTGTTGACTAAGTTCTAAAGAAAGTGAAACCACAGATGCAATTTGGCACACGACTGATTCTGTTGTGCTTGTCTTTTTTTGAGAGGACAAGTGAAGGAAAAGTATTTGGAGCATAGAGGGTTCTCCTTTTAAGGAAAAAAAAAAGTGTAACAAAATTGTCAATGAAAATAAAATATTGTTCCTGGATTCCTTCTACTGTGAATGTTGTTATTATCAGTAGGCGCCATCTTCTCTAGTATTGTTACTGGAGTTCAAAACACTAAAGGACCTTTACCTTCAGACTGAACCTAATCCTGTCATATCAAAGAATCCTTTAAAAATCTAATGGGTTTTCGGTGGCGCCTGGGTGGCTCAGTGCGTTAAAGCCTCTGCCTTCAGGCTCAGGTCATGATCTCAGGGTCCTGGGATCAAGCCCCTCATCCGGCTCTTGGCTCAGTGGGGAGCCTGCTTCCTCCTCTCTCTCTGCCTGCCTCTCTGCCTACTTGTGATCTCTCTGTCAAATAAATAAGTAAAATCCTTAAGAAAACAAACAAAAAACAAAAATCTAATGGGTTTTTAAATTCAGTGTCTTTTCAGACCTACTTGTCAGTGACTTGAGGTAAATCCAACAAATACAAGATTTACCCCAAGTCCAAGTCTAGTGATCTAATTTGTGCAATTAGCCATCTACCTTAGTTATTCTGAGTAGCACTCTGGTACCCACTGCAAGTGTGAAGACTGTTAAGCAGTTGGAACATTACCAGTGTAAACTAACACTGGTCCATTTCCCTGGTGCCCTAGGTTCAGTATCAGTGAAATATTATTACCTGCTTGGCTGAGCGTCATGATCCCAACAGAACAGCCTTCTTAGAACTGTCCTGTAAATACCAAAATAACTTATGACTCTACCCTCATATTTTATGTATTACATTCTTGGACCATTTAGTCTATGGAAGATGCTGCTGAAGTGGGTAGACTATGTTGGTAAGCCTTTTGTAATTCATCATAACAAGTAATGATATGTTATTCAAAAATGGTCATAATTTTTGAACAGTGCAACTGAATTACTTAACACCCATACTTCCATTCCCATCAATTATAAATTATTCTCCAAAAGTAACCATAAGAATGTAACAATCATAGAAGAATTTCAACAAAATATAAAAAATATGAAATTAACTCTGTCATAAACTTGTTAAATGACAGAAGTTTCCAAATACTCTATGAATTATTAAAATTGTCCCTTTTTAAATAAGGATCACTTGGGGTGGGGAGCTTAAATGGATTTCTGAAAAGGCAATAATATTTTTAAAATGCATTTACAAGGGCACCTGGGTGGCTCAGTTGGCTAAGCATCTGCCTTCAGCTCAGGTCCTGCATTGGGCTCAGCAGGGAGTCTGCTTCTCCCTTTCTCTCTACCTCTCCCCTCTTGCTCGTGTTCTCTGTCTCTCACACTCTCTCTCTCACTCTCTTAAATAAATAAAACCTTTAAAAAATCCATTTACAAGAGAAGTTGTGTGATAACTTCAAAATGTATATCAATTAGTGACATAGCGAAATATATAACTTCAAATTTAGTCAAGGACCTCAATAATTACATATTTATATTAAAAGTATTAAACTCTATTTGTCAGTTATTTTTATAAACTAATATTTATTGAGAATTAAATGCTACTATAGTTTGTGCTAAACTTATTTTTAACTGTGTGTCATTTTAATCTCTTTTTCTTCAAAAGTCTTTCTGGGTTAACGATGCATAAAAATTAAATAAATTAAAATTTCCTCTGAAATATAGTGCCTGGTTTTTATACTTTACAGAACAGCTATGGCATGAGATGTAGTCTAGACTGGTAAAATTGTCAGATAAACAATATCTTTATTCTTACACTGGATTTGCTCTACCAAGAAGCTCTATATTATAGTTCAGTAAACTCTTAACAAAATTAACTTGGCTCATTCAACTAATAATAAATTAAAATAAATCCAAAAACTAGAAGATAAGTCTTTTGTCTCCAAGGCATGTGTAGAAACTAGTAACCTCGATTGGGAGAAGGAGGAGAAGGAGAGGGAGTATGAAGAAGGGGCAACCTGAGAATCCTGAGGGAGGGAAGGCAGTACTGTAGAAAAACAACTCGGAGGGGAGAGGGCAAAGATGGTGTGTGTGCTGAGGCTGAAGCCCTCTAAGGGACAGCAGAGGAACATGTTGGAGTTGGGGGAGGTAGAGGTGCTGTCAGATGTGAAACAAGTTTATTTAGAGAAAGACCACCTGTGTCTTCGATATGCAATATGTATGGTGAGTCTCCGGCAGGGGCTTATGGAGAATTTCTTCAACCAGGGAACTGTTTTTAAATAGTATAAAAAATTCTGTTAAGCAGTTTTAATAGCACTTCTCTGGACTCTTCAAATCTGTCTCTCCATGGTGATGAGGTTAATCCTACTGCATATAGCTATGTTATACTATTAACATTCATGTTACTCTTGATGTGCTGCTGCCCAAAGCAAACCAGACTCCATTTCAAAACTGTGGATAGGAAGAGCAATATATGGACATAAGAATGAAAGAGAAACAGTGATTGAGGGAAAAGAAAATGGGTGGTAGCATTAGTTGTCTTTTTCACCCATACATTTGTTAGTTCATTTACTCACTAATAAACAAATATTTAATGAAGAACTATACATTAAAGGCACATTTTAGGCAAATTTATTCCTTAAATAGCCTTTCCATCTCACTTGTATTTTATAGATCTAGATAGTGAGTTATATAATGCTGAGTACAATCCCATTAATTGAGAGAGGCAGAGAGGAGGGATTTGTAATCTCAATTTATTTGCAGAATATAAATATCCCTTTCCACCCCACCTCCTACCATATAACTTACATCTTCCCTGAGGCACCATTTGCCATATATATGGCATTCATTTTTATTTTGGAATATATATATTTTACAGAACAATTATAGCATGAGATGTAGTCTCTATGTGTGTGTATTATATATGTGCATACTTAGATAAAATGATAGATTTATAGTTATCTCAATATATAGATAGGTAGTTTTGCAACAACACGTTGTCATTAGTTTAGGTCATTTCAACAGCCACACAGTGATCAAATGACTGATATAAATAGAGGCAGATTTACTATGAAGTTTTAGCTTAAGGCCCCTCACTTGTATAGGACTCAGAAGAGGCCTGATATTAGAAAACCATTATCATATGAAGGGATAATCAAATGATATGCAACCAAAAATGTTGGGAAAAAAGCATTGTAGACATATGACAAGAAGTTTGTTAACACCCATATGCTATTCTCTTGGATTTTTTGATGTTTGTGATGTCAGCTTTTATAAATGTGTCCTTTGTTGTGATTATTTTTTTCTCTATAAATTAATATTTTATTTAAACCAAATCTTGTATTAGTAGTTTCGTATTCTTTTGTTAAAGAGAGCCCCTGTGTATAAGCTTCAGATTCCTCAATACCATGATTCACCTCCTATTTATCCATGTCAAAAGACTTCCCTTTTATTTTTGCAGAGTAAATTAAAAATATCCTTAAAAGTGGATTATAAACTATAGGCTTTACTGAGTGCATTAATTTAGGCCTGCAAAATAACTTAAATTTTTAATTCTGAAAAGAAGGTAATCATTTCTCTTTTTTTAAGATTTTATTTATTTATTTACTTAGTTACTTATTTGAGAGAGAGAGCAACAGAGATAGCAGCAGAGAGCACAAGCAAGGAAGAGAGGAAGAGCAGACTCCTCCCCACTGAATAGGGAGCTTGACACAAGGCTCTATCCCAGGACCAGAGCCTAAGGCAGATGCTTAACTGGCTGAGCCACCCAGGCGCCCCGTAATCATTTCTGTAGCCTTCTAGAATATTATTCTTGACCACATATGCAACTCAAGGGAAAATTAAAACAAAACATTTATACACATGAGGAAGAGATTTTAGTCTTTCAATTAAGGAACAACAAACATGCAATCTGTACAATATGGAGCTCAGTAAACTAGGAGTGCTCCTTATCATCTTGGAAATTATAGAATTTAAGTTTTAGGTTTCTCGTCATAAGACATCTTTCTTCTCATATAATCATCTTTCATGTTTAAAGAATATATGAAATTCCCAAGAAATCAAATGAAATGGAATTTTTTATTGAGCACAAAATAGGAAACTATCAAGTCTGTATTTCTTTCAGGTTCTATGATGATAATCCTCCCCAGGATTAGATTTTTTTCCACTTTGAACTGCTAAGTGTATTTCATACAAAAGGAAACATTAATCAAACTTTTAATCAAATAATTTTATCTACTACAATTGAAATTCTGTGCTATTATTTACAATCTGCTATGAGAAGAAAAATTGTAACATAATTTAAATTCACTTAATTAAAGTGAATGAGATTATTTTATGAAATAAAGAGTAACTAGATTTCAGCAGATAATAATAACCCATGAATCTCTGAATTGTTTTTATATTTGTTGTAATACTGCACATAGTATTTTTCAATTGATACATGTATAAGAGAAAGAGCAACTTGAAATTGATTTGTTAAAATGGAGCATTTGTTGGTTAAAATGTGATTAGATCTTGAGTTTTCCCCCTGGAAAGGTTCTTTCAAATAAATTATGTGTTTAGAAGTATGGCTAAAGATGTTAGTTAATAATGATGAACAAGCATGATGCCCATGTATGCATATGATCCTGCTTGCTTCTTTTTTAAAAAAGAAATGCAGTAGTGATGGGTTTCCTTTATGATAAAGAAAATAGGCATTTGTTAAAGGGTTGGCTAATGACAAAAGAGCATAGTGTGGGTGGGAACAAAATATGCTTTCTGTACAAAATTAACTGGCCTATATGTGACTCAAATCCATGGCCTTGGACTCATTAGGTGTTTTCTAAATTGACAATGCTCTAATTATATTAATGAATCTCAAAATAATGACAAATTCTGTTTAAAAGAATAAGGTTCTTCTTTAACTTCACTTGTTAAAACAGATGCAGACTATTAAACAAGGATGCCAAAAATGTACTAACACTTCCGGGAATCACAATGACAATAGGGAGAAAAAATTGTCTTTCTCTCTTTTCATCCTGGTATTTGTTCACACATGTAGAGAATGCCATAATTAGCATTTGGTAGTCTACTAGCCAAGTGTTGGTAACCCTCATAAGCATAAAAGATGATAGAGGGAACTCAAAAAAATAAAGAAGATAGAGATCAGAAATGCTGGATATTGCTAAAATATTATATATGCATGTTCACACACACACAAAAATGAAACCTGAGAAGTCTACTAAGTTTTCTATTCTGAAACATTTAGTGCTGAGTCAGAGGCCATGCACCACCAAATCTAGTATTGGGGAATCAACAAATCTAAACTGGGCAATTAATTTGAGTCATTGATCGTTGTAGTGATCTTAAGACCCAGTGCAAGAGGACTGAGCAGATCCATCAGTTTGCTTCTTAAGCTGCCTTAAGGATGTATTCAGACAACCATATGACCATTGCCAAATACTTAATAGCTAACTGATACTTTTACTTAGGATGATATCTTCTAAATTTTGTTCCTTGGATTTGTAATTAATATTAACTTTAAAGGCTCTGAGATGTATTACAGCAAAGAAATAGGTTCAGCATGTTCTAACCCAGAATTTCCCCAAATTAATTGCCTATGGAGTCTTTTTTCTTTTCTTTTTGCCCATGACATCTATTATTGTTCAGCTGAGCCCACTTTGAGAAATGGTGACTTAGAAGGTACTTATAATTTACTGTGAAAGCATATAAAAGAATAGATGAAAATTACTTGAATATTGAAGAAATATCACACAAAAGAAACTGAGGCCCAGGTTTAGAATTATTTCTTTATGTCTCTAAATTTTACATGTTTATATTTTAATGTATAAAATTATACAATATTATATTTAAAATGATTAAATTCAAATTAATATATTTAAGTAGCAATTCTTTAAGTTCTAGACATTTGGACTAGAGTGGCTTTACTATGCTTCAAAACATGAATACAAGAGAAACAATATCAGTTACTTGGCCAAAGTACAATTTCTGCTAAATTACATTCTGCTTAATTAAAAGTCCCTTATAGCATCCATTACATGTAGTTTGCTTTCACTTCCTGCCTCAAATCTCTGTTATGTTGTCTTATGTTATTTTGTTGCTAAGTAACACCATTGAGATGACTGATACATTGGTTTGAAAAGGGACTTTAGATGATACAGCATAAATGAAACACACTTTACTTGATCATAATTTCTTTGTTAATTGTCTATATTTGCTAAGAGATTAATACTTTTTACAGACATGAAAGAGAACTCTCATGTATTTCAATGTATGTAGTTCATCAGGTCAACTCAATGATCTTTCATAGACCAATTTCATATTATAGATTATTGACGTGCTAGGCCATTATGGTGTGACATATCAATTTTTGCTGTTGACAGTCAACCATGGACACTAAAGCCACATATTTAAATCACTGTTTCCCTTGGTTAAGATTAAAAGTAATGTTCAACATAGTAGATATTGAAAGTAAAACACTTATTTTTAGTATATTATTAAACTCTCCACAGGATATAATATGCTTAACAGACCAATGACATTTGCAATTTCATTCTGTTTATCAAAGTCATTTTTGAAAAATAGTGAAGAGATTTAATAGTACTAACTTTGTCATTTCTATCTGTATTCTTGTTTAAACAGTCAGAAAAATTCTTTTCTAAAATTAACCTGACTCAGATATACATATAGTATTCAAATTAGTTTTAAAATTATATTTCTAATTGCATAGCAGTGTATTCCCTCATACCTATAAATGGTTGCTTCTGTGGTAAGCTTTATCATAAGTTTAAGATAAAAGCAGGTCTTCTTTCAAGTGGAACTCTGCATTCACGAGGTATATGTGCTAGGTGTACTGGAGGTGCTTATTCATTAATTACATACCTTGTTGGAATAGTGGCAATCCCTGTTTTTAGCTTACTAATAACTATTTTTGATACCCTATGTAGAATAGCACATAATACCATAAAACTCCATGGTCAGAAGCTTATTTTTTATCATTTGGAAAGAAATAAAATACTGTGTCCTGAAACACATCAGTTTAATGAGATCTGGTCTTTCTGTGGGTCTAATAACATCAGTAGAGAATTGACTTTTCTTGGTGCGTGTTTATTATGGAATACATACATCAGTACTGCTATACAAATTTCACAATCATGTTTAAAGCTGGTAATAACTACTTTGTATAATGAGAACGCCAGAAGTAGATATTTTATAATGATGTTTTAAATGAAAAATTAATCTTTATTCTCTAACCAATGAAGTAGAAATAGTAAATACATTTGACAAGAAGCTTCATTTCATAATTGGGAAGATGTGGTCTTTTAAAGAATGAAAATCAGAGAACAAACAAAACAAATTTAAAAAGTTGCTATAAAAATGTTGAACGTATTTCCTATTCTTAGATAATGCAAATTTTCTATATAAAAACCAGTGAATAGATGTTTTCAGTTGTCATAATTTTAAATATATATTTGAAACCGGAAGACATATTAAAGATCATCTGCTCCAGATGTTTTCACATTGTATTCCTCAGAGTCCTAGAGTTTCATGGAGATGCCTTAGAAGCTAAGGTATGGGGTACAATGGAAAGGAAGCAGGATGGGTAAGTCTCTGGGTCATCCTCAGAATTGCTGTTTTTTTTTTTTTTCCCCTTGATTTATAGGTGAGGTTCCACTTAACATTTTGCATGAAGTCAGAGTTCTTTTGCTAAAAGAATGGAAAATACCTTTTAAAAAATCACTGATGTAGGCCATACTCCTCATTTTAATGTTGGAAAAAATTGAGACCCAGTAGATTTAAATAATTTATTCATGAGCACACCCATTTACTGAGTGACCGACTTGCCAGGATACGTTTATTCTTCCTTATATTTATATATGATTTTGAACTTTTTGAAGCAGCTTCATATCTGTTATTCGATTTGGTCCTCAGAAAATAACACTATTAAGTGGTTATAGAAAGTCTTGGCTCAATTTTAGAGATGAAGAGATGAAATTGAAGGAGATAAAGCCACCAGAGTTATACCATTTTATTGGTAGAGTCTGGATGAAAACTAAGTTCTCTTGGCTCTCAAGGGCTTGCTCTGGATCATAACAGTTTTTCTAATAACAGCTTGTCTAGAAAGTGGCAGTTTACACATGTGCTGCACATGCACTTGTCAAAATGCTTATCAGAAGTCCATGATGCTGTCACTATAGACTCTCAGAACTCACTGAGATCTTAAGAAACATCGAAGCCTGCATTTCCATTTTATTGATGAAGAAACTGAAATTCGGGCTAAATAAAAGGACTTATAGTTAGAGGCAGGATTCAAATTAAAATCTACATATTCTAAATTCAAGTCAGTGTTTTTCCTAACAAACAGCATTGCATTTTAATTTGTAAGTATATGCTAACTAGTGGAAATACACATTCTGGCCAGAGTTCTAGCACCTTTGTTTTTAATCATCTAGCTCTTCTGTCTTAGAATGCCAAAAAACCTTGCTGAAGTAGACTTACAAACTGTTTAAGATGGCTATGATAAGCCCTTTTGTGATTTGCAATGACCTTAGGGAATACAGGCATGTTCACACATGAGGAGAGATTATGACATCTAACATTTACATGGAAATAGAAGGTTTTTTGGTAGATTACTGTGAGAGTTTGCAAGTGAAGAAGTTCGTACCCACTTTTCTGTCCAGTAGAGAGATTCAATCTCTATTTCCTGAATGGAGTCTCAATCCACTAAGAGTTTAACACCCCTTGAAAGGTAAATAGAATTCTTTTTAGTTTCTAGACAACTGAGACTCAAAGACTGTGCTTATTGTTTTTCTAAATCTCTACTAGATCTATTAAAAAGCATTTCTTCATAGTTACTTTTCTGTATGCACTTGATTTCTACTATTGTCACCTCCGATGCCTTCTCAATGGTAGAACTTCTTGGGGCACCTGGGTGGCTCAGTGGGTTAAGCCTCTGCCTTCAGCTCAGGTCATGATCTCAGGGTCCTGGGATAGAGTCCAGCATCGGGCTCCCTGCTGAGCAGGGAGCCTGCTTTCCCTTCTCTCTGTCTGCCTCTCTGCCTACTTGTGATCTCCCTCTCTCTCTCTCTCCCTATCAAATAAAAAAATAAAATTAAAAAAAAAAAAAAGATAGAACTTCTTTCCCAAATAACACTGCAAAATGAAATGTGATTTAGTATATCTCAGGTAATAACCTTAGCAGCACAATTATACACTCAATTGACCATTATCTATATTATAATGTAGCAACTACTTCTTTGCCAGTAAAAACTGAAGATGAAAAATACGGGCTACTGTCACGGGCTTATAGCTATTCTTCTAGTGAAATTAAAATAAGAAATTATTGGGGCACCTGGGCGGCTCAGTGAGTTAAGCATCTGACTCTTGATTTCAGCTCAGGTCTTGATCTCAGGGACCTGAGTTCAAGCCCTATGTCGGGCTCCACAATGGGCATGGAGCCTATTTAAAAAGTATATATATTGAAGGAGATCCATTTGAATGATTTAGTTCATTGGGGAAAAAACATGACCCCAGTGGTAGAAATAAATTAGGATAGAAATGTATTCCAGATCAACAAATATATATAAGTTATTATCAAATACACAAAAATTTCAAATATAGGAAAAGAAAGATCAGAGTTTAGGAGAAGGTGAGAAGGAAATATATTATGAAGATAAAATATCTTGAATGAATAGGGTTGAATAGGGTTGGACAAGATAGGAAAGGTTCTAAGGACAGAAAGAAGTCAAAAGGTAAGAACAAGGAAACCTGACCCCTAGAAGCTATAGTTCAGGACTGCTGTGAATAATAGTGCAATTGTTCACAACACAAGGGATTTACATGTGGGACAAGTGGTGGTTTAAATCCAAGCTGTACATCCTGGAAGTTTTTTCTTCTAGAGGAAGGGATTTTATGGCAGGCAGAATTTTAAAGATCCCTCCATCCCTGAACCCCACTCAAGATTTCCATGCTCCAGTACACAAGCATTTATCTAGACTCTATTATGAAAGGATTTTGCTGTTATAATTAATGTCCCATGTCAGTTGACCATAAAATACAGATATAATCTAAATGAGCCTGACTTAATCATGTGACCCCTTCAAAATAAAAGGGTCTTCTCCTGCAGGTCACAGAAGGGAAAGTGAAAAAACTGAAGAACACAAGGGCTTTAACATGCCTTTGCTGACTTTGAATATGGAGGGGTTCATGTGAGAAGGGATGTGGATAGTCATTTGAAGCTAAGAGCAGCTCTCGGCCATTAGCCAGCAAGGGAGCAGGAGCCTGTCTTAACAACCATAAGTAACTGGATTCTGCCAACAACCTGAATGAGCTTGGAAGCAAATTCTTCTCTAAAATCTACACTAAAGGAACACAGATCTGCCAACTCTTTTATTTCAGCCTTGTGAGACCCAGAGCAGAGAACCTAGTAATGTCTACCTGGACTTCTGACCTATAGAACTATGAGATAGAAATGGGTTTTGTTTTAAGCCTCTGTGTTTGTGGCAATTTGTTGTGATAGCAATAGAAAACCTATTACAGGTAACTTTAAAAAAATCATAGGAAGATGGTCTATGAGCTAATGTCAGCTCCCTCTATAATTTTATATGCCCAAGTTCTTCAGAAAAACAGAGGAAAGTCTTAGGGGTGACCAATCATATGTTTTCCCTTTTGATTCTCTGTCCAAGCACCATTGTTTTCAGGGGCAGTTGTGACAACTGTCAGTGCAAATACTGACATGAAAAACTCAATCAAAAGTGGTAGGTTGTTTGTTCTTGTGCTTGTTTTCTTTTTCAATTATACTTCCCTTTTCACTTTTAATCTCTTCCACAGAACATTTTTTTATTTTTTATTTCTTTTTATTTATTTATTTATTTATTTATTTATTTATTTATTTATTTGTATGTTTCTTTTTTATCATGTTCTCTTAGCCACTGTATAGTACATTATTAGTTTTTGATGTAGTCTTCAATGATTTATTAGTTGTGTATAACACCCAGTGCTCATTTTTTAAAGATTTTATTTTTAAGTAATCTCTATACTCAACCTGAAGCTTGAACTCACAATCCTGAGATCAAGAGTTGCACACTCCCCTGAGCCAGCCAGGCACCCCTTACTTCCACAGAAAATTTTTAAGAGTGACTTTGTAGCAAACCTGTAATGAGGCTAATTTTTCCATAAATAGAATTTTAAGTAAGACTTTTAATTGTGAATGCCATTAAGTGCTTCTTAAAACTAGTATCCTGCTTATCAAAAAGAGGTAATAATTCGAGTAGTAGAGGAGCAAGATGGCGGAGGAGTAAGAGGCGGAGATAGTGTCTGATCCCAGAAGTTCAGCTAGATAGTAATCAAACCACTCTAAACAACTACAAAATTATCAGGAGATAGAAGAGAAGAAGAACAGCACCTCTAGGAACAGAAAATCGACCACTTTGCGGAAGGTAGGACGTGCAGAAAAGTGAATCCAAAGCAAAAGGGAAGGTAGACCGCGGGGGGAGGGGCTGGCTCCCGGCAAGCCGCAGAGCAGCAGGGCACAAAATCAGAACTTTTAGAAGTTGGCTCCACTGAGGGACATCGCTCCAGAGGCTAAGCGGGGGGTGGAGCCCTCATGGGGACAACGTGGTTTCAGGATCCATGGGGTCACAGAAAGACTGGGGGTGTCTGAGGGTGGCAGAGCTCCCAGGTATCAGAACGGGGAAGCCAACGACAGAGACAAAGCCAAATGGTGGGCTACCAGCTCAGGCTTACCTTGAACCGTGATCCTGGCACAGTCAGGTCACTGCTGTTTGAGCAGGGACCCCACAAGGGGCAGATCTGGAGAGACCCCCTCCTTCCTCCTCCGGGAGGAGCGGCGTGATAGCTCGCATCAGGAATCTGCTGGGTTTGGAGACTCCAAACGGGGCCGTGCGCCAGAGACAGAAACGCTCCGTCACAGGCTAGGTGAGCTTGGAGTGCGGCCGGAGACCAGGGAGACAGGAGAGATTGACTGCTTTTCTCTGAGGGCACACTGAGGAGTGGGGCCCCAAGCTCTCAGCTCCTACAGGCTGGAGACTGGGAGGCTGCCATTTTCATTCCCCTCCTCCAAAGCTGTACAGAAAGAGTTCAGGGAACAAAAGCCTCTGAGAGTGCACCCAAGCAGATTACCTAGCCCGGCCCCTGGCAGGGGTGGTGCAATTCTGCCTCGGGCAAAGACACTTGAGAATCTCTGCAACAGGCCCCTCCCCCAGAAGGTCAGCAAGAATATCCAGCCAAGACCAAGTTCATCGATCAATGAAAACTGCAGAACTCCTGAGTTAGGAAAAAGCAACAAATAGAATTCATGGCTTTTTTTCCCATGATACTTTAGTCTTTCAGAGTTAAATTTTTTAAATTTTATTTTTTTCTTATTGTATTTTTTTATTTTATTTTTCCTCTTTCTTATTGTAACGTTTTTTAACTAGTATCTAATCAACACCTTTTTAAAAATCTTTTTTAATTTTCACTGTTACATATTTTATCCCCTCATTAACTTTTTTTTTTTGGTATACATACAGGGTTTTTTTTTTTTTCTTTAAAATTTTGGGATACACTTTCTTCAAATAGAGCAAAATATACCCTAAATCTAGCACACGGCTTGGCTCTAGTCTCCAGCCTAATTACATTCATTTCTCTTTTATTCCTTTTTTTTCTTTCTTTCATTTTTTTTTCTCCTCTTTTTTCAACCAACCTCTTATCAATCCCCTTTTTTAGAATCTTTTTTAATTTTTATCTTTACACTCATATTCCATCCCTTCATAGGGTTTACCCTTATTTTGTATATTTATAAATTTTTCTTTCCTTAAAATTTTGGGAGGTAGTTTCTTCTAACAGACCAAAAACACTCAAAATCAGGTGTGGGACTCTGTTCTAATCACAAGTCTAATATATATAGATATATATTTTTTTCTTTCTTTTTCTCTTTTTAATTCTATTTTCTTTCTTTTTTTTTTCCTCCCCTCCCCCCCTTTTGTTCTTCAACCCCTGGTTTTGGCTCCCTTCTAATTTTTCTGGGGACGTTGCTACCCTTTTAGTATTTGGTTCTTTCATTCATCTATTCTTATCTCGACAAAATGAGAAGGCAGAAAAACTCACCACAAAAAAAAGAACAAGAGGCATTACCAATGGCCAGGGACCTAATCAATATGAACATTAGTAATATGTCAGAAATAGAGTTCAAAATGACAATTATCAAGGTGCTAGCTGGGCTCAAAAAAAGCATGGAAGATATCAGAGTATCCCTGTCTGGAGAAATAAAATCCCTTTTGGGAGAAATAAAAGAACTAAAATCCAACCAAGTTGAAATTAAATAAGCCATTAATGAAGTTCAATAAAAAATGGAGGCTGTTACTGCTAGGATAAATGAAGCAGAAGAGAGAATGAGTGATATAGAAGACCAAATGAAGGAGAATAAAGAAGCAGAGAAAAAGAGAGACAAACAACTACTGGACCACGAGGGGAGAATTCGAGAGATAAGTGATACCATAAGATGCAACAATATTAGAATAAGTGGGATCTCAGAAGAAGAAGAAAGAGAGAGAGGGGTGGAAGGCATATTGGAACAAATTACAGTAGAGAATTTCCCTAATTTGGCGAAGGGAACAAGCATCAAGATCCAGGAGGCACAGAGAACCCCCCTCAAAATCAATAAAACTAGGTCTACACCCCAGCATCTAATAGTAAAACTTATAAGTCTCAGTGACAAAGAGAAAATCCTGAAAGCAGCTCGGGACAAGAAGTCGGTAACATACAAAGGCATAAATATTAGATTGACAGCAGACCTATCCACAGAGACCTGGCAGGCCAGAAAGGACTGGCATGACATATTCAGAGCCCTAAACAAGAAAAATATGCAGCCGAGAATACTATATCCAGCTAGGCTGT
>CM052901.1:45094743-45113803 GCA_028534135.1 Potos flavus
GAGGGCCCTGTCGCATTGTTTCCCAGTCAATCTTGCTTGGGTTGAGTTGCCCTGCCCCCCAATCGAGGGGCTGGGCTCTGTGGAAAACCGTTTTTCAGGCTTCTGCTCTCTGGAGGTTTTTGCTCTTTTGCAGTTTTTTCGCCTTTTCAGAGAGTCCAAGCAAGGAGTCTGCCCGTACCCAGACCTCCGCATCACAGAGAAGCCTCAGTCTGCTCCCCTCTGCAAGCACCGTTCTCACCGCAGCCCGCCACAGGTGGTGCGCACCCCCAGCCACCATCCCAGTGGCCCCGAGAGGCCCTCAGTAGCCTCTGCACCCTCCGGAGATCAAAGCCGTGAGGTCTAGGAAACTGGTTTCTGGTGGCTGCCCGTGCCGCGACTGCTGTCCGGGCTCCCGGTCTGCGCAGGTGCGCTCAGATTCCTGCCCCAAGCAGCCGCGTTCTCTCCAGCCTCTGGGCGGAGGGTGCCTCCGGTTCTCTCCCCCTCACGCGGGGCACAGGGCGCGAGCCAACGGTGCTAACGCGGGTGGAGAACCCACCACTCATGCTGCCCACAGCTCTTTGTGTCTGTAGACCCCTACGCCGCGCTCTGGCAGCCTCCAGGCCATGCAGCAGATTTCTAAAAGTTCCGATTTTGTGCTCCACTGCTCTGCAGCTTGCCGGGAGCCGGCCCCTCCCCCCGCGGTCTGTCTTCCCGTCACTTTGGATTCACTTTTCCGCACGTCCTACCTTCCGGAAAGTGGTCGATTTTCTGTTCCTAGAGTTGCTGTTCTTCTTCTCTTCTATCTCCTGCTAAGTTTGTAGTTGTTTAGAGTCGTTTGATAACTATCTAGCTGAACTTCTGTGATCAGTCACTATCTCCGCCTCTTACTTCTCCACCATCTTGCTCCTCCTCCCCTCTACAGGTATTATTCAATGCTGTTTTGATTTTTTGAAGATAATGCTAACTTTCATTTAAACTCTAAGAGATTAGTAAAAATAAAGATGTAATTAATTTTCCCCCATTCAAATCACAGCCCCCTGAATACTATATCTATGGGCTCTTGGAGGTCTGTGGACTCCAGATTAACAGCGGATTAGTGCCTCGATAAACAGTAACAGCTTCAGGAGGTGCAGAGTAAGAGGAGCTTAAAAAGAAAGCCAAACAAGAAATATGAGAGAAGTTAAAGAAAAACCAGATGAGTATAACAATGCAATAGAAAGCAAGGAAAGAGGGTGTTTCCAGAAGTGATTACTAGTGTTGAATCTAACAGAGTCGTCAAGTGAGATAAGGACTGAGAAATGTTCTTCAGATTTAGCATAAAGAATGTTACTGTAAGATGACTTGACAAGAGCAGTTTCATTGATGGTAGTAGGTATTTAATTGGTGGTTGTCATGGTGATTAGCTAGATTTCAACAGGTTACAAAGTGAGTGGTAGGTGATGAAAGGCAGATGTTAAATGAAAATGTTTTTCTGGAAAAGTGGCAATATAAAGGGCAGTACTTAGATGGAAACATAGGCTCAAAAGTGTGTGTGTGTGTGTGTGTGTGTGTGTGTATTTTTAAAAGAGGAGACAGTTGTTCATACATAAATACTTATAAGACAGTATCTATGGTTTTTAAAGGAGTATGAATACATTGAGTGGTGTCCTTGAGATAGAGCAGAAGAGGAGATGAACTGGGAGAATTACTAAAAAGTGGGCACCTGAGTGGCTCAGTCGGTTAAATGTCTGCTTTCAGCTCAGGTCATGATCCTGTGGTCCTGGAATGGAGCCCCACATTGAGCCCTGCATTGGGCTCCTTGCTCAGTGGGGAGCCTGTTTCTCCCTTTCTCTGCTCCTTCTCCCACTAGTGCTTTCTCTCTCTCTCTCTCTCTCTCAAGTAAATAAAGAAATATAATTAATTAAATTAATACACTATAACAAGTTGTTCAGTTTACTTGTGTTTGTTTGGCCTGCTTTTTTTTTTTAACCTGTTACTAAAAATTGTTTCCTTTTTTTTTTTTTTTTTTTTTACCCTCTCGTTTGACTGCCTTTCAGCACTTTTGGTTTGGGTACAGGGAATTAGCTTCAGTGTAAATTCATCAACCCGCAAAGAAAAAAATTACATCTGTTACTAGTAGATACTTGCGCTGTGTCAGTGAAGGTATTGGTTCTTGAATTCCCCATGTAAGACTTTTGTGAGGATTCACACTTGACTAAAGACAGCAGTTTATTAAGGACAGTATGCTCTCAAGATGGGAGAGCAGGCCGACCCAGAGGTGGCAACTGCGCCAGGGTTAGGGGTGTCTTTTCTCTTTATGTTTGCATAGGTTATGGGTCATAGCTAGGGCAGTCTCAGAACTGAGGTTGTTTTCAATCATGTAAGGGACTCCTATCTGTTGGGATGGAGAGCTTTTGACTCTACAAGATTCTTGTTGGAACTGTCATGGCTGCCTCCCTCCATAGTGGGAGGCAGGGTTTGAAACCACAATGTACCACCAGTGTATGCATATTATAATGAAACTATAGATTATCATAGGACACAGGCTGGAAAGGAGAGTGCATTATCTATACCTGCTGCTCTTGGTCTGATAGTCCCTAGGTGTTGGAAGCCACAAGGCCACAAAGTTGAAAGCCATGAAATCAGGATGTTTTGCCCTCAGGTTTCTAATGTGCAACCTATTTATCACTCCCCTTGCCTCTAGCTCACTTCTAACTAGCAGCCTACTCTATCAGGTCCTGCTATGCTGCTGCTGCTGCTGCTACTGCTGCCGATCACCACCACCATCACCACCATTGTCTTTTAGTGGACTAGAGGCTGTCATTTGTTTGGAAAGTGCACATAATGTTAGCTCACATTTTATTCCGTGACATAATTGCTAATTTTTTTCTCCCTCTTTTAGCATTTTGGTATATGCTGACTTAATTATTCACCATCCCATCTGTTTTTTTCTCTGCTTTTTTCCTCCACCCTTGGATCTCTTCCTAAGGAGATAAGTCACCATATTGTTTTAGTCTACTTTAATGTCTTACATTTCATAATATTGTCACATAAATGCTAATTTGATCCATACTCTGAGGTAGTCTGTCAGAATTATCATTACTATTTGTAGATGAGGAAACTGAGGTTTAGAAAAGCAAAAGAAGTAGAAATAGGCTTTGTACCATATTCATTGTTCTTTCTATTATATCAGACTTGCTGCTCTAGCCTTGTGCTCTTCCAACTTTTGTGGGCACTTAAGTTGCCAAGAGACCTTGTCAAAATACAGATTATGAGTTTACACATCTGTATGATGGGACCTGAGATTCTGCATTTCTATTAATTTCCCAGGTGATGCCAATGCTAGTAGTCTGTGGAACACACTCTGAGTAACAGGGAGGCTTTAGATGATGGATTTATAGTAGAAACTAGAAACCAAAATGGAAAATTATAAATAACTATAGCTTTAAACCTTATGTGACTAGTTCATGGACACATGTTTACAAGCAAAAGAAAATTACAGGTATTTGGAAGTCAAAAATTCAAGTGTAAGCATTTTTGTAAGTGTTCCAAACTTTTCCCTCATAAATTTTTTCAGTTATTTGTGAAAGATGCCCTGTAAAAATGAGACATTTGTCATTTGTTTATACATAGCATATTTATATTATTATATAAAATTTGTTTATACACAGCATATTTATATTATTATATAAAACTATGTGTACTATGAACAAAAATAGATGTGACATTTAAACTTACACAGAACAAATCAATGACAGGGTATTTTTTAATTCAGAAAGTTAGCTGTTCCTCACATTGATTTGCCCTTTATGAAGCTTTTGCTTGGCATTGCATTAGTTTACATATTGTTTTAATATGATGTGGAGCAATAGGGTGTTTAATTGTTTATAATTGAGTTTTTCTTTCCACTGAATGCACAGCATTGCTTCTTCCTGTACCTGAGAAAGTATTTTCTTCTTCCTGACGCTCAAAGAGAAAATTTCTAATCATTTGGAAACAAATGCATACAATTTAGAATACATCTCATTCATATAATTAGGATTTAAAATGAAGCAGATTGCCAAATAGTATTAAAACAACAGACACACAGGGAGAATTATCTCTCTCTGTGTCTGTGTCTTTCTTTCTCTGTATCTCTCTAAGATCACAGAGGTAAGTTAAAGCAATGAATCAGTTTTCCTCTCACCAAGACTGTAATGCTAGCAGAATAAAGAGAAAACTAAAAATAAATGACCCTTTCTCTGTTTTCCATTATAATTTCAATTATTAAAATGTAATAGGAAAGGATCTTGAAAGTCGAACGTATGTAGGGACTTACAGTGATCTGCAGAAGGTAGTCAAGTATTTCTCAGCAACAATAATACATTCACTTCAGAAATGGTGGTCATTATTTTTTTACACCTAGAAAAAGACATTCCTTCGAAACCTAGATAACTAGAACATCATTCAGCCATGATGAAGGGTCATGTCCTTGAGTCTTTGTATAAGGGTATTTTCTTCAATTCACTGTCACTGGGAAACAATCATTCTAAAACTCTAATAAGTTTAAATGTTACTTGGGTGTCAGAATACATAATACATTTAACCTGATATTTTCTTTTATTTAAGTTTTATTTAAATTCCAGTTAGTTAATGGAGAGTTATATTAGTTTCAGCAGTGCAATATAGTAATTCAACAGTTCCATATGTCACCCTGTGCTCATCACAAGTGTACTCCCTAATTTCCATCATTTATTTAACTTATTCCCCCACCCCTTCTCTCTTATAACCATCAGTTTGTACTCTATAATTAAAAATCTGTATCTTGCTTTGCTTCTCTCTCTCTTTCTCTCTCTCATTTTTTCCCTTTGCTTATTTGTTTTGTTTCCTAAATTCCACATATTGGTGAAATCATATGGTATTTATCTTTGTCTGACTTATTTTACTTAGCATTATATACTCTCTAGCTCCATCCATGTCATTCCAAATGGAAAGATTTCATTATTTTTTATGGCTGAGTAATATTCCAGTGTGTGTGTGTGTGTGTGTGTGTGTGTGTGCACCACATCTTCTTTATCCACTTATCAGATTGTGGGTAATTGGCTGCTTCCATATCTTGGCTATTGTAACTAATGGTGCTATAAACATAGGGGTGCATGTATCTGTTTGGATTGCTATTTTGGTATTTTTTGAGTAAATACCCAGTAGTGCGATTACTTGATCATAGGGTAGTTCCATTTTTAACTTTTTGAGGAAACTTCATGCTATTTTCCCCAATGACCACATCAGTTTACTTTCCCACCAACAGTGCAGAAGGGTTCCCCTTTCCCCACATCCTCCCCAACACCTGTTTCTTTCATTGTTGATTTTAGCCATCATGACAGGTGTGAGGTGATATCTCACTGTAGTTTTGATTTGTATTTCCCTGATGATAAGTGATGATGAGCATCTTTTCAGGTGTCCATTGGCCATCTAGATGTCTTCTTTGGAGACATGTCTGCTCATGTCTTCTGCCCATTTTTTAATTGGGCTATTTGTTTTTAGGTGTTGAGTTTTGTAAGTTCTTTATATATTTGGGTACTAGCCCTTTATTGGATGTATCATTTCCAAATATCATCTCCCATTCCATAGGTTGCCCTTTAGTTTTATTGATTGTTCCCTTCACTGTGCAAAAACTTTCTATTTTGATGTATTCCTAATAGTTTTTTTTTCCCCCCTTGCCTCAGGAGACATATATAGAAAAAGTTACTATGGCTAATGTCAAAGAAGTTGCTGCTTGTATTCTCTTCTATGATTTTTATGGTTTCAGGTCTCACATTTAGCCCTTTCATCTATTTTGAGTGTATTTGTGTGTATATATGGCCATGCACACTTATTGCGTGTGTTTTTCACAGTTTTGTGCATTTCAGTCTTGTTTCAAGAACTCAAAATACCAAACTCTCCTCACAACTCTTCCATCAAGCTATCATTGCATTTTTCTCTTAAGATAAAATCTTATATTTAGTGTTGTAGTTCTTCTCTTATTATGAGTTTGCATATCCTTTTATAATCGTTGTTACTATTATTGTTTATTATTATTATTATTATTTGCTTTCCACAATTTGAGTGGTCTGCTCAAACCTATTTTTCCCATCAGCATCTTTTCTTTTTGTGAGTGATTTTGCAGACCGTGAGTTTACTTAGTAATTCACATACTGCTTATAATGGGAATGCTTATTCTGCAGTCAGTGTTGTATCAGTACTAGGGAAGTAGATCTAGTCAGCATGAGGATATAGAAGGGGTTTTGCTCTAGCAATTATTTCATCTCAGGTTTGAAGAGATGCTAGGTCACTTTATAAATCAAAGACTCCTCAGGGACTTTGAATAAAACTACACTAGTCCAGAATTGTGTTTAATAGTCAATCATTTCAAAATCTTTTTGACACACATTTCATTGTTTCACTGTGTACTACATATGGCAATGATCTGCCTGTTGCAAAGTACTGGGAAATTATTACTTTCATTTAAATAAAATATCCTTTTGTCACATTAAGACGGGAGTGCTTATAAACTGAGAATTTTGCACCTTTTATTAGGCTGTCCAGTCAAGAGAGGTCCCACCCTTATTTCATGGCGGGCTACTCCAATGAGAGATGACAACTTAAAATTAATGTAAACTCTTTGTGACATATATGTCTTTGATCCAGCCATTATACATATAACTCCACTGGTTAGAGAAGCTACCCCTCAGTTAAACAAACAAACAAACAAATAAATAAATAGAATTTAAGCGTGAGACTGTTATACCAATCAGATTTTAATAATATAACAATAGTTAAATTCAAGTAATTCAAAGAAGCACACAAAGGTCTTTACAATATTGATTCCTCCCTTAAATGAAAGAAAATTGACCATAAGAAAATGAGAATAAGTTAAGTGATTGTAACTAAGTGATCATTTGTAACCTTTGTAGGAAATAATAACAGTCACCTTTTAAAGTTTTTTTAAATCATTTTTTATTTAAAATTATTTGATTAACATATAGTGTATTATTAGTTTCAGCGGTAGAGTTTAGTGATTCATCCGTTGCATATAACACCCAGTGCTCATTACATCACATGCCCTCCTTAATGCCCATCACCTAGTTACCCCATCCCTCCACCCATCTCCCCTCCAGCAACCCTCAGTGTGTTTCCTATAGTTAAGAGTCTCTTACGGTTTTTCTCCTTCTGTGATTTCATCTTATTTTCTTTTTCCCTCACTTCCCCTATGTTCATGTTTTGTTTATTAAATTACACATGTGTGAAATCATATGATATTTGTCTTTCTCTGACTTACTCATTTCACTTAGCATAATACCCTCTAGTTCCAGCTACGTTTTTGCAAATGGTAAGATTTCATTTTTTGATGTCTGAGTAGTATTCCATTGTATATATATACCACATCCTCTTTATCCCTTCATCTGTTGATGGACATCTGGGTTCTTTTCATAGTTTAGTTATTGTGGACATTGCTGCTATAAACACTGGGGTGCAGATGCCCCTTTGGATCACTATGTTTGTATCCTTTGGATAAATACTGAGTAGTGCAATTTCTGGGTTGTAGGGTAGCTCTATTTTTAACTTTTTGAGGAAACTACATGCTGTTTTCCAGAGTGGCTGCACCAATTTGCATTCCCAGCAACAGCGTAAGAGGGTTCCCCTCTATCCATATCCTCTCCAAAATCTGTTGTTTCCTGACTTGTTGATTTTAGCCATTCTGACTGGTATGAGGTGGTATCTCATTGTGGTTTTGATTTTATTTCCCTGATGCCAAGGGATGTGGAGCATTTTATCATGTGTCTGTTACCATTTGTATGTCTTCTTTGGAGAAATGTCTGTTCATGTCTCCTACCCATTTCTTGACTGGATTATTTGGTTTTTGGGTGTTGAGTTTTTGAAGTTCTTTATAGATTTTGGATACTAGTCCTTTATCTGATAGACATTTGCAAACATCTTCCCCCATTCTGTAGGTTGTCTTTTAGTTTTGTTGACTGTTTCCTTTGTTGTGCAGAAGCTTTTTATCTTGATGAAGTCCCAATAGTTCATTTTTGCTTTCCTTTCCTTTGAAGACGTGTCTAGCAAGAAGTTGCTGAGACTGAGGTCAAAGAGGTTGCTGCCTAGGTTGCTGCCTAGGATTTTGATGAATTCCTTTCTCACATTTAGGTCTTTCATCCATTTTGATTTTATCATTGTGTATGGTGTAAGAGAATGGTCCAGTTTCATTCTTCTGAAAATGGCTTTCCAATTTTCCCAACACCATTTTTTGAAGAGACTGTCTTTTTTCCATTGAATAGTCTTTCCTGCTTTGTAGAAGATTAGTTGACCATAGAGCTGAGGATCCACTTCTGGGTTCTCTATTCTGTTCCATTGATCTATGTTTCTATTTTTGTGCCAGTACCATACTGTCTTGATGATTACAGCTTTGTAATATAGCTTGAAGTCTGGCATTGTGAAGCCATCAGTTTGGGTTTTCTTTTTCAACATTCCTTTGGCTATTTGGGGTCTTTTATTTTATTTTATTTTATGTTATTTTATTTGGCTCTATATAAATTTTAGGATTGTTTGTTCCAGCTCTGTGAAGAATGTTGATGGTATTTTGATAAGAATTGCATTGGAAGTGTAGATTCCTTTAGGTAGCATAGACTTTTTTTTTTTTTAAAGATTTTATTTATTTATTTGACAGAGAGAGAGAGCACAAGTAGGCAGAGAGGCAGGCAGAGAGAGAAGGGGAAGCAGGTTTCCTGCTGAGCAGAGAGCCCGATGCAGGGCTCAATCCTAGGACCCTGAGATCGTGACCTGAGCCGAAGGCACAGGCTTAAGCCACTGAGCCACCCAGGTGCCTTGGTAGCATAGACATTTTAACAATATTTTTTCTTCCAATCCATGAGTACTGGAATGTTTTTCATTTCTTTGTGTCTTCCTCAATTTCTTTCATAAATGTTCTATAGTTTACAGAGTACAGATCCTTTACCTCTTTGGTTAGGTCTGTTCCTAGGTATCTTATGATTTTTGGTGAACAGTCACCTTTATTCTCTCTCCCCTTACTAAAAGTGTGTGAATACATTTGTACAGTCACTGGACATTCTATGAGGGTTGTTACTGTTTATAAAGAGGCTTTTGCAAATGCCATCACATCAATGTAAGATCATGTTCTCAGCAGTTATGCCATACTTATTTTCTGGTACTGAATTTAGAGGATGGTGAAATAGGATGTATTTTCTCATTTAAAATTGCTCAGCCATTGTATACAAAGGCTTGAAATTTAAAGCATGTGATATGCTTAAATATCCTATTTCATCTGTCTCTCTAAATGCTTTTTGTTGAAGAAAAGAAATGTACTAAAGTAGGATACACTTAGAATTGTTACACTGAGAAGAATTCTTGTAACCTGCATTCTGTATGTCAGATATACTGTAGCTGTACAATGCAAAACCTTCTCGGAAAGATTTATTCTATTTTGCTCTTTCAGGATTCTGTCGCTGAGGCAAAGGGAGGGATATCAAAGGAGGCTTGAAAATGATTTATTGTCAAACATAGTCCTTGACTACTAAACTCTGTAGTACCACTAGGAGAGCTGGCACAATTTTATAAAATGAACATAAAATAAGAGGTGAACCAGCTTTGGCATTCTCAAAGAGTCCTTCATCAGTTACCACCTTAATCCTGGAGAAAGGAACTCTTATTCCTCCAAAGCAGTGTACTCAATATTTTTCTATGTGACTAATAAAAGACATTTTATTGTTAAAATATTAGATCCTCCCTGGAAAATTCTTTGCAGGATAATTCGATTTTATTTTATTTTATTTTTAAAAGGTTTTATTTATTTATTTGACAGAGAGAGAGACAGTGAGAGAGGGAACACAAGCAGGGGGAGTGGGAGAGAGAGAAGCAGGCTTCCTACTGAGCAGGGACTCCAATGTGGGGCTCGATCCCAGGACCCTGGGATCGCGACCTGAGCCAAAGTCAGAGGCTCAACAACTGAGCCACCCAGGTGCCCCGGATACTTTGATTTTAAAGAAACATTTGAGGAAATAGTGTATGTAAAGAGCTGTTTATTTGTAGTTCTTGCTTTACTGGGTAATTTAGTTCCTATTAGAAGTTACAAATTAGTGTTTTAAATGGAAAATAGTATCAGAAATAGCAACAATATTTGAATATTTAGTAGATTCTGTACCAATATACATTTAATATACTAACATTAATGATTAAATATTAATGAACCAATAAATTATTAATAACATAATAAAATAATATCTAATATACAGCATTGCAAATGTTCTGGTACCCACATTATAGTAAATCAAATTGCTGCAGGACAAAAAAAAAGGTTCAGGGATAGAAGGCAGGACTTCTGAGAGTTACTTATTAAATGAAAATAATACTAACTTCCTCCCAGTTTTGCTGGGAAACCAAATAGGATAATATAAATGAACATGCCTTGTGAATTGTAAAATACTCTGCAGATTACTAATACTCTGCAAATCCTAATTCCAATGCAGCATAAATTAAGGATTATTATTCTTTTTAATTCTAGTAAGTGTTCTTTGTTCCAGGGTGGGAGAATAATACCTTTTCTTTTCCACCAGTTACCTGGATTTTCTGGTGAAATTTGGTTTGTATCTATGCCATTTGATTACTGATAGAGAAAAAAAAAATATATTATCTATCTCTTCATTTTGTGAAGAGGAAGGGGAATAAAATTGGACTTAGTCTCAGCCATCTCAGGCATTTTTCAAGAGATGGCTCCATTTTTACTTATAACTAGAATTCTATTTATGTTGTTACATATTTCAGATCAGAACAAAAATTTTGTTCTCTGGCTTTACTTTAGTCCTTCTGTTTGGTTTTCTGGGTCATTCTCCCCTAGGGAATATTTCAAAGAAATATATAATCACTGTGGTCATATTCATCCTCTGGGGTAATGTGCAAGAATCTTGAGATATGAACAAGAAAAATAGCACTGGACAATTTTTAAGTTAATGTATCTTTCAAGTGTATAATACTGTCTTAATCAACTATGATTTAGACCCAGCTGTTTAATTAATATTCATGTTAATATGTGCATTTAAAATACAGGTGTATAAATACAAAATACCTTTATCTGGATTATATGACTTCAAAGCAGTAGTAAACAATCACAAATATAGACTTTTAGGGAATGATGGGCCTGTGTAAGTTGTTTAGTAGAATTGATGAAGTTTTAGAACATAAGTGAGGTTCAGTGGAATGGAGTCCGGAGCCGACAACCAAGAAAGAATTCTTGAGATGTCTTTGGTGCAAAATGGTGGTTTATTAAAGCACGAGGACAGGACCTGTGGGCAGAGAGAGCTGCTGCTGCTGCTGCTGCTGCTGCAGCCCTGGGGCTGTGAGGAGTGGTCCATTATATACTTGGAAGTTGGGAGGGGGTCAGGGATAGCGTAAGTCTGTAAGGAATTTTGGAAGCAAGGTTTCCAGGACCTTGAGGGGCTAGCTATTGTTGGGAAAAGGTCATTTATTACTGTCTAATAAGCATTAGTCACGAGACCTTTCAGAGGTATATCGGTGGGCCATATGGTTGGGGATGATTGCCCACGTGTATCTTGGAGGGTTTAGAGATAAAGGAATTTTCCAAAGGAATTTTTATGTTAAAGTAGACTTACAGGATCCTGGTTGGGATGGGGATTAGTCAGGGTAGGATTGCCTTTTGCCCTTATCAAAGTATTAAGGTGGAGGCAGTTGAATCCCTAGAGGAATGTCACTCTGCCTGTTTCAAGGACTTGTCAGTGGGCTCTAGATAGTAAGGAAATTTAATAACTTTTCTTCTGCCTCTGTTTCCCACATCATTATGAATGATATGTTTGAGTACTGTCAAGGACCAGCCTTGACTGAACGGAGAAACCTGAGTTTGGGTGTGGGAATGAGAAAGAGACACAAAGAAGGGTGTCAGGAGGGTCACAGCTAATACTGAGACGATGTTTATTGGTTTACAACAGTTTTATATGATTCAAGCACAACACAATCACGTGGGAGTCATCTTGATCATTGCATAGATAATTCAATAGAACAATCAACAGAACACTCTACTGGTAAATAACAGTTTTCTCATTCAGCGCTGTTACACTACATTGCATCAGATCAACTAGCTTAAGGGCAAATCTATTTTTCTATGCCTACTTTCTGCTATGTGGTTTACGTGCCTCTGCAAGCTGCGGTTATAGCAGCACTTTAGGGCTGAACTGAGGGGAGTAGGGCTGGTTTCTGACCTGGCCCTAAGACTGCAAGGTCCCTGTCAGCTTGCTGTCTGGTCACCACAGTTCACCCTTCTTTATTTTTTAGACGAAGCTCATGGAGGCTGGATTGGAACTGCCAGAGGGATCGGAGACCCACTCGGATGCAAACTGGAAGAAGACACACAACAACAAGACAAAAGTTAGGGTGACAGCAATCGAATAAAGAAAGGAAGTAAGACAGTTTGAGTGCAATAAATTTTGTATATTATCAAACACTTGTTTGGCAAGTTCAGACGGCTTGAGCAATGGCCCAATAAATTGTATCAACATGTGCAATGGATACCTGGCAGGCAACAAGCGCTACCATGGCTAGAAAAGGTATTTTGGGTTCACTCTTTTCTGACCCTCCAACAATTCCTGCGCCTGCACTGTGAGGGTCTTCAGTTGCCCCCAAGTTGGGATCATTGCTTGGCGGGTTGCTCTCGCACGAGGTGGCTGTTGTGGAGGAGCAGGCATCAGAGGTGTAATCCTCAGCCTCCGGAATGGCGGAATGAGGTGTTGGGACGGATCCAGAAGTTCCTCTGGAGTGTGATCCACTGCAGGTACATACGAGGCGCTCGGGGAGCCAGATGTGTCCATCAGTGTTCCTAGGAAAAATACACACATCCCCTTGCCCCCAAATTAAAACAGGATCAGGGCCAGACCATTGATTTATTAAAGGATCCTTCTTCCACCACATTTCAGCATAATGTTTTCCAGGCGGAGACCTTTTGAATTTGAGGGTTCAGATAGAGAGAAAAGTTAAATACTTTGATTTATTTACAAATGAGTATTTTTACATTTCTGTAAGTCACAGATATCTTTTTTTATTAAAAGATTTTATTTGTTTATTTGACAGAGAGAGATCACAAGTAGGCAGAGAGGCAGGCAGAGAGAGAGGGGGAAGCAGGCCCCCTGCTGAGCAGAGAGCCTGATGCAGGGCTCCATCCGAGGACCCTGAGATCTTGACCTGAGCCGAAGGCAGAGGCTTAACCCACTGAGCCACTCAGGCACCCCAGTCACAGATATTAAAAAAAAGTTTCCTTAGCCTGGAAGAGCAAACATTAGAGAACCAGCAATGTTTCGAACAGGAGTCACAACACTATAATCTTTTACTTCATTTAGTCCCATGTTTACTGAGGGAACAGAAGGCAAGCTGAGGACAAAGCAGAAGCTGACACGCTGCGACCTTCTCCCACTCCCTACTCCTGGGTGGGACCTGTGTTATATTCTTCCAGGAATCTCGCAACTATGTTAATGTTAATACCTTGCCAGAGGGGAAAAACAATCTTAACCTGACAATGGCAAGGCCTCTGGTATCTTGTAGGTCCTCTTTAGCATATGAAAGTTCTATTGAAACCTCCCTTTTTCCTTACCTCTCCCAACCCCAATGTACTTAACCTGCCACCCCTCACAACCCCCGGGCAGCAGCTCTTTCTGCCCATGGGTCCTGTCCCCGTGCTTTAATAAACCATTTTCCACCAAAGATGCCTCAAGAATTCTTTCTTGGTCATCAGCTCTGGACTCCACCCCACCGAACCTCAACCTATATTTAAAACTTAATCATTTGGTGCCTGAGCGTGGGGCTTTGAGTCTTTACATCCGGACTCTGAGCTTCGGTGCAAAATTGGTGAGTACGTTTCTCTCCTCTTCCTTTACTCTCATTTTAGGGGCTTTTCAAGGAGTATGGTCTTATTGGAACACTTTGATGTCGATTGCTCAGGCTGTAGTCCTCTAGCCCATGGCTACTCTACGGGGAGGAGAAAGTCTGCCTTTTGGCTGGAAGTCAGTCCCCTAGCCAGAATGGTAATAAGATCCAGAAACTTGATGCCCTCTCTTGATTCCTGTTCTTACACAAAGTTGTCTGTCTTGGGCACGGGACAGCCACCTAAGTCACCAGAACAGCGGCCAATCTTAAGACTCCCGTGTGAGGTTTTCTCCTAATTGATCTAATGTGATCCCCTCCACATCCCTGGTCTAGCCGCTTCTGGCCACGGGACCTCCACTGGGAGCCAGCCGAAACCAGTACCTGATTGAATTAAAACCCAACCGGGGACCATTTCCTAGGGAAGTTGGCTGTAGGGGCCATATGTGTTGGAATGTCGCTTAGACCATGATGGATTTCAATCTTTTACTGTTTCTTGTCAGTGTCTTCTACTAACTACTTAAAGCTACAAAATTGGGTAATTTCCCCTTGTAAAACTTGTTCTAGTATTTTCCATGGGTTAAAATGGCAGGGCAGTATGCAACCTTCAGGACAGACAATGGCACAGTATTTCAGTCCATTCACCAGGCACCCATCTGTAGCCTAGGATGCGATGGGGAAGGGGAGGGACACTGGCACCCCTCCAGGGCCTTTTACAGCAGGAATGCCTTCACAAGAAGGCAGGATTGTGATCAATAGTGATGTCTTGTTTGAGGAATGCCTCCAGTCACTTTTGACACACGGGAACCTCTGACATATCCTGCGTGGGACGCCACCCAGAAGTCAGGGGGGATTTGGTAATGGACCTTCTTTACTTTTTTTTTTTAAAGATTTTATTTATTTATTTGACAGACAGATCACAAGTAGGCAGAGAGGCAGGCAGAGAGAGAGAGGGGGAAGCAGGCTCCCTGCTGAGCAGAGAGCCCGATGCGGGGCTCAATCCCAGGACCCCGAGATCATGACCTGAGCGGAAGGGCTTTAACCCTTTAACAGAGGCTTTAACCCACTGAGCCACCCAGGTGCTCCCCTTCTTTACTATTTTGGGAGCATGGCTTCACTAGGCTTTTTCGGTTCCCAAGGATTCTACCTTGGAGTGCCTTTTAGCCCACTGGAAACAAATTGTGTTGTGAAACTTAGGAAATGACTGAGCTCCTGTAACACTGCATGGCCTCAGTGGGACCTATGAGTTAGATCTCCTCTGCAGGAAGTAGGGCAAATGGACCTAGGATATCTTCATTGCTCTACACCAGGACCCCGACCTAAGGTCTCTTGCAGACTGCGTTTGCCTAAATATGTCTGGCTAGTAATTGGATGATAATTATCTAAATAAGCCTCCTGGTAAACCCAGGTTGCCGGAGGGTACACAGGCCATCCCTAGCAAAGGGAACTCTTGACTTTATCTCTCTCTGTTCCTCCTAATAGAGTGAGGGCTTCTCCCTCACTCATTTCCCGGGTTAATGGCTATAACTGCAGCCAATGGTGGTTAGTCTTCCTCGGGACGGAGACTTTAAGGAATATTCCGAAGCAGCTGCCGAAACTCCCTTTGTTTCGGGGAAATTCCAGCTTTGGCCCGACTTGGACTGCCTAACCCCTCCCCCCTTGTTGGCGGGAAAGACTGGCGTCTGCTCCTCTGTTGGAGCTGATGAGCTTTAAAACTGGGAACCCTTTCACCGCCTTCTAGCAGCACTTTGTCTCTTCTGTCTCCCTCTTCTCCTGTTTCTGCACCAACTTGGGTGCGGCCTGCATAACTGGCCTCTAGACCATCCTCCGTGCCTCCTGCACCATGGCCCCTCCTCTCTTCACCGTCAAGGAGCAAGAAGTGCACCCTCTGTACCTAACACCATCCACTCCAGATTTCTCCACTAGGGTCTCAGGTAAAAACTGACAATGGAGAGGAACCGGGTGGAACATAATTCAGTATTTAAACTAAGGTTAAGTTTGTTGGTTTAATTAAGATAGACATGTCTTTAAAGTTACCAGTACTAAATGTAAAACTTGCTCTATTGAGATTTGCTGAAGGTCAAATAAGCTCCTATTATCTCTGTTGGAACTTGTTAACAAAAAGATGACTAAACTGATTAATTTGTCTGTCTCAAAGTTTTCATGTAATTGTTAAGATAGCTTTCAAACTCTTTGGTAACCTGAAACTTTAAAGTTTTGCTTGGATGATAAATGGAATTAAATTTGTTTGACATCTAGGTCTTTTCCAAATTGGATACAGTGCTAAATCACTGTTAACTGGATATAGGTTTGTGCATTTGACATACGGCAAAGAAACTAAGGATATTTAAATCTGTTGGTAAACATGTTTTGTGCTTAACTGATCACAAATTTGCCATCTAAAGAATTCTGGTGTAACAGTTCACAATTGGTTACTCTTTAGTCTTCACTGGAGATTAAGGTTTCTAAAGAGTGAAAAATTCTGCTAACTGTAACTAAGACTGATGGAAATAAGGGAAACAATTCTGTATGTGGTAAAGTAGGCGATATGTAAGAAAGATAAGGAATGGGAATGCATTTTGTTGAAGATAAAAGAATAATTTTGTTCTAAATGAGATGGTTGTTTGGAAAGAAATGGCTTGGGACAAAATCTGAGTGCAAAAGAAAGTTGTAGAAGATTTGTGAAGGGAAATAATTGGAAACGTATTTTAGGTGTGGTCAGGACAGACTAAGATTAAAATAAACGGATTTTAAAGTGCACTGGTATAAGATTTAAAGTCTGCTTTCAAAAAGATAAAGTTTTCTTAAATTAATTGATCTGCTGTTGAGAATAAAATGTAAATAGTTGTTTTCTCTTTGCCTGCCCAGAAAAACCAGTTTCTACATTTTGTTTTATCAGATCTTTAACATCCCTAATCCTATTTAGGCATGTGCTTTAAAACTTTCTATGATTTTAACAAGTGTTCACAAGATTTAAATTGTAAATGATGTCTCTTTAACTCATAAGGCTTTTCTCTGGTTATGCTAAGTTACTCAGGAAGTACTGTTAAACCATAAACCTTGGGCTACATTTGGCTAAATGCTATAACTATTCTAGAGATTCTGTGCAATTCCTAAAGTTTTAATGTTTTGATAAGGTCGTCACTTGATATTTTAGTTATTGAAGTGTTTTATGTCACAGAAATAACCTGATTTCCTTGCCAGCTATATTGTAAACTCTCATCTCATCAGCTCTTAATGTCTATTCTGGGTTTTCGTCATTTATAATTGTTATAATTCTCTTGTAAAATGAGTTTTATCTTCAAGGAGAGTCATATAAAGGACTTTTAGGACAAATACAAGTATTCAGTATATTGAAAATCCTAAAACTGAAATGGGTAAGAATTTCCAGAACTAACTAAAGCTGCATTCATTCTAAACTAGAATTAGTTAACATTAGATTAAACGAACTAAAAGATTATAGTGTTATGACTTGGTTAAAACGTTGCTGGTTCTCTAATGTTTGCTCTTCCAGACTAAGAAAACTTTTTCTTAAGATATCTGTGACTTACAGAAATGTAAAAATACTCGTTTGTAAACAAAACATTCAACTTTTCTCTCTACCTGAACTCTCAAATTTAAAAGGTCTCAGTAAAAATAAATAAATAAATAAATAAATAAAAGGTCTCAGTAAGTATTCTCTCTTCCATGATAATCCTAGTCATTTGCATAAGTTCAATAAGAATCTGTTCTGCTTGTAACAGAACACCATTGGAAGCATGGGTTATTTTACCAAGGCTTTGACTGGAATGTCATATTTGAGATAGACATGCATAGACTTAGATATGACCAGACAGCTTTAAGGAACTAAGGTTGACTTTATGAAACCTGGAGCCATAAAGCCCCTTGGAACAGTTGGCCTGATACCTTGCTTGCAGAGTTCTGGCAGCCTCACCAGGTTAGTAAAGAATGTCACTTCCTGGCAGGTGCAGGAACCTCAGGATACTTTGGGAACCTCAGGAAGAGGAATTCGCCCAAATCTACAGGTATTGCAAGCATGTTTGATGGCAAGTACTTGGCTTGGCTTCTGGCCTGGAGAGGCTACTAAAAGTTCAACCTAGAGATTCCTTATAAAGTTCCAGCAAAGCAGATTCTAAAAGATCTGTATGATCACTCACTGTTCTTGCCGAGCTTACGTAAATGATTAGGCCAAGCTTGTTAAAACTGGACTTGTTTTTCAAATAAATTCGTCCTGACTTGTCTCTTTGGAAATGAGGGGTATTTTAGAGAGAGAAAGTGTTTAAATAACCCACCTTTGTGGATGTTAAATTCTAGATTTGATTGTTTTTAAATGCTTACTGTTTACCTAAGTTAGACAACTTGAGGTAAATTCATAGAAGTTGCACAATAGCTCGTTTAGACGATCTTGCTTTTATTCTGTGGGGATAATAATAAAACCCCATGGGCACATAATTATTTCAACAGCTGGAAAATGGGATTAATTCCCCAACAATTGTATAACTCAACTAGCACCTTGTACCCCACTCCACAGGGTTAACTACGGACTTGTGGAGATAATGGATGGCCCCACTTCCTTTATGATTGGATTGGATGATGCACTTGGGGATGCCCTTATCTCTTGACAAGTTTTCTCCCACTTGCCAGTGATGGTTTTGTAATTAGGATATTGTTTTTTTTTTTCCCCAAACACTTTTATTTTTTCAGTGTTACAAGATTCATTGTTTATGTACCACACCCAGTGCTCCATGCTTACGTGCCCTCCTCAATACTCACCACCAGGCTCACCAAAACCCCCACTCCCACCCCTACAAAACCCTCAGTCTGTTACTCAGAGTCCACAGTCTCTCATGGTTCATCACCCCTCTGATTTCCTCCAATTCACCCCTCCCTTCACTCTCACAATGTCCTCCATGTTTTCCCTTATGCTCCACATGTAAGTGAGACCATATGATAATTGACTCTCTCTGCTTGACTTATTTCACTCAGCATAATCTCTTCCAGTCCCGTCCATGTTAAAACAAAAGTTGGGTATTCATCCTTTCTGATGGAGGCATAATATTCCACTGTATATATGAACCGTATCTTCTTTATCCATTCATCTGTTGACGGGCATCTTGGCTCTTTCCACAGTTTGGTGATTGTGGCCATTGCTGCTATGAACACTGGGGTATATGTGGCCCTTCTTTGTACTGCATCTGCATCTTTGGGG
>CM052901.1:45114303-45150303 GCA_028534135.1 Potos flavus
TAAGACTCGTGATCAACTATGACTCACATTCCTTCTTGTTTACCTACAAACAATGTATAATCTTCTTTATTGATTATCATCTCGTATCCAATAAATATGGGATTAAGGAGTTGTTCGGGGCGGCAGTCTTCTCAACTGCCGACCCCTGCTCCCAATCTCTATTGCAGCTGACTTGTTTGTGCCTCATTCTTCTCCCGTGTGCCATCAGGAAGCGGCAGTTGGGGGCGAGAAAGCAATTTTAAGAGGGTTAAGCAGTAGTCCTTGGTAGTGGGTGAGTCTGGCATTGCTGAGCCAGCGGTCAGGTGGTTGCTTAAGAATGCTTTCAATTGCATGCGGGATGGTGACCTGCAGTTCTTGTCCCATAGTTAGTTTGTCAGCGTCTTTTACCATTAGGGCAGTAGCCGCTATCATCCGGAGACAGGGGGGCCATCCGGCCGCCACCGAATCCAGTTTTTTTGATAAATAAGCAACTGGTCGTCGCCAGGGACCCAGGTGCTGGGTCAAGACTGCTTTGGTGACACCATTGCTTTTGTCCACAAACAACTGGAAGGGCTTAGAGATATCAGGGAGTCCCAGGGCAGGTGCTGACAACAGAGCAGTCTTAATATGTGGGAAGGCCTGTTCGGCCTCTCCTGTCCATTGAAAGGGCTGTTGATCTTTGGTGACCTGGTATAAAGGTTTGGCCAGTTCATCAAAACCTGGTATCCACAGCCTGCAGAACCCAGCTGACCCCAGGAATTCTCTTACCTGCCGTTGCCATTGTGGCTGAGGTATGCAGAGGACTGTCTCCTTTTGAGCAGGCGTCAGCCAACTCTGTCCCCCTTTCAGTAGGTATCCCAGATAAGTTACCTCCGACTTGCAGATCTGAGCCTTTTTTGCTGATGCCCGATAGCCTAAATCCCCGAGGGCTCGCAGGAGGTCCTCCGTTCCCCGGATGCATGTTTCGGAGGTCTGGGCAGCTATCAGAAGGTCGTCAACATATTGTAGGAGGGTTAAGTCGGGGTACTGCCGTCTGTACTCACTCAGATCCTCATGAAGGGCTTCATCAAACAGGGTTGGGGAGTTTTTGAATCCCTGCGGGAGTCTGGTCCATGTCAGCTGGCCGCTTATTCCCCTTTCGGGGTCACTCCATTCAAATGCGAAGAGTTCTTGGCTCTTTGGGGCCGGGGCAAACTGAAAAAGGCATCTTTCAGGTCTAAAACAGTGTACCATTGCTTTTCTGGGTCTAAGGCACTCAGGAGAGTATAGGGGTTAGGTATGGTCGAGTGTATGTCCATCACTCGTTTGTTGACTTCTCTCAAGTCCTGTACCGGCCTGTATTCATCACTGTGGGGCTTAGGCATGGGCAGCAGAGGGGTATTCCAAGCAGAATGGCAGGGGCGTAGGACTCCTTGATCTAGGAGGCGTTGGATATGGGGCATAATCCCCCTTCGGGCTTCTAGGGGCATAGGGTATTGGCGCACACGGATGGGGTCAACTCCAGGCTTGAGTTCTATGTAAAGGGTGGGTCGGTGTTTAGCCAGCCCTATTCCCCCGGTTTCTGCCCATGCCTCCGGAAAGTGCTGGAGCCAAGAGTCTATATTTTTGAGCAGGAGGGGTGGGTTGCTGGTGGAGCCTATATTCGCCGTCCAAGGTCAGGGTCAAGATAGAGATTGCTCCCTCTTGAGTGGTTACCTTGGGCCCATCTGGTAAGAAATGAACCTGAACTCCCATTTTCGTCAGGAGATCTCATCCTAGCAGGGGGCAGGGACTCTCAGGAATGACCAGAAAGGAGTGAGTCACCGTCTTTGTACCCAGGTCCACCGTCCTTTTTTTTTGTCCAGGGGTATCTCTTAATTCCTGTGGCCCCTTGTACCCATGAGGTATGGGTAGACAGTTTGCCTTTGGTCCCTGTCAGTACTGAGTGTTGGGCCCCCGTGTCGACGAGGAACTGTACGGGAGTTCCCTCCACCTGTAACGTTAGCCTAGGTTCAGGGAGGGATTCCGAACCCTGACTCCTCTAGTCCTCTGGATCTCGGGTAACCAGCACCTCGGTGGTGGACTTTGGATGCCATCGCTGTGGCTTTTTCCCCCGTTTCCTGGGGCAATCTCTGGCCCAATGACCTAATTCTTTCCAGAATGCACACTGATCCTTACGTAAATCTCGTCGCGGGGGGGGGAGGGCAGAGAGGAGTTATCCCCTCGCGACTGAGGTCTGTCCTGTTGCACTATTGCTGCTAGGACCTTAGTCATCTTCTTGGTCGCTTTCAATTGTTTCTCTTCTAGTGCCTCTTGGTTGTTAAAAACCTTCTGGGCGATTCTAAGTAAGTCCTGTATTTGCTTCCCTTCTAAGTCTTCTAACTTATGTAACTTTTTCTTAATGTCTGGAGCTGCCTGATTCACAAACGACATGACCACCGCTGCCTGGTTCTCAGGGGCCTCAGGGTCCATGGGGGTGAACTGCCTAAAGGCTTCCATCAATCTTTCTAAATATCCTGATGGACTCTCTGTCTGTCCCTGCAGTACAGTGTATACCTTGGCCAAATTAGTAGGCTTGCGCATGGCAGCCCGGAGACCCGCCATTAGAGTCTGGCGATAAACTCGTAGCCTTCCCCTACCTTCTGCCGTGTTGTAGTCCCAGTCATCCTGCGGGGGCCTGGTAAGGGGAAAAGCAGCATTAATCAGGTCGGGGTTGGCGGTGGGTTGGCCATCGTCTCCTGGGACTAGTTTCCTGGCTTCCACCTGGATCCTTTCTTGTTCTTCCGTGGTGAACAGGATCCGGAGGAGCTGCTGGCAGTCGTCCCAGGTAGGCTGGTGGGTAAACATTACACTGTCCAAGAGAGCAATCAGATCTCGGGGGTTGTCAGAAAATCGGGCATTCTAAGCCTTCCAGTTATATAGATCACTAGTGGAAAATGGCCAGTACTGGCGTCTAGGGTTACCGGTTTCGTTGGGAGGGCCTATTTCCTTCAGGGGTAATGCTATGGTAGAATCAGGGGGATGAGGGTCCACTTCTCGATGAGTGCGTCCCCTCGTCCTACTTGCTGGCCCTTCAGGATGGACCTCGTTTCTATTAGGGTCGGGCGCGGCCATAGCGTCTCATTCCATTGGTGCTGCCTGAGGGGGCGTTGGAGGTGCCTGGGGATGGAGAGGTGGGGGAAGGTAGGGCGGAGGGTCTAGGGTCAGAAGGTCTTGACTGTCTGGCAGCACAGGTGCTGATGGCAATTTTGTCCTCGGGGGATTAGTGGCCTGTGCAGCAAGCACTTTACAGGTCACTGAGGACAGGAAAGGAGCCAGCCAAGGGGATGGGTTTTCGACGAGGTCCTGCCACAGTAAAATATATGGAAGTTGGTCCGGATGTCCTTCCCGGCTGGGAAGGCAAATCCTGGACTTCACCTTAGCGATAACAGGAAGGCAAAATGTCCCCTCGGCTGGCCATCCGACGTCAAAGGTTGGCCATTCAGCGTGGCAGAAAGTAATCAGTCTGCTCCGTCGGACATCCAGGCTGAGGTCGTGGGCCCTGGATCTGACATCCTTAAAGTTATTTAGGAGGAGGGAAAGGGGGGTACTCTGATTTTGGCCCATTGGGGACTGGGCAAATAAAGAAAATAATTAGTAGAGAATGGCAGAGGTGTTGGTTACCTCGGTCCCGGCTTCCGAGAGGAAGAATCTGAAAGTAAAACAAGTTAAGGACAGACGAACACGGAGCGGAGACAAAGCTCGTAAGCGCGTTATCAACCACGTGGCGGTCGATCAGTTAGGCGGGCTAGGTGAATAGCCTTAGGCGGGGGACCTTAGGTGGGGGACCGGGGGACGTCTCCTCCCGGTCCACTGGCGGCCCTATAGCGTGTCCGCCAGGGCCAGTTGCCAGTTTCAGATTCAGATATCAGTTCAGACTTTGGACTCAAAAGGAGACAGACTACACAGAGACAGAGCCGGCTCACTTACCGATCGGTCGTGTGGATGACCTACTGACTTGGGGTCTGGTGGGTCTGGGAGAGATCCCGGACGAGCCCCCAAATGTAATGCCCAGATCCGACGACCCCGCCAAGAATGAACCACCAGAGTCCAGAGTCAAAGCAAAGCGGCAAAGGTCATTTATTGCAGGTTCCAACCTGGTCCTCCGCGCACTCACAAGCTGAGTCTCGGAAGGAGGCCCCGAGGCGTGGATTTTACAGCTTTTATAGACAGGCACAAACAAGTTCGGGACTTTCCATCACACTTGGAGTCTTATTGGCTGGCATTCGCATTTGAACACTCAGCGCTACCTGATTGGTTCCCGCCATTTTACCCAAAACCCTGGAGGGAGGTAGGGGAATTTCAGTGGTGCGGGGAGGGGTAAGGGGGGAGCGGCGAGCCCATCAAGCCTTTTGTCCTGGGTAAGGGGGGGGCGGCGAGCCCATCGAGCCTTCTGTCCTTTCACTTCTTGGGGTGCTTGGGTGGCTCAGTGGGTTAAAGCCTCTGTCTTCAGCTCAGGTCATGATCCACAGGGTCCTGGAATGGAACCCCACTTCATGCTTTCTGCTTGACAGGGAGCCTGCTTCCCCCTCTCTTTCTGCCTGCCTCTCTACTTGTGATCTCTCTCCCTCTGTCAAATAAATAAATAAAATCTTAAAAAAAAGGGGGGGCTTCTTAATGGTTCCATCCCTTCATATTTATCCTAAAAGCCACCTCTGTTGAGGTACAATTGCAAACAAATGCTTTAGCTAAGCATAGAACAGCCCTCCTGGTAATGGTAAAAGGAGCCTCAGAGCTCACTATGGGACGGTCCCTGACTAATGACTTCATATCAGGGCCAGAGTGTCCTTAAAAAAACCAAAGGCCACCACCAATACTTGTTGGAGGCTGACTTATTAAATACCAGGCTACACTTAAAACCTGTCAAACTTTAAACCCAGCTACCCTTATGCCTGGACCTGAATGTCATATTTCTATAATGCATAACTGTTGGAGGTCATTAATCTTGTTTATTCTAGTCCACTGGATTAAAAAAAAAAATTCCTGCAGCTATAATTCACCTCAAAGTCTCTATGGCAGGCCACCCCCTGTAATAAGCGGGTTTAGAAGAGACCTTAAACAGATTGGAAACTTGGAAGTGTCCCAACACTTCCAAGCCCTGGGAAAAACTCTAAGGCACATCTCCCGAAAAGCTTTAGAAAGGATCCCCTCATACTATGGTGAACAGGGCCCCACACTGTTGTTCTAACCACCCCTACTGCCCTGAAGGTACCAGGTGTCACCCAATGGGCCCACCACTTTAAAGAAGGCTCACCAGTTGGACAAATCACACCAGTGGAAAGCCCAAACAGACCCTACGGACCGGCTCTAGCTCCACCTTTGATGAGACCCCACTGACCAATGGACATCTGTCAACCGTGGTCACTGGCTTGTCGGTGCAACATCCCTCCCCTCAGGAGTTGGGACTACGCTGCTGCCCCCTTCTGACTGGACTTTCTCACAGAAAGTTGTTATTGCTTATTGGGGCAGCCTTAGGGACCTTAAGATGGATTACTAGGTTCATAGAAAACACTGTTACCAGGCGAGCCGCTGCCCAGATACTAGCCTTGCAAGGCTATCGGCCCATAGTACCTGATAATGATGCCCTATAAACTAGGTGTTTAAAGGGGCATCAAAGGGGGGAATGATAAGGAAAAACTGTACTTTAAGCCGACCGACCAAACCCGCAAGGGAACTCCAGTCCCTGTCTCAAAGCCCTTCCAGTTCTTCTTTCCTACCTGTTCCCCTAGCGAGCCAAAATACCAACTATGCGTAAGTAGGAGGGTATAAATTACCCTCCCTGATTGTGCTCGGGGCTCAGATCTTTGGAGAAGGGTCTCCTCGGAGTCCACCGGTGTTTTTTAATAAATATCCAATTCTCCAAGTCTCCGAGTGCCGCTTGGCTTTTCTGTGGGGATTCAGTCCAGCTTCTGGTACAAACTGTTACAACAGAATTCTTTAGATGCCAAATTTATGAATCAATTAAGCACAAAACATGTTTACCAACAGATTTAAATATCCTTCATTTGCAGTAAGAGGTCAAAAGCACAAACCTATGTCCAGTTAACAGTGATTTAACACTTATCCCATTTGGAAAAGACCTAGATGTCCAACAAATTTAATTCCATTTATCTTCCAAGCAAATTTTTAAATTTTCAGGTTACCAAAGACTTTGAAAGCTATCTTAACAATTACCCATGAAAACTTTGAGACAATTAACCATCAGTTTAGTCATCTTTTTGCTAACAACTTGGAACAGAGATAATAGGAGCTTATTTGACCTTCAGCAAACCTTGATAGAGTAAGTTTTACATTTAGTGCTGTAACTTTAAAGACATGTCTATCTTAACTAAACTAACAGACTTAACTTAGTTCAAATACTGACTTATGTTTCACCTGGGCCCACCCCATTTTCAATATTTACCTGAGACACTGGTGGGGAAATCTGGAGTGGGTGGTGTTAGGTCCAGGGGCTGTTCTTGCTCCTTGACAGTGAAGAGAGGAGGAGCCATGGTGCAGGAGGCACGGAGGATGGTCTAGAGGCCAGTTATGCAGGCCGCACCCAAGTTGGTGCAGAAACAAGAGAAGGGGAATCAGAAGAGAAAGTACTGCCAGAAGGCAGAGAAAGCATTCTCTTTAGAGCTCATCAGTTCCAACAGAGGAGCAGATGCCATGCTTTCCGCCAACAAGGGGGAGGGGTTAGGCAGTCGACCTCCCGGCCAGAAAAGACAGGGAATTTCCCTGAAACAAAGGGAGTTTCGGCATCTGCTTGGGAATATTCCTTAAAGTCTCTGTCCTGAGGAAGACCAACCACCATTGGCTGCAGTTATAGCCATTAACCCAGTAAATGAGTAAGGGAGAAGCCCTCACTCTATTAGGAGGAACAGGGAGAGAAAGTGAGAGTCCCCTTTGCTAGGGATGGCCTTTGTATCCTCCAGCAAGCTGGGTTTACTAGGAGGCTTATTTAGATAATTATCATCCAATACATCAGGAGGGGGTTTACTAGCCAGACATATTCGCAAAAGCATTCTGCAAGAGGCCCTTAGGTCGGGGTCCTGGTGTACAGCAATGAAGGCCTAGGTATAAGCAATGAAGTTACCCTAGGTCCATTTGCCATATTTCTTGTAGAGGAGATCTAACTCCTAGGTGCCACTGAGGCCATGCAGTGTTACAGGAGCTCAGTCTTTTCCTTAGTTTTGCAATTTGTTTCCAGTGGGTTAAAAGACACCCCAAGGTAGAGTCCTTGGGAACCGAAGAAACTTACTGAGGCCATGCTCCCAGAAAAGTAAAGAAAGTCCATTACCAAATCCCCCCTGACTCCTGGGTGGCGTCCCACGCAAGATATGTCAGAGGTTCCCATGTTTCAAAAGTGACTGGAGGCGTCCCTCAAACAAGACATCACTATTGATCACAATCCTGCCTTCCTGTGAAGGCATTCCTGCCGTAAAAGACCCTGGAGGGGTGCCAGTGTCCCTCCCCTTCCCCATCGCATCCTAGGCTACAGATGGGTGCCTGGTGAATGGACTGAAATACCGTGCTCTGCCATCGAATGTCCTGAAGGTTGCATACTGCCCTGCCATTTTAACCCATTGAAAGTACCAGAAAAGTTTTACCGAATTTTGTAGTTGTTGAGTTGGCGGACCCAGGAGTGCGGGAGACTCCACAAAATGGCTTCCACACTGGACAACATGGCGCCTCAGCACCGTACACCCTGGGACTTTCCACTTGAGCTGCCACGTCGTCCTGAGTAAACCTTAACTTAAGCAGGAAGAGGAAACCTAAAGCTGCGCTGAAACCCTGCCATATAAGGAAATAACTCTGCCCTACCTACCCCTGTCCCGCCCAGATAAAAACCTCACTACCCTATCCCAGGGCGCGACTTCCTCAGCCCTCCCATTTGCTGGCGGACCGGGGAACCTCGCCCGAGAGCGCCTCCATTAAAGCCTACTCGAACCACTTGCAGCCTCTGAGTCTCTTTATCCTTTTCCTGCCGCTGAAACCTTAACAGTAGCTTTAAGTAGTTAGTAGAGGACACTGACAAGAAACAGTAAAGATTGAAATCCATCATGGTCTAAGCGACATTCCGACACATATGATCCCTACAGCCAACTAACCTGGGAAACAGTCGCCGGTTGGGTTTTAATTCAATTGGATACTGGTTTTGTCCGGCTCCCATTGGAGGTCCCGCAGCCAGAAGTGGCTAGACCAGGGATGTGGAAGGGATCACAGTAGATCAATCAGGAGGAAACCTCACACGGGAGTCTTAAGATTGGCAGCCGTCCATGACTTAGGTGGCTGTCCGTGCCCAAGACAGACAACTTTGTGTAAGAACAGGAATCAAGAGAGGGCATCAAGTTTCTGGGTCTTATTACCATTCTGGCCAGGGTACTGACTTCCAGCCAAAAGGCCGACTTTCTCCTCCCCATAGAGTAGCCACAGGCTAGAGCAATCAACATGAAAATGTTCCAATGAGATCATACTCCTTGAAGGGCCCCTGAAATGAGAGTAAAGGAAGAGGAGAGAAAAGTACTCACCAATTTTGCACCGAAGCTCAGAGTCCAGATGTAAAGACTCAAAGCCCCACCTTCTGGCCCCAAATGATGAGGCTTATAAGAGGTCTGGAAGCCAACAACCAAGAAAGAGTTCTTAAGACGTCTCTGGTGCAAAAAGTTGATTTTATTAAAGCATGGGGACAAGAACCATGGGCAGAAAAGAGTTTCTGGGTTTGGGAGGAGCTGAGTATAGAGTCTTTCTGTGTTTGAGCAAGAAAAACGTCCTCCTCCCTATATGTGGCAGCAGCCTCCTCAAGCTCCTCCTCATGCGAGGGAAAGAGTTCATCATCCTCATGAGGATGAGTATTAGAGACTGTAAGGGCAGAATAATGAGGGGAGGAGCACTAGGAATCACAGGAGTGCATTTACCCAACGGATAAGATGGGCTGAAAGGGCACTCCTTTAAGTTATTTTTAGTAGAAGCCTCTCCGTATAGCAGTTCCAGAAAGTGGTTGTAAAGAGCCCAAGAGCTTTTCCAATTCATGGACCGGATCAAGGCAATCACGTACCAAATTCCACAAAGAGAAACTATCAACAAGAACCTTGGTAGGACCATGTGCAGAATAATAATCTTTAAGCCATTCTCCTATCTTTTCCCAGGTAGGAAGATTAACTGCCCTCCTCAGGAAACCAGGGGCAAACTTTCTGGACAAATTTAAGAAAGCTCTATATTTGAGCATCACTAACTTTTGTTCCACAAGACTTTAACATAGATTTAAGAACTTGTATAAAAAGCGACCTATCCTTGGCCTGTAGCTGTCCCATAATTTATTATTCCCAATGCACAATTGCTCCTCCACTTACAAATTCCAAATGCTGAGACGTTTCTATATATATATATATATATATATATATATATATATATATCTCCAAGTATCCTCTGAATTCCTACTTGATATACCCTTCTTTTAACCTTTTCCTTCTCTGTTTCTATTTCTCCAATAGAAGCTGCCAAATTGGGGCACCTGGGTGACTCAGTCCTTAGGCATCTGCCTTTGGCTCAGGTCATGAGCCCAGGATCCTGGGATCGAGCACCGCATTGAGCACTGCATTGAGCCCCGAATCAGGTTCCCTGCTCAGCAGGAAGCCTGCTTCTCCCTCTCCCACTCTCCCTCCTTGTGTTCCCTCTCTTGCTATCTCTCTCTCTGTGAAATAAATAAATAAAATCTTAACGAAAAGAAGCTGCCAAATTTAGTGTAGTTTAAATGCAACTAGACCTCAATGTAGTTATACTGGGTTAGTAATGTTCTTTGTTTTAGTTGTTTTCTGGAGTAATTCTCAATCAACAATGACCTAAGTCCTATTGCTAGACCTTAAGTGACATCATAGATAAAAGAGTTTAGGTTATTCATTTCCAAAGTGACTTGCCTCACATTTACTTATTTTTAAATTTTTCCTAAAGCTTATCTGATGCTTTTATGTCAACTCAAATAGTCATAGCTTCTCATTATTTAATATACCCATATAAATTGGCATTTTTTTTCTTGTTCCACTTGACTCTGTGTTCTTTAAATTATATAAGGAATAAGGAACAAAGCCAAACAGTAATGCACTCAGTTACACAGGCTTCCTGAAGGTATGTCCTAAAATAACTAAGGAAAGGAGTATATTCAAGCAGGCAGAATGTAAGACTACACTGTTATCATTTGAGGAGTTCTAGAACTCCTCCCTGTCTTCACCCACTCTCTGTCACACTTAAAAAAATGGCTTCATCATCAACTTTCTGTATGGTGAATGTGTTAAGCAAATTTTAGAATGCCTTAGGTTCTAATGGCTTTCTTGGGTTCAGGAGCACTTTAATAATCATGGAAGACCCAACTTACATTCCATTTTCTCTGAGAATGCCTTCTTGATTCCTCCAGTCAATTAGACTTTACCTCATTGTCCCTCCACTCCCTGCCCACACTTTAATTGTAGCATCAGAGTAATGTACTTATCTTCATGATAGTTAACACAGTGCCTAGACGAGAAATGCTCAATATATATGTATGAACAATTTTTTAAAAAATGAATGAGCCAGATGATTAGAGGAAATATTTTATCTTAAGCCTAGAATATTTCAGCAAGAATATTTAATAAGATCTGTGTGTGTGTTGGTTAAGAATGGAAGGTTGTGAGGAATGAAGGAAGTAGATGTTTCTCATCCAAATGAGAGGGAAGTTTCCTGTTGGAGAGAAGTGGAGAAAGGACAGATAGATAATTCTTAGTTTTACTTATAGCCTGCCTGGACTAAACCAAACCTCTGTATATGCAACCATTTCTTTTCTCCATTACACAATAACTTCCCATCTTACACTCTTTTCCAACACTTTATTTTCATACTCTTGTCTTTATGTAGCAAATTTACCTACCTTGTAGAGAAATTACTATTGATCTGGGGGAAGTATAGAAAGAAACAAGCATTAAGAAAAAAGTAACAAAATTTAAAGTTGCAATATTCTGAATTGTAAATATCCAGTTATTACATTCATTTCTTTGGCAAATAAGTTATTTTTAAATTTTTCACAAAGTATAAAATAAAAATTTTGAGTGTAAATGCTACATAAAATTAAAACAGCCATAGTATTGCTCTTGGATGAATGCCTGTCACTCAGATACATGTTTTTCTGCTTATTCACCCCTAGTGGGGATTTGGATGGAATGTTACTTTTCTTTTTCTTTTTTTCTTAGCAGTTTTTCAGAAGAATGGAAGTGTTTTTGTGGATTAATATCATTTTGAGTGACAAATGCCTATGACTTTACTGCTATCTGCCCACTACTGTTTTGTTCATAGAAAAATCCTATGAGATTTTAATTCAATTTTTATGTGCTATACTTTATTAGAAATAAAATAAATAGAACATTTTTCCATTTAGAGAATATTTTAAGAAATGGTGTTCAGTTATAGAACTAGAACTTTATAGCAAAACAAGATTGATATAGATGTTATATTGATTGCATATAGAAATAAAGAAAAACAGGGTTGTGAGTGGGAAACACTGAAGAATAATTAACATAACTCCTAATATTTCAGAGAAAATGTCAATTCTTTTTTTTTTTTTTAAGGATTTATTTATTTAACAGAGAGAAAGAGATCACAAGTAAGCAGAGAGGCAGGCAGAGAGAGGGGGAAGCAGGCTCCCTGCTGAGCAGAGAGCCCAATGAGGGGCTTGATCCCAGGACCCTGAGATCATGACCTGTGCTGAAGGCAGAGGCTTAACCCACTGAGCCACCCAGGTGCACCGAAAATGTCAATTCTTGATACTAAATCCCTCATGTATGTTTTGAGGATTTTGATAATGATGTTGCTCTGAGAGATGTCAATGCTAACTGTCCTCATCTTAACTAAATTTCTAGTTCCATCAACCTTTTCAAAACAATTTTCGGTCACTAGTAGCATTTTTCAAAATTAACATTTGAAGGTGGTATGTACTTAGTAGAGTGTGTGCTTTCTCCCTTAGCTGTACTTTTGAAACATTTTACATGCTTCTATCATCAGTCTACCTCATTCCATCAGGAACAAGCAGCCCATTTTATTATCTCTTTTTTTTTTTAAATTTTTTTTCTTTTAAAGATTTTATTTATTTACTTGAGAGAGAGAGTGAGAGACAGCATGAGAGGGGAGAAGGTCAGAGAGAAGCAGAGTCCCCATGGAGCTGGGATCCCGATGTGGGACTCGATCCCGGGACTCCAGGATCATGACCTGAGCCGAAGGCAGTCACTTAACCAACTGAGCCACCCAGGCGTCCCACCATTTTATTATCTCTTGATTTGAACCATGTGGCCCACCCTTACGAGTGAATGGCTACCTATGTGGCATGATGTAAAAACTACTGGCATGCCCCTTAGTTTCTTAATATCTTCCCTGTGCATGCTGCCAGTATTTTTGACAGGCTCCTTTATTATCATTCCTGCTGTAATTTTTTTTGGGGGGGAGGCTTTTTTGTTTTTAAAGATTTTATTTTTTAATTTATTTTTAAATTTATTTTTTTAACTTATTTAAATTCAGTGAATCAACATATAGTGTATCATTAGTTTCAGATGTAGAGTTCAGTTATTCAGCCATTGCATATAACACCCAGTGCTCATTACATCAAGTGCCCTCCTATCCACCTCCCCTCCAGCAACCCTCAGTTCGTTTCCTATAGTTAGGAGTCTCTTATGGTTTGTCTCTCTGATTTTGTCTTATTTTTCCCTCCCTTCCCATATGATCCTCTATTTTGTTTCTTAAATTTCACATTTGACTGAAACCATATGATAATTGTCTTTCTCTGATTGACTTATTTCACTTAGCATAACACCCTCCAGTTCCATCCACATCATTGTAAACGGTAAGATCCCATCCTTTTTGATGTCTGAGTAGTATTCCATTGTATAAGTGTGTGTGTGTGTGTGTGTGTGTGTGTGTGTGTGTGTGTGGATAAAGAAGATGTGAGATTGATCGATCTATCTATTGATCTATCTCACATCTTCTTTATCTGTTCATCTGTTGATGGACATCTGGGCTCTTCCCATAGTTTGGCTATTGTGAACATAAAGATTTTATTTTTTTAAAGTAATCTCTACACCCAACATGAAGCTCAAATTCACAACCAAGAGATCAGGAGTTGCAGGCTCCACCAACTAAGGCAGCGAGATGCCTACCTCTTGTAATTCTGAACCAACATTTTAACTTTTATTAGCCATAGTATATGAAGAGGATGATACGCATTTATATCAAGAGGAATAACAGTATTCTTAGGTGTGAGATTATTTGTATGAAATGCTTAGAAAACCATAAAGCACTATATAGAATAAATGTGGTAATGATAACAATAATTATAATTCAGCAATCATGAGAATAATTCTATTTTACTTTTGTTGAAGACATTAGTAGTACTCACCAGGATTTCTGATTCTTCTCCTTTTCAAGGTATAATGGACCATTGAATTTCTCTTTCCCTTTGATAATAGGTATAGCCATAAGAACTTTCTGGAGCAGGCAATAAAATGTGAGCAGGTTATAAGTGTTACTTCCAGGCAGAGCTCTTAAAAACATATGTCTTGTTTTCCTTCATAATTCCCTGTGCCAGTAAATGGCAAGTCCTTTAGATATTGGACCATGTGAAGCAGAGTGGCCCTCCCCAATCTACACAATGGATGCATAGTACATGTAGTATGAGGGAAAAACAAACCTTACTGTTTTTAAGCCAGTGAGATTTTGGTGTTGTCTTTTTACCATAGCATATATTATCTTATCCTGATCAGTTTAATTTTATTAATTTTAGTCTTTCATTAGATTATTTTTTATTGTGGAAAATATTTATGAACATAGGATGTCTTTCCACTTATGTCTTCTTTAATTTCTTTCAGCTATATTTTGTTGTTTTCAGTATACAACTGTTTCATCTACATAGTTAAGTTTATTCCTAAGTACCATATATAGTTTTTCAATGTTACTTTTTATTATAGTAAAATATACGAGATAAAGTTTACCATTTTAACCATTTTTATTTTTATTTTTTTAAAGATTTTATTTATTTTTATTTATTTGGGAGAGAGAGAGAGAGAGAACATGAGGAGAAGGTCAGAGGGAGAAGCAGACTCCCCATGGAGCTGGGAGCCCGATGCGGGACTCGATCCTGGGACATGAGAGAGGAGAAGGTCAGAGGGAGAAGCAGACTCCCCATGGAGCTGGGATCCCAATGCGGGACTCGATCCCAGGACTCTGGGATCATGACCTGAGCCGAAGGCAGTCGCTCAACCAACTGAGCCACCCAGGCATCCCATTTTAACCATTTTTAAATGTGTAGTTCTGTGGCATTAATATATTCACATTGTTGTGTAATCATCACCACTATCCATCTCCAGAGTTGAAACTCTGTGCTAATTAAATAATTTTCCATTTTCCTCACCCTAACCCCCTGGCAAACACTATTCTACCTTTTGTCTATGAATTTGACTACTCTCGAAAGTTTATATAAGAGTAATATAATATTTATCTTTTGCAACTGGCTTATTTCACTTAGCATGTCTTCAAGGTTCCTTCATGTTGTGACATGTGCCAGAATTTCATTTGTTTTCCAGGTTAAATAATAGTCCATTGTATGTATATACCATATTTGTTTATTCAACTGTTGATCGACACCTGGGAGGTTTCTGCTTTTGGCTATTGTGAATAATGATACTATGAACAAGGGTATATATTCTTTTACTTCTTTTAGGTATATACCACCAGAAATGTAATTGTTTGATCATGTAATTCTATGTTTAATTTTTTGAGGAATTGTCATACCATTTTTTATAGCATCTGCAACCATTTTACATTTCCACCGTCAATGCTGTAGAGTATCAATTTCCCCACATCCTTGCTGTTTTCTTTCTTTTCTTTTCTTCTTCTTCCCTTTTTTTTTTTTTTTTTTAATAATAGGTGTTAGGAGCCAAACTGAACTGGTAAAGAGAGAGAGAGAGAGAGAGAGAGAGAGAGGCCTGAACTATTAGGTGTCACAGTAGCAATTAAAGCAACAAGCCAAAAATGAGAGTTAAACCTTTAATAACTTACTATGATAGTGTAAACAAGAGGCCAAAACCAGAAAAAGAGCCACCTCCCCCTCTTGCATTTCTCCCATGGAACAGTGCAAAGATGAAAGGTCAGGTAGATCAATGGAGACATGGGGTTTATCTCACTATTGAGAGAACACAAACAAAAGTCTCCAACAGTTTTATGGACTCTGGTGTTGGAGATTAAACTGTGGGAAGGGTTAGAGTGGAGAAGTACTAGGTACTGAGTCAGAGTGGGGAAAAGTGTCTAAGTTTTTCTGCTTTTTCCTCCATAGGGAGGTCTTGGTAGAAGTGCCTGAAGAGGACCTCAGGGAAGTCCTTAGATTAAGAGACTTGGAAATCCAGGTATCAGGACTAGGGATGTAAATATGTAAATAGCATGATCAGCTAGAGGAGCTTGAAACCTTGAATGTAACTCTGTCAGAGATTGTGATGCACTGACTATGCCTCAAGTCCGACGTGAGGATAGTAGCTTTCCCCTGTGAGGCCTGTTAGGTAAAGCCTTTGTAATTTGCTGTGGTCAAGCCTAAAAAATCACACATCGGTTTTTAACCAGGAGTGGGACACCTTAACAGGCATTCTAATGTGTATGAGTGGTAGCTCACTGTGACTGATTTGTACTTCCCTAATGACGACTGATGGTGAATATCTTGCTTTTATGTTCTTATTGATCATTTTAATATCATTTTTAAAAAGTATCTATTCAAGGCCTTAGCCCATTTTTTATTTTTATTTATTTTTATTTTTTTAAACTTTTTTTTTTAAAGATTTTATTTATTTATTCGACAGAGAGGAGAGAGATCACAAGTAGGCAGAGAGGCAGGCAGAGGGAGAGGGGGAAGCAGGCTCCCTGCTGAGCAGAGAGCCCGATGCGGGGCTCGATCCCAGGACCCTGAGATCATGACCTGAGCCGAAGGCAGAGGCTTTAACCCACTGAGCCACCCAGGTGCCCCTAGCCCATTTTTAAAAAATCAGGCTGGGTTTTGTTGTTCTTGTTGCTGTAATTGCTGCTATTGTTGTTGTTGTTGAGTTGTAGTTCTTCAAATATTCTGGAGAACAATCTTTTATCACATATAAGATTTGCACGTAATTTTCTTATTCCATGGATTATCTTTTCACATTGTTAATAGTGTCCCTTAATGCACAACAGCTTTAAATTTTGATGATATTTGCCTTACCTAGTTTTTCTTTTGTTCTTTGTCATTTCAGTGTCATATCCAAGAAATCAGTGCCAAATCCAATGAAATGAAGCTTTTTCCTTAAATTTTCTTCTGAGTTTCATCACTGTAGCTCTTACATTTACATTTTTAATACATTTGAAGTTAATTTTTGTATGTGGTATAGGGCCTAAATTCGTTTATTTTTTTATGTGGATATACAGTTTTCCCAGCACCATTTGTTGAAGAGACTATTGCTTTCCTTTTGCATGATCTCGGCATCCTTGTCAGAAATCATTTGGCCATTTGTTTTGGTTACCATGGCTTTGTAGTAAGTTTTGTAATCAGAAAATGTGAAACTGTCATTTTTTTTTTTCTTTGGAAGCTTATTTTGGCTATTTGTGGAGTCTCTTGAGGTTCCATATAAACTTTAGAATGGATTTTTGTATATCTACAAAAAAAATCATTGGAATTTTAATAGAGATTGCATTAAATTTATACATCAGTTTGGGTAGTATTGGCATTTTCACATTAGTCCTCCAACCTATGAACGAGATTTCTTCCCATTTATTTGTGTCTTCTTTAATTTCTTTCAATTATGTTTTATAATTTTCAGTTTATAATTCCTTCATTTCCTTACTTAAGTTCATTCCTAAGTATCTTATTTTTTTTGATACTATTGTAACAAAATTTTTTTTTTAATTTCCTTTTTGGATTATTCATTATTACTGCATATAAATACAACTGAATTTTTTAAAAAGATTTATTTATTTATTTACTTATTTGACAGAGAGAGAGAGAGATCACAAGTAGGCAGAGAGGCAGGCAGAGAGAGGGGGGGAAGCAGGCTCCCTGCTGAGCAGAGAGCCTGATGCAGGTCTCGATCCCAGGACCCTGAGATCATGACCTGAGCCGAAGGCAGAGGCTTCAACCCACTGAGCCACCCAGGCACCCCACAACTGAATTTTGTGTGCTGATTTTGTATCATACAAATTTGACATTTATCAGCTCTTTTTTTGGTGTGTGTGTGTGTTTAGGCTTTTCAATGTAAATGGACATGATGCCTTCAAACAGTTAATATTACTTCTTCCTTTCCAATTTGGATGACTTTTATTTTTTTTCTTGCCTAATTGCTGTGGAGAGAAATTCTAATACTATATTAAGTAAAAGTACTAAAAGTGGAAATCCTTGTCTTCATCCCGATCGTCAAGAAAATGTATTCATCTTTTTTCCATTAAGTATGATGTTGGCTGTGGGTTTTTCACACATGACCTTAACCACATTGAAAAATTTTCTTTTTTATTTCTTGTAGGTTGACTGTTTTATCATGAAAGGGTGTTTAATTTTGACAAATATTTTCTTGGCATCAACTGACATGATCATGTTTTTGTTTTTGTTTTTTTTTATTTTTCCTCCATTCTGTTACTGTGGTGTATTACATTGATAGAGTTTCATATGTTGAACTTACCTTTACATTCCAGGAATAAATCCCACTTGATCATGTTTCAAAAATGTCTAAATATGCTGTTGAATTAGTTTGCTAGTATGTTACTGAGAATTTTTCATCCATATTCCTAAGAGATGTTCATCTGTAGTGTTCTTTTTGTAGTATCTGTCTGGTTTTAGTGTGAGGATAGTGCTGGTCCCAATAGAATGACTTAGGAAATGTTTATTCCCCCCTCAATTTGTTAGAAGAATTTTAAAATAATTGTTAGTTCTTTTTTAAACATTTGAAACAAACTGATCTAAGTATTTTCTTTGTTGGAATTTTTTTGACTGCTGAATCAATCTCCTTACTAGTTGAAGGTCTATTCAAATATTCTATGTTTTTTGTGATTTATTCTTGGTAGGTTATATGTTTCTAGGAATTTGTTTAAATCATCTAGGTTACCTGATTAGTTGATGTACAATTGTTCAAAATAATTTTTCGTTCAAGTATATTTAACATATAGTGCTATATTAGTTTCAGGTGTAATATACAATGATTCAACAACTAAATACATTTGTGAGTGTTCATCAAGATAAGTTTACTCTTATTTCTCCCTATTTATTTCACCCATCCCCCAGCCCACCACCTCTCCAGTAAACATGTTTGTTCTCTATATTTAAGAGTCTGGTTTTTTACATGTCTCTTTTTCTTTGATCACTTGTCCTGTTTCTTAAATCCAACATATGAATGAAAACATGTGGTATTTGTCTTTCTCTGAATGACTTATTTCACTTAGCATTATAACCTCTAGTTGTTGCAAATGGCAAGATCTCATTCTTTTTTATGGCTGAGTAATATTCCATTATATACATATACCACTTCTTTATCCATTTATCTATAAGAAAACGCTTAGATTGCTTCTAAAATCTTGACTATTATAAGTAATGTTGCAATAGATGTAAAGGTCCATATCTCTTCTTTAATTAATGTTTTCATTTTCTATGGGTATATATCCAGTAGTGCACTTACTGGATGATATAGTAATTCTATTTTTAACTTTTTGAGGAAACTCCATACTGTTTTACACAGTAAACTGTAAATAAATTGTAAATTCCTGTACCAATTTATATTCCTACTAACAGGGCACAAGAATTCCTTTTTTTCCACATCCTCACCAACATTTGTTTGTCTTTTTTTATTTTAGCCATTTTAACAGGTGTGAGGTGATTTCTCCTTGTGATTCTGATTTGCATTCCCCTGATGATCAGTGATGCTGAGCATCTTCTCATGTTTCTGCTGACCATCTAGATGTTGTTTTTGGAAAATGTCTATTCAGGTCCTCTGCTGATTTTTTAATTGGATTGCTTAGTGTTTTGGTGTTGAGTTGTATAAGTTCTTTATATATTTTGGATATTAACCCCTTATTGGATATACTACTTGCAAATGTCTTCTCCTATTCAGTAGGTTGTCTTTTTGTCTTCTCGATGGTTTCCTTTGCTGTGAAAAAGCTTTAGGTATACTCCCAATAGTCTATTTTTGCTTTTCCTCCCCTTGCCTTTGGAGACATATCTAGAAAATAATGTCGCTATGGTTGATGTCAGAGAAATTACTGCCTGTGTTCTCTTTTTATGATTTCAGATCTCATACTTAGGTCATTAATCCATTTTGAGTTTATTTTTGTGCTTGGTGTAAGAAATTGGTTTAGTTTCATTCTTTTGCCTGTCGCTGTCCATATGGTTTTTCCAACACCATTTATTGAAGAGACTGTCTTTTCCCCATTGTATATTCTTACCTCCTTTGTTGTAGATTAATTGACCATATGAGCCTGGGATTATTTCTGGACTATTTATTCTGTTGTATTGATCTATGTGTCTCTTTTTGTGCCAGTACCATATTGTTTTGGTTACAAAGCTTTGTAGTATATCTTAAAATCTGGGATTGTGATTACTCTAGCTTTGTTCCTCTTTTTCAAGATTTCTTTTGCTATTCAGGGTCTTTTGTGGATTTTAAGATTATTTGTTCTAGTTTGGTGAAAGAAATTTATTATAGAAAAAAAAATTTATTATAGGAGTTGCATTACATCTGTAGATTGCTTTGGGTAATAGGTACATTTGAACAATATTGGTTCTTCCCATCCATGAGCATGGAATATCTTTTCATTTTGTTTCTGTCATCTTCAATTTCTTTCATCAGTATTTTACAGTTTTCAGATTGTAGATCTTTCACTCCCTGGGTTAAGTTTATTCGTAGGTATTTTATTGTTTTGGGGAAATTGTCAATGCTATTGTTTTCTTAATTTATTTTCTGCTACTTCATTATTAGTGCATAGATGCAACAGATTTCTGTATATTAATTTTGTAATCTTCAACTTTACTGAATTAATTTATCAGTTTTACTTGTTTTTTAGTGGAGTGTTCAGGGTTTCTATATATAGTATCACATCATCTGCAAATAGTGACAGTTTTACATTTTCCTTACCAACTTCGATGCTTTCCATTTCTTTTGCTTGATTGCTCTAGCAAGGACTTCCAGTACTCTGTTGAATAAAATTGGTTAGAGTGAACATCTGTGTCTTCTTCCTCATCTTAGGGGGAAAAATCTCAGTTTATCACCATTGAATAGGATGTTAGCTATGGATTTTTCATTTCAGTTATTTTGAACTATGCTCCCTATAGATCTACTATGTTGAGGGTTTTTATCATGAATATATTTTTTACTTTGTCAAATGTTTTTCTGCATATACTGAGATGATCATATGACTTTCATCCTTTCTCTTATTCATGTGAGGTATCAAATTGATTGATTTGCTAATATGGAACCACGCTTGCATCCCTGGAATAAATCTCACTTGATCATGCTGAATGAATTTTTAAATATATTCTTGGATTTAGTTTGCTAATATTTGGTTGAGGATTTTTGCATGCATGTTCATCAAAGATATTGGCTTATGATTTTCTTTCTTTGTAGTGTCTTTATCTGGCTTTGGTATCAGGTAATGCTGGCCTAATAGAATGAATTTGGAGACTTTCTTTCCTCTTCTTTTTTTGGGGGGGACATTTTGAAAAGAATAGATATTAACTCTTCTTTAAATGTTTGCTAGAATTCACCTCTTAAGCCATCTGGTTCAAAACTTTTGTTTATCAGGAGTTCTTTGATCACTGATTCAATTTCGTTGCTAGTAAGTCAGTTCGGTTTTTCTAGTTCTTCCTGATTCAGTTTTAGAAGGTTATATGTTTCTAAAAAAAAATATCCATTTCTTCTACATTGACAAATGTGTTGGCGTATAATTGTTCATGATATTGTTTTACAATCCTTTTTATTTCTGTAGTGTCAATTGTTATTTCTCCTCTTTCATTTCTGTTTTCATTTATTTAAGTCTTCTCTTTTTTTTCTTGATGAACCTGTGTGTGGGTTTATCAATTATGATCTTTTCAAAGAACCAATTCCTGATGTTATTGATCTTTTCTTGATCTCTATTTCATTTATATCATGTGTGAATTTTTTTCTTTGCACATTTTTAATTGGGTTTGTTTATTGTTGAGTTGTAAAGGTACAAACACATATTTACACACACATTCATATACACATATACACATAATATACATAAATGTGTGTGTATACACACACACACACATATTCTGGATGTAGTTCCATAATCAGATACATGAATTTCATTATTTTTTCTACTCTATGAGTTGTCTTTTACTTTTTTTTTTTAAATTTGAATATTGTTAGTTACAGTACAGTGCTATATTGGTTTCTGGAGTAGAATTCAGTGATTCAGCACTTACGTACAATACCCAGTGCTCATCACAAGTGCCCTCTTTAATACCCATCACCCATCTAACCCATTCCTCACCCACATCACTCCATCAACCCTCAGTTTGTTCTTTGTCATTAAGAGTCATTTATATCTGGGACATCTGGATGGCTAAGTCTGTTAAACGTCTGGCTTTGGCTCAGGTCATGATCATGGGGTCCTGGGATTGAGTCCCACATCAGGCTCCTTGCTCGGTGGGAACCCTGCTTCTCCCTCTGCCTGCCACTCCCCTGCTTGAGCTCTCTCTCTTTCTGACAAATAAATAAAATCTTTAAAAAACCTGTCACTTATAGTTTGTTTACATCTCTACTTTTTTGTCTTTTCTCCCTTTCCATATGTTCATTTTTTCCCCTTTAATTCTACATATGAGTGAGATCATATGGTATTTGTCTTTCTCCAGCTGACTTATTTCACTTAGCACGATATACTCTATCTCCATGCATGCCATTGCAAATGGCAAGATTTCATTACTGTGGATGGCTGAGTAATATTCCATTGTATATATGTACAACATCTTCTTTATCCATTCATCAGTTGATGGACATTTGGGCTCTCTCCATAGTTCAGATATTGTTGATAATGTTGATAAAAATATCAGGGTGCATGAACCCCTTTGAATCTTTATTTTTGTATCCTTTGGGTAAATACTAATGGTGCAGTTGCTGGATCATAGGATAGTTCTATTTTCAAAATTTTGAGGAAACTCCATACCATTATTCAGAGTGGCTGCACAGTTTGCATTCCCAACAACAGTGCAAGAGGGTTGCCCTTTCTCCACATCTGGCCAACACCTATTATTTCTTCTGTTATTAGTTTTAATCATTGTGACAGGTGTGAGGTGGTATCACATCATGGTTTTGATGTGACTTTCCCTGATAATGATTGATGTTGAGAATTTTTTCATGTGTCTGTTAGACATCTGGATATCTTCTTTGAAAAAGTGTGTATTCATGTCTTCTGTGCATTTATTAACTGGATTATCTGTTTTTTCAGTGTTGAGTTTGATAAGTTCTTTATATATTTTGGATACAAACCCTTTATCAGATATGTTATTTGTAAATATCTTCTCCCATTCTGTAAGCTACCTTTTAGTTTTGTCGATACTTTCCTTCTCTGTGCAGAAGATTTTATCTTAATGAAGTCCCAATAGTTCATTTTTGGTTTTGTTTCTCTTGCTTCTAGAGACACGTCTAGTCAGGTCAAAGAGGTTGTTGCCAGTTTTCCCCTCTAGGAGTTTGATAGTTTCCTTTCTCACATTTAGATCTTCCTTCTATTTTGAATTTATTTTTGTGTATGGTGTAAGAAAGAGGTCTAGTTTCATTCTTCTGCATGTTGCTGTCCAGTTTTCCCAATACTATTTGTTGAAGAGACTGTCTTTTTTTCCTACTAAATATTCGTTAGTGCTTTGTTCAAGATTAGTTGAGCATATAGTTGTGGGTTCATTTATGGGTTCTCTATTCTGTTCCATTGGTCTCTGTGCCTGTTTTTGTGCCATTCCCATACTGTCTTGATGACTATAGCTTTGCAATATAGCTTGATATCTGGAATCATGATACCTCCAGTTTTGTTATTCTTTTTTCAGAATTGTTTTGGCTATTTGGTGTCTTTTGTGGTCCCATACAAATTTTAGGATTATTTGTTCTAGCTCTATGAAAAATGCTGTTGGTATTTTGATAAAGATTGCATTAAAAATGTAGATTGCTTTGTGTAATATAGAAATTTTAATAATGCTTCTTCTTTCAATCTATAAGCATAGAATGCTTTTCCATTTCTTTGTGTCATCTTCAATTTCTTTCATAAGTGTTCTGTAGTTTTCAGAGTACTTATCTTTTGCCTCTTTAGTTAGGCTTATTCCTATGTATCTTATTGTTTTTAGTGCAATTGAAAATGTAATCAATTTCTTGAATTTTTTTTTCCTGCTGCTTCATACTTGGTGTATAGAAATATAACAGATTTCCACACATTGATTTTATATCCTGCAACTCTTCTGAATTCGGGTATGGTTTCTAGCAACTTTTTGGTGGAGTTTTTTCAGGTTTTCTACATAGGGTATCATGTTGTCTGCAAATAGTGAAAGTTTGAATTCTTCCTTGAGAATTTGGATGCCTTTTTTTCCTTTTTGTTGTCTGATTGCTGAGGCTAAGACTTCCAGTATTATGCTATGTAGCAATGGTGAAGGTGGACATCCTTATCTTGTTCCTGACCCTAGGTGAAAGGCTCTCAGTTTTTCCCCACTGAAGATGATATTAGTTGTGGGTCTTTCATATATGGCTTTTATGATGTTGAGGCCATCTATCCCTACTATCTATCCCTACTCTGTTGAGGGTTTTTATTATCAAGAAAGGGTACTGTTTTTTGTCAAATGCTTTTTCTCCATCTATTGAGAGGATCATATGGTTCTTATCCTTTCTTTTATTAATATGGTGTATAATGTTGGTTGATTTGCAAATATTGAACCACTCCTGCAGCCCAGGAACAAATCCCATTTGATCATGGTGAATAGCTCTTTTAATGTATGCCTTTGGATTCAATTTGTTAGTATTTTATTGAGAATTTTTTCATCCATGTTCATAAGGGTTACTGGCCTGTAATTCTCTTTCTCTTTTTTTTTTTAAGATTTTATTTGTTTATTTGACAGAGAGAGATCACAAGTAGGCAGAAAGGCAAGCATAGAGAGAGGAGGAAGCAGGCTCCCTGATGAGCAGAGAGCCCAATGTGGGGCTTGATCCCAGGATCCTGAGATCATGACCTGAGCCAAAGGCAGAGGCTTTAACCCACTGAGCCATCCAGGCGTCCCTGTAATTCTTTTATAGCAGGGTCTTTATGTGGTTTTGGAATCCAGGTAATTCTGGCTTCATAAAATGAGTTTGGAAGTTTTCCTTTCATTTCTATTTTTTGGAACAGTTTGAGAAGAATAAGTATTAACTCTTCTTTAAATGTGTGGTAGAATTCTCCTGGGAATCCTACTGGCCCTGGACTTTTGTTTGTTGGGAGATTTTTGAGTAGCAATTCAATATCTTTGCTGGTTACGGGTCTGTTCAAATTTTCTATTTCTTCCTGTTTCAGTTTTGGTAGTTTTAGGTTTTTGGAATTTATCCATTTCTTCCAGGTTGCCTGGCTTTTTGGCACATAATTTTTCATAGTAGTCCGTTTTAATTGTTAGTATTTGTGTGGTGTTGATTGTGATCTCCTCATTCATTTGTGATTTTATCTGTTTGACTCCTTTCTCTTTTCTTTTCTATAAGTTTGGCTAATGGTTTATCCACTATTTTTTTTCATTCTTTCAAAAGACCAACACTTAGGTTCATTAATCCCTTCTACCTCTTTTTGTTTCTATATCATTTATTTTTGCTCTAATCGTTATTATTTCTCTTCTTCAGCTAGCTTTAGTCTTTATTTGCTTTTCCTTTTCTAGCTCTTTTGGGTGTAAGGTTAGGTTGTGTATTTGAGACTTTTCTTGCTTCTTGAGGTAGGCCTGTGTTGCAATATATTTGCCTCTTATGAATGCCTTTGCTTCACCCTAATGTTTTTGGACTGTTGTATTTTCATGTTTATTTTCTTCCATGTATTTTTTAAAATTTCTTCTTTAGTTTTTTGGTCAACCCATTCATTCTTTAGTAGGGTGTTCTTTAACCACAATGTATTTGTGGTCTTTCCAAATTTTTTCTTGTGGTTGACTTCGGGTTTCATAGCATCGTAGTCTGAAAATATGCACAGTATGATGTTAGTCTTTTTATACTGGTTGAGGGCTTATTGTGACACAGTATGTGGAGAATGTTCCATGGTCACTTGAAAAGAATGTGTATTCTGCTACTTTTAGGATTATCTTGAATATATCTGAACCATGTGGTCCAATGTGTCATTAAAACCATTGTTTCCTTGTTGGTCTTCTCCTTAGATGATCTGTGTATTGCTGTCAGTGGGATGTCAAAGTCCTCTATTATCATTATGATATTATTATCAATGAGTTTCTTTATATTTATTACTAATTGATTTATATATGTGGTTGCTTCATCTTGGGGGTATATTTATAACTGTTAGATCTTCCTTATGGATAGACCCCTTAAATATGATATAATGCCCTTTTTCATCTCTTGTTAGAGCATCATTTTAAAATCTAGTTAGTCTGGGGCACCTGGGTGGCTGTCTGCTAAGCGTCTGCTTTCAGCTCAAGTCATAATCCCAGGATCCTGGTATCGAGTCCTGACTTGGGTTCCTTGCTCAGCAGGGAGCCTGCTTGTCCCTCTCCCTCTACCTGCTGCTTCCCCTGCTTGTTCTCTCTCTCTGTCTGTCAAACAAGTAAATAAAATGTCTAGTTTGTCTGATATAAGAATTGCTACTTCAGCTTTCTTTAGGTGTCCATTAGTATGACAGATGGCTCTCCATTGCTTCCTTTTCAATTTGCAGGTGTCTTTGGGTCCAAAATGAATCTCTTGTAGGCAGCATAAAATGGGTCTTGTTTTTTAAATCCATTCTGATATCTTATGCCTTTTGTTTGGAGCATTTAGTCCATTTACATTCAGAGTGATTATTGGAAGCTATGAATTTAGTGTCATTTGTTAACTTCAGAGTTGGTTTCTGATGATATTCTCTGGCCCTTTCTAGTCTTTGTTGCTTTGGGTCTTTTTTTTTTTTCCTCCACCCAAGAGTCCCCCTTAAAATTTCTTGCAGGGCTGATTTAGTGGTCACAAACTCCTTTAGGTTTTGTTTTCAAAATTCTTTATCTCTCTTATCCTGTGTGACACTCTTGCTGGACAAAGTATTTTTGGCTACATATTTTTCCCATCCAGCACATTGAATATAGCCTTCCACTCCTTTATGGCCTGCCTGATTTTGGTGGACAGATATGCTGCAACCTTAGCTGTTTTCCCTTGTAGGTTAAGGACTTTTTTCCCTTGCTGCTTTCAGGATTCTTTCCTTGTCTATGTGTTTTGTGATTTTGACTGGGTTATGCCTTCATGATGGTCAGCTTCTGTTGAATGTAATGGGAGTTCTCTGTGCTTCTTGGATTTGGATGTCTGTGTCCTTCCCCAGGTTAGGAAAGTTTTCTGCTATAATGTGTTTGAATAAACTTTCTTCCCCTTTTCCTCTCTCTTCATCTTCTGGGACTCCTATGATATAAATGTATTATGTTTTAATAAGTCACTGAGTTCCCTAAATCTACCTTCGTGGTGCATTACCTCTGTTTTCCTCTTCTTTTCACCTTCATTATTTTCCATTTTATCTTCTATATCACCGATTCACTCCTCTGTTTCATCCATACTCAGTTTTATGGCCTCCATTTGAGATTTCATCTCAGTTATAGCATTTTTAATTTTGGCCTGACTAGATTTTAGTTCTTTAATCTCTGTGGTAAGGGATTCTTTAGTGTCTTCTATGCTTTTTTCAAACCCAGCTAGTATCCTTATAATCATTGTTTTAAATTCTAGTTCAAACATCTTATATCTATATTGGTTTAATTCCTGGCTATGAGTACTAACTCCCGTTTTTTTTGGGGGGTGGCGTGAATTTCTCTATCTTGTGTTTTTGTCCATAAAGGAAAAGAAAAAAGAACAAACAAACAAAAACAACAATAACAACAACAGAAACTAGATCATGGGTGTGTTTTTGTTTGCTTATTAAAAGAATCTAGATCCCAAAATAAGAAAGAAAAAAAATACAATGAAAGGAAATAAACAAAAAATACATATAAATAAAAAAGTTAAAAAATAATTTAAAAAATTGAAAAAAGAAAATAAGTGAAAAAAATTAAAAATAGTAATGAATAAAAGTGCAATGGAGGCTAGATACTATTTCCCCTTAGAGCTGAAGTTTTGCAGCCTTCTATGATCCATAAACTTTGTGTGAGCAAGTTATTTGTGCTTGTCTTCTGAGAGAGGGGCCTGTTGCTCTGACTCTCAGGTAGACTTGCCCTAGTAGAAATGTGCCTCGTGGTCACAGGGAGGCAAGGCTGTTGTAAGCATCTCTGGACTCCAGTAGATGGTACTGTTTTGCTCCCTGAAGTCTTCCAGCACTGATGGGAGCAATGACTATGGCAGCACCCTGTTCTCTAGCCCTGGAGCTACAAATTCACCCCCTCTCCACACTCTTCAGTGAATGCTCATAGAAGATCAATCAATCACTCTTGTCTCCCCAGTTTCCATCTGAACTCTGTGTTCACTCTGCCTGTGTCTGAGCTTTTTTATCTCAGGCAGATGAATGAATTTCAAAACTCCAAATTTTAGGGGCTCCGACAGCATGGACCTATGCTCTTCCTGGGGAGGGCCTTGCCACACTTCTGACTTTTGCTGGATAGGTCCCAGGAAAGCAGTCACAAGACTATGCAGTGGTTTGTGGTTTATGGCAACACAGCAGAAAGCCATCACTTGGCTTACTATTTTCAGGTGGCTTCCATGCTCTTAGGCCTGGGAAGAATGTAGTATTTAGGTACCACCCATTCTTGTGACCCAGGGGATCCTAAGACCACAGTGTCATACTTGGGATTTTGTCCTGCTATGCCACCTGAACATCTTTAAGCCAGACATATCCCCCACTGTAGCAGACTTCTCAAAGTTCCAATTTTGTACTCTGCTGCTTATAGTACTTTGTGTTAGCCTCCTTAAGGAGGCTCCCTCACTGCCACCGTATACTCAGCTATATCACACTGGATTCAAGTCTCCACACCTCCTACCTTCCAAAAGGTGGTTGCTTTTCTACTTGAAGACTTGCAGTTTTTGTTCTCTCAGAACTCCAGTTGATTTCTCGTGTGTTCTGAAGGATTTAATAACTATCTAGTTGTATTCGAGGGATGGAATAAGCTTAGGGTCCCACTAATCTTCTGCCATTTCAACTCCATTCCTGATGTAATTTTTATTTCCTTCCTTGTACTGGCTCTGATATTTGTTTATTCTTCTTTTTCTAACTCCTTTATGTGTAAGTTGGTTTTTTTTTTTTTTAAGATTTTATTTATTTATTTGACAGAGAGAGAGAGATCACAAGTAGGCAGAGAGGCAGGCAGAGAGAGAAGGGGAAGCAGGCTCCCTGCCGAGCAGAGAGCCCGATGCGGGGCTTGATCCCAGGACCCTGAGATCATGACCTGAGCCAAAGGCAGAGGCTTTAACCCACTGAGCCACCCAGGTGTCCCAGCTGAGTTGTTTATTAGAGTTCTTTCTTGTTTCTTTAGGTAGGTCTATATTGTTGCAATCATTCCCCTTAAAATTGCTTTTGCTCCATCCTAAAGATTTGGGATCATTGTGTCTTCATTTTCATTTGTCTTCATGTATTTTGTGATTTACTCTTTGATTTCACGGTTGACCCACTCATTATTTAGCAGGATATTATGTAGCTTACATGTATTTATGTTCTTTCAGCTTTTATCTTGTGTTTGATTTTTAATTTTATAGTGTTGTGGTTGGAAAAGTTACACGATACAATTTAGATCTTTTAAAATTTATTGAGATTTGTTCTGTGGCCTAACGTGTTATTTATTCTGGGTAATGTTCCATGTGCACCTGAAAAGAAGGCATATTCCAGTGTTTTTGGATGAATGTTCTGAATATATCTTGTTACATCTATTTCTTCCAAAGTGCTATTCAAAGGCACTGTTTACTTATTGATTTTCTCTGTGAAAGAAATACACATTGATGTAAGTGCAATGTTAATATCTCCTACTGTTTTTATATTACTATTAATTTCCACTCTCTCGCTCTCTCTTTTTAAAGTTTTCCTTAAAATCCGTTAGTTAACATAGAGTGTGATATTAGAATCACATGTGGGAAAAAGTGATTCAAAACTTCCATAAAACAACTTGTGCTCATCACAAGTGCACTCCCTAATTCCCATCACCTATTTAACCAATCCCTCACCCACCCACCCTATGGAAACAACTAATTTGTCCATTATAGTTATGAGTCTTTTCTTGGTTTACCTCTTTCATTTTTCCCTTTTCTTTTCTTTCTTAAATTCCACATATGAGTGAAATCATATGGTAATGGTCTTTCTCTGACTGACTTATTTTGCTTAGCGTAATACTCTCTAGCTCCATCCACGTCATAGCAAATGGCAAGATTTCACTCCTTTTTATGGCTGATTACTATTCTATTGTATATTTATAACACTTCTTTATCCATTTTTCCATGAATCACTAAATGGAAACATAGGCTGTTTCCATGATTTGGATATTATAGAAAATGCTACTATACAAATAGGGGTGCATGTGTTACTTCGAATTAGTATTTTTGTGTTTTTTGGGTAAATACCTAGTAGTGTGATTTCTGGGTCATAGTATACTTCTATTTTTAAATTTTTGAGGAAATCCCATACTGCTTTCTATAATGGCTGCACCAGTTTGCAATCCCACCAACAGTGCAAAGGAGTTCCTTTTTCTCGACATCCTTGCCAACATCTGTTGTTTCCTGTGTTGATTTTAGCGATTCTTACAGGTGTGAGGTGATATCTCCTTGTATTTTTGATTTGTATTTCCCTGGTGATGAATGATGTTGAGCATCTTGGCTATCTGTATATATTCTTCAGAAAAATGTCTATTCATTTCTTCTGCCCGCTTTTTAATTGGATTATTTCTGTTTGGAGTGTTGAGTTCTGTAAGTCTTTTATATTTTTTTGATACTAATCTTTTATCAGATATGTCATTTGCAAATATCTTCTCCCATTCTGTAGTTAGCTTTTTCATTTTGTTGATTGTTCTCTTGGCTGTGCAGAAGTTTTTATTTTGATTAAGTACCAATAGTTTATTCATGCTTTTATTTCTCTTGCCTCAAAAGACATATCTAGTAAGAAGCTGCTATGTCTGATATCAAAGATGTTATTGTTTGTGTTCTCTTCTAGGATTTTTATCGTTTCATATCTCACATGTAGGTCTTCAATCCAGTTTGAATTGATTGAATTGAATCTCACATGTAGGTCTTTAATCCAGCAAAAAATTGATTTGAATTCCTATGGTGTAAAAAAGTGGTCCAGTTTCATTATTTTATATGTTGCTATACAGCTTTCACAACACTATTTGCTAAAGAGGTTGTCATTTTTCCATCAGATATTCTTTCCTGCTTTGTGGAAGATTAATTGACAATATACTTGTGAGTTCATTTCTGGGATTTCTATTTTTTTCTATTGATCTATGTGTCTATTTTTGTGTCAGTACCATACTATCTTGATCACTACAACTTGATGTCTGGATGTGCTGCCTCCAGCTTTGTTTTTCTCTTTCATGGTGCTTTGAATATTTGGGGTCTTCGGTAGTTTCAAACATATTTCAAGATTTTTTGCTCTACTGTGAAGAAAGGATTTTTTGTTCTAACTGTGAAGAAAAGTTTTTTGTTCTAACTGTGAAAAATGCTGTTGGTATTTTGATAGGGATTGCATTAAATATGAAGATTGCCTAAGGTACTATAGACATTTTAACAATATTTGTTCAATTCCAACCCATGAGCATGAAATGTCTTTCCATGTCTTTGAGATGTCTTCATTTTCTTTCATAATTGTTTTACAGTTTTCAGAGTGCAAGTCTTTCATATTTCAGTTAGATTCATTCTAAGATATCTTATTCCCTTTGGTGCAATTGTAAGTGGAATTTATTTCTTAATTTCTTTCTGCTGCTTCATTACTAGTATATATAAATGCAACACATTTATGTATGTTGATTTTGCATCTCTTGATTTTACTGAAAGTATATCAGTCCTACCAGTTTTTTGGTGGACTCCTTCAAGTTTTCTACAAAGAATATCATGTCATCTACAAATAGGGAAATTTTGACTTCTTTCTTGATGATTTGGATGCCTTTCATTTCTTTTAGTCGTCTGATTACAGTGGCTAGGTCAGGGTGGTAAGAGTGGACCACGCTCAGGGGTCTGGTTCCAGACCTTAGTGAAGATCTCCATTTTTTTCACATTGAGGATGGTGTTAGATGTTGGTTTTTCATAGATGGCATTTATTAAATTGAGGTATGTTTCCTCTGAAACTACTTCATTGAGGGTTTTTATCATGGATGGATATTGTAATTTGTCAAATGCTTTTTCTGAATCTGTTGAAATGATCATATGTTTCTGATCCTTTTCTTTAAATAATGTGGTGTATCATATTGATTGATTTATGAATATTGATTCCCCATGAATCATGGGAATAAATCTCACTTCATCAGGGTGAATGAATGATTCATTTAATGTATTGTTGCGTGATGTTTGCTGTTATTTTACTGAATATTTTGTATCTGTGTTCATCAGGGATATTGGCCTATAGTTCTCTTTTTTAGTGGAGTCTTATCTGGTTTTGATATGGGTGTAATGCTAGTGTCATAGAATGAATTTGGAAGTAAGTTTTCCTTCCTTTCCTATTTTTTGGAATAATTTGAAAAGAATAGGTACGAACTCTTCCTTAAACATTTGGTAGAATTGGCATGTGAAGCTATCTGGCCCTGAACTTTTGTTGGAAGATTTTTGATTGCTGATTTGATTGCTTTGCTACTTAATGGTCTGTTCAAGTTTTCCATTTCTTCCTGTTTCAGTTTTGGTAATTTATGTTTCTAGAAATTTATTCATTTCTTCCAGGTTGTCCAATTTCTTGGCATATAGTTTTTCATAATCTTCTCATATAATTCTTTGCATTTATATGGTGTCCATTGTTATTTCTCCTCTTTTTTTATTTGTGATGTTATATATTTATTTGGGTCTTTTATTTTTTATTTTTGATAAGTCTGGCTGGAAGTTTATTAAGTTTATTAATTTTTTTTCAATGAAAAAGCTCCTATTTTCAATGAGCTACTCTTCTGTTGTTGTTTAAGTTTCTGTATCATTTGTATCTGGTCTAATCTTTGATATTTCCTCCCTTCTGCCTACTTGAGGCCTCACTTGTTGGATCTTTTTCTAGATCCTTTAAGTATAAATTGAGTTGTTTATCTGATTTTTTTCTTGCTTCTCAATGTAGGCCTATATTGTTTTATACATCATTGTTATGAATGCTTTTCTGTATCCCAAAGGTTTTGGGTGGTTGTATTTTCATTTTCATTTGTTTCCATGTATTTTTTAAAATTTCTTCTTTGATTTCCTGTTTGACCCATTCATTATTTTTTTTATTATGTTCAGTTATCCAACCTATAGTACATCATTAGTTTTTGATGTAAGCGTTCAATGATTCATTAGTTACATATAATACCCAGTGCTCACCACAACACATGCCCTCCTTAATACTCATCACTCGACTATCCCATCTCCCTACCCCCCCTTCTGTAACACTCAGTTTGTTTCCTGGAATCCAGAGTCTCTCATGGGATCCATTCATTATTTAGTAGCATTTGTTTAACCTCCATGTATTTGTGGGCTTTCCAAACTTTTTCTTGTGGTTAACTTCTAGTTTCATAGCATTGTGGTAAGAAAAGTTCCATGGTATGATTTCAATCATTTTGTATTTTTGAGGCTTGTTCTGTGACCTAATATGTGATCTGTTCTAGAGAGTCTTTCATGTGCACTTCAAAAGAATGTGTATTCGGCTGTTTCAGAATGGAATGTTTTGAATATACCTGTAAAGTCAATCTGGTCCAGTGTGTCATACAACGTCATTGTTTCCATGTTTATTTTCTGTTGAAATAATCTGTCAATCAATGTAAATGGACTTTTAAAGTCCCCTAAGTCCCCCACAATTGGTGTGTTATTATCAATTTTTCCTTTATGTTTGTAATTAATTGTTTTTTATATTTGGGTGCTCTCATAATGAATGCATAAATATTTGTGTTTCTTAGATCTTTTTGTTGGATTGTCTACTTAATGATTATATAGTGCCCTTTGTTGTTTCTTGTTCCAATCTTTGTTTTATGATCTAGTTTGTCAGATATAAGTATTACTATTCCAGGTTTCTTCTGACATCCATTTGCATGATAAGTGGTTCTCCATCCCCTTACTTTCAATCTGCAGGTATCTTTAGGTCTAAGATGTATCTTCTGTAAGAAACATATAGATGTATCTTGGTTTTTTTTATATATATTCCTATACTCTTATATTTTAACTGGAGCCCTTAGTCAATTTACATTAAAAGTACTTATTGATAGATATGTATTTATTACCTTTTTTTTTTTTTTAACATGTTTTATCATTATTTCTCAACATTTTCTCTGGTCCCTTCTTGTCTTTGTCACTTTTTGGTCTCTCTTTGCACTCAGTGAGTCCCCTTTAATATTTCTTCCAGGGCTGGTGTAGTGGTCATGTAGATTTGGTTTTTCTAGGAATCTCTCTCTCGTTCTATTCTGAATGATATCCTTGTTGGATAGAGTTATTGGTGGATGCAGATTTTTCTCATTCAGCACTTTGAATACATCATGCCACTAATTTTTGGCTTGACAAGTTTCTGTTGGAAATCTGCAGCTAGTCTTATGTGTATTCTCTTGTAAAGTAAGGAATTCTTTTGTCTTCCTACTTTTAAGATTTTTTCTTTATTACTATATTTTGCAAATTTAATTACAATATGTTTGGTATTGCTCTGCTTTTGTTGATTTTGTTGGGAGTTCTCTGTGCCTCCTGGATCTAGATATTCTTTTCCTTCCCCATATTAGGGAAGTTTTCAGCTATTAGTTCCTCAGATACATTTTCTGCCCCTTTTCTCTCTCTTGTTTTTCTGGGACTCCTATAATATGAATGTTATTACATTTGATTAAGTCACTGAGCTCCCTAAGTCTAAGTCTATTCTCATGTTGCATAATTCTTCTCTCTTTTGTTCAGCTTCATTATTTTTCATCATTTTATCTTTTATACCACTAATTAGTTCCTCTGCTTCTTCCTACCTGCTGTACATTGCATCAAACTTGTTTTCAATTTTGTTTATATTATTCTTCATCTCTGATTTTTTTTAAGCCCTTTCATCTCTGTGGTAATGGTCTCATTGATGTCTCCTATTCTTTTCTCAAGCCCAGTTTGTATCTTTATGACTGTTGCTTTAAATTCTTCATCAGACATGTTACTTACATCTGTTTCTCTTAGATCTCTGGCTGTAGCCTTTTCTTCTTCTTCTTCTTCTTCTTCTTCTTCTTCTTCTTCTTCTGTTACGAGAGAGAGAGAGAGAGAGAGAGAGAACATGAACTGAAGGGGAGGGGCAGAGGGAGAGGGAGAGAGAGAATCTTAAGTAGGCTCCTCGCTGAGTGCAGAGCCCAACACAGGGCTCAATCTTACAACCCTGAGATCATGACCTGAGCCAAAAATCAGGATTTGGACACTTAAATGACTAAGCCACCCACGCTCCCATCTTTATCTTCTTCTAGCATTTGGGACGAATTCCTCCATCTTGACAATTTGTCTAAGTCTTTGCCTAATTTTTTTTGTGTTAGAAATGTCAGTTATGTCTCCTTCTCCTGAGAGTACTGGCTTTACGAAAAAGAGGTTATGTAGTGTCCAGGATCTGATGCTTCAGGAAATGTCTCTTGTGTGTGCTGCCTGCACTTTGCTGCTGTGTTTTGGACGCTCTGTCCTCCAGGCCACTTGTCTGCAAAGGATCTCCTGCCTGCTGTGGGCAGTGTTTGGTCTCACCTTAATGTGGCATATTTTAACTTAAGTGTGCTCTGGTCTGCTTGTGTAATGGGACTTGACATCACCTGTACCAGAACTGAAGCTGTACAGAGCTCTCTGGTTGGGAGACGTGGCATTGACAAGGTTTTACACTGGTCTTCTTGGGGAGGGTCCCACCACACTTAGACTGACACCAGCTTAACTGAGAATGGCAGCCCTACCACAGCACAGGGATGTGGGGGTTGGTTAGGCTTGGCTAAGCAAGTTAGGTAGTCAGTGTGGGCACTCCATTCCTTTTTTTTAAATTTAATTTTATTAATTATTTTTTTAATTAAAATTATTTATTTTTTTAAATTAAATTAAATTAAGTTTTATTTTATTTTTGCAGTGTTCCAAGACTCATTGTTCATGCACCACACCCATGCTCCATGCAATATGTGCCCTCCTCAATACTCACCACCAGGCTCACCCAATTCCCCACCCCCTCCCCTCCAAAACCCTCAGTTTGTCTCTCAAAGTCTACAGTCTCTCATGCTTCATCTATCCTCCGATTCCCCCAATTCACCCTTCCTTTCCTTCTCACAATGTCCTCCATGTTTTTCCCTATGCTCCATATAATAATTGACTCTCTCTGCTTGACTTATTTCACTCAGCATAATCTCTTCCAGTCCCGTCCATGTTGATACAAAAGTTGGGTATTCATCCTTTCTGATGGAGGCATAATATTCCATTGTATATATGGACCATATCTTCTTGATCCATTCATCATTTGAAGGGCATGTCGGCTCTTTCCACAGTTTGGTGATTGTGGCCATTGCTGCTAAGAACATTAGGGTACATATGGCCCTTCTTTTCACTGCATCTGTATCTTTGGGGTAAATACTCAGTAGTGCAATGGCAGGGTCATAGGGTAGCTCTATTTTTAATTCTCTGAGGAATCACCACACTGTTTTCCAAAGTGGCTGCACCAACTTGCATTCCCAGCAACAGTGGAAGAGGGTTCCCCTTTCTCCACATCCTCTCCAACATTTGTTGTTTACTGTCTTGTTGATTTTGGCCATTCTCACTG
>CM052901.1:45150403-45175018 GCA_028534135.1 Potos flavus
ATAGATCTTGGATATCAGCCCTTTGTCTGTAGTGTCATTTGTGAATATCTTTTCCCATTTTGTGGGTTGCCTGTTTATTTTGTTGACTGTTTCCTTTGCTGTGCAGAAGCTTTTTATCTTGATGAAGTCCCAAAAGTTCATTTTTGCTTTTGTTTCCCTTGCCTTTGGAGACCTGTCCTGAAAGAAATTGCTGTGGCCAATTACTAATTATGTTCTCATCTAGCATTTTGATGGATTCCTGTCTCACATTGAGATCTTTCAACCATTTTGAGTTTATCTTTGTGTGTGGTGTAAGAGAATGGTCCAGTTGTATTCTTCTGTATATAGCTTCTATTGTATGTATGCCCGGTTTTACCAGCACCATTTATTGAAGAAACTGTCGTTTTTCCACTGGATATTTTTTCATGCTTTCTCGAAGATTGTTTGACCTTAGTGTTGAGGGTCCATATATAGGCCCTCTATTCTGTTCCATTGGTCAACGTGTCTGTTTTTGTGCCAGTACCATGCTGTCTTGGTGATCACAGCTTTGTAGTATAGCTTGAAATCAGGCAACATTATGCCCCCAGCTTTCTTTTTCTTTTACAGCATTTCCTTGGCCATTTGGGGTCTTTTCTAGTTCCATATAAATTTTAAGATTGTTTCATCACTTTGAAAAATGCTATTGCTATTGGTATTTTGATTGAGATGACGTTGAAAGTAAAGATTGCTCTGGGCAGCATAAACATTTTAACAATGTTTATTCTTCTGATCCAAGGACATGGAATCTTTTCCCATCTTTTCGTGTCTTCAATTTCGATCATCAGTGTTCTATAATTCTTAGAGTATAGATCCTTTACCTCTTTGGTTAGGTTTATTGCTAGGTATCTTATGATTTTTGGTGCTACCGTAAATATAATTAATTCTTTAATTTCTCTTTCTACAGTTTCATTGTTAGTGTATAAGAAAGTAACCAATTTCTGTGCATTGATTTTGTACCCTGCCACATTACTGAATTACCATATGAGTTCTAATAATACATGAAATATCATGTCACCTATGAAGAGAGTTTGACTTCTTCTTTGCCAATTTGAATATTTTTTATTTCTTTTTGGTGTCTGATTGCTGTTGCTAGGACTTCTAGTACTTTGTTGAACAATACTGGTGAGTGTGGGCATCCCTGTCACATTCTTGATCGTAAGAGAAAATCTCTCAGCTTGTAACATTGAGAAGGATATTTGCTATGGGTTTTTCATAGATGGATTTTATGAAATTGAGGAATGTTCCCTCTATCCCTACACTCTGAAGAGTTTTAATCAGGAACTGATGCTGTATTTTGTCAAATTCTTTTTCTGCATCAATTGAGAGGACCATGTGGTTCTTCTCTTATTTATGTGTTCTATCACATTGATTAATTTATGAATGTTGAACCACCCTTGGATCCCAGGGATAAATCCCACCTAATCGTGGTGGATAATCCTTTTAATGTACTGCTGGATCCTATTAGCTAGGATCTTGCTGAGAGTCTTGGCTTCCATATTCATCAGGGATATTGGTCTGAAATTCTCCTTTTGATGACGTTTTGCCTGGTTTTGTTATCAAGGTAATGCTGGCCTCATAGAATGATTCTGGAAGTTTTCCTTCTGTTTCTGTTTTTTGAAATGGCTTCAGGAGAATAGGTATTATTTCTTTGAATGTTTGGTAGAACTCTCCAGGGAATCCGTCAGGTCCTGGACTCTTGTTTTTTGGGAGGTTTTTGATCACTGCTTTAATCTCGTTACTGGTTATTGGTCTATTCGGGTTGTCAATTTTTTCCTGTTTCAGTCTTGGTAGTTTATAGGTTTCCAGGAATCCATCCATTTCTTCCAGGTTGCTTAATTTATTGACACATATAACTGTTGATAATAATTTCTAAAGATTGTTTCTATTTCCTTGGTGTTAGTTGTGATCTCTCCCCTTTTGTTCATAATTTTATTAATTTCATTCCCTTCTCTTTTCTTTTGGATAAGTCTGGCCAGTAGTTTATCAATATTTTTAATTATTTCAAAGAAACAGCTTCTAGCTTTGTTGCTGTATTCTATTGTATTTCTGGTTTCTAATTCATTGATCTCTGCTCTAATCTTAATTCCTTTTTTGTGCATGGGTTAGGTTTCAGTTGCTGTTGATCCTTCAGTTCTTTAAGGTTTAGTTTGTGTAGTCAGGATTTTTCTTTCTTTCTCTCTCTCTCTCTCTCTTTCTTTCTTTTTTTTTTTTAAGTGAGGCTTGGATGGCTATGTATTTCCCCCTTAGAACTGCCTTTCCCATATCCCATAAGTTTTGGATCAATGTTTCTTTGTTCTCATTGTTTTCCATGAATTGATTAAGCTGTTCTCTGATTTCCTGATTGACCCAAACATTCTTGGGCAGAATGGTCTTTAGCTTCCAAGTGTTTGAATTTCTTCCAAACTTTTTCTTATGATTCAGTTCCAGTTCCAAAGCATTGTGGTCTGAGAATATGCAGGGAATAATCTTAATCTTTTGGTATCAGTTGAGACTTGATTTGTGACCCAATATGTTGTGTATTCTGGAGAAAGTTCCATGCACGCTTGAGAAGAATGAGTATTCTTTTGTTTTAGGGTGGAATGTTCTGTGTATATCTATGAGGCCCATCTGGTCCAGTGTGTCATCCAAAGCTCCTGTTTCTTTGTTGATGTTCTTAGATGATCTGTCTATTGCTGAGAGTGGAGTGTTAAGGTCTCCTTCAAGTAACCTATTATTATCAATATGTCTATTTTGGTTAACAGTTGGCTTATGTATTTGGCTGCTCCCATGTTGGGGGCATAGATACAATTTTTAGATCTTCTTGTTGGATAGACCCTTTAAGAATGATGTAGTGTCCTTAAGCTAAAGATCTAACTATAATTTTTAGCTTAAAATCTAATATGTCTGATATGATAATTGCTACCCTATCTTTCTTTTGAGGTCCGTTTGCATGAAAGATAGTTCTCCATTCCTTAACTTTCAGTCTGGATGTATCTTTATGTCCAAAATGAGTCTCTTGTAGACAGCATATAGATGGGTCTTGTCTTTTTATCCAATCTGCAACCCTGTGCTATTTTATGGGAGCATTTAGGTCGTTCATGTTGAGAGTGATTTTTGACAGATAAGATTTTCTTGTCATCATGTTGCCTGTGAAGTCCTTGTTTCTATGGATTGTCTCCGTATATCTCTATTCTGTATCTCTCTTGGGGTCTTTCTCCTTTTATAGATTCCCCCATTAATATTTCTTGCAGGACCAGCTTAGTGGTCACATATTCTTTGAGTCTCTGCTGTTACTGGAAGCTTCTTATGTCTCCATCATTTCTGAATGATAGCCTTGCCGAATAATGAATTCTTGGCTGCATATTCTTCTCATTTAGTACCCTGAATAAGTCTTGCTAGCCCTTTCTGGCTTGCCAGGTCTCTGTGGACAGGTCTTATGGTATTCTGATGTTCCTCCCTCTGTACATAAGGAATCTATTTCCCCTAACTGCCTTTAAAATGGTTTCCTTGGTTCTAAGATTTGACAGTTTTACTATGACATGCCTGGGCATTGATCTGCCTTCATTGATCTTGGGGGTGTCCTCTCTGCCTCTAGGACTTGATTGCTTGTTTCATTCCCCAGATTAGGGAAGTTCTTGGCTATGATTTGGTCGAATATATCTTCTAGTCTTCTCTGTCTCTCCACCCCCTCAAAGATCCCACTAATTCTGACACTGGAACGTTTCATGGCGTCATTCATTTCTCTAATTCTGTTTTCATGGATTTTAAGCTATTTGTTCCAGGCTTCCTCCTGGTCCTTCTTTTCTATCAGTTTGTCTTCAAGATCACTAACTCATTCTTCTGCCTCATTTACCCTAACTGTTAAGAGTATTTAGATTAGATAATATCTCATTGGTAGCTTTTTTAAGTTCTGCCAGATCTGCTCTCACTTCTGCCCTTAACGAATCTGTGTTGCTGTTACTGGTTTTCTCCAGCCTGACTATTGTCTTCATAACTGCTACCCTGAAGTCTATTTCTGACATCTTGCTTAGATCCATATCCATTAGATCTGCTGGAGAAGCCATTGTCTCTGGATCTTTCCTTAGTTGAGAGTTCCTCCTCCTTGTCATTCTGTGGAGTTGTGGTTGAGGGGATGTATAGCCAAAAATATCAACCACTGTCCAGGCAAGGTGCAGACTGGGATGTTTTGTAGAAATTGGAAATCACTGCCAAAACTGAAAGAAAAAAAACAAACAAACAAACAAACAGCCAATGTGAGCCCCAAGAGTGAGATTTACAAAGTACAAAAACGAAAAGGAACAAACAAACCAAAAGGCCCACAAAAGAAAAAAATGCAAGCTAAAATGGGGGTGGTGACAGGAAGGTGGTTCTAATCCCTCAATGTCAGCTGGGAAATGTATGTCAGTTCTTCCTGGGTGTATCTTGTTATCTTTGTTAGAGAATTCAACTTTCCAGAGATACAAGGAAATTAAAACTGGTATATATATAAAGGTAGTATTGAGTAGGGAAAAAAGGACTACATTGAAGCTTATATCTATTTATATTTAAAAAAGAAAGAGTATATGTATGAAAAAGTTCAAGTTAAAATGTTACTATGTAATATGTTGTATTAAACATCTAGTTGAAATGAAAGTAGGTAAAAAAAAAAAAGAACAATAATCATGAGAAAGAATTGAAAAAAAGAGAGAAAGAGAAAAGTTGTATCTAAGAAATATACAGGCTGTGAGGCAATACCAGGAGCTTAATATACTGTTTTCCCCTGGTGTTGGGGTTTTACAGTTCTATGGGGACCTTGTGGTTGTTGTCCTCTTGTTCTTTCAGGTTCTTTCAATCAGTTGTTTATAGTTAAAAGTCTTCCTTGCTTTGCCTCCCTTTTTTCCCATGTCCAACTGTTTTGTTTCTTAAATTCCACATAAGAGTGAAATCATGTATTTTCCATCCTCTGACTTGTTTATCATGATACTCTCTAGCTCCATCCATGTTGTTGCAAATGGAAAGATTTAATTCTTTTTATGTCTAAGTGATATTCCATCATATATATACATACATATATATATATCTTCTTTATCCATTTGTCAGTAGATGGACACTGGCTCCTTCCATAATGTGGCTATTGTTGATACTGCTGCTATAAATATTGGGGTGCATGTATCATTTCAAATTAGTATTTTTGTATCCTTTCAGTAAATACCTAGTAGGGCAATTGCTGAATTGTAGGGTAGTTCTTTTTTTACTTGTTCAAGAAAACTCCATACTGTTTTCTAGAGTGGCTGCACCACTTTGCATGCCAATGAACAGCGTAAGATGGTTCCCCGTTCTCCATATCCTCACCAATAGCTACTGTTTACTGCGCTGTTAATTTTAGCAATTCTTACCAATGTGAGGTAGTATCATTGTGGTTTTGATTTTTATTTCCCTGGTGATGAGTGATGTGTATCTTTTCATGTGTATGTTAGCTTTCTATATGTCTTTGGAAAATGACTATTCATATCTTCTTTTTAAATATTTAAATTTTTAAATTTTTAAAATTTTTAAATTTTTAATCCATTTTAATCTGATTATTCATTAAGGGGGACTTGAGTTTTGCAAGTTTTGTAGATTTTGGATACTAACCCTTTATCGTATATGTCATTTGCAAATATCTTCTTCCATTCTGTAGGTTGCCCTTTAATTTTGTTAATTGTCTTCTTTACTGTGCAGAAGATATTTTATTTTGATAAGTCTCCATAGTTTATATTTGCTTTTGTTTCCCTGGCATCAGAAGACATATTTGTTTTCCTGGCATCAGAAGACATAGTATGAAGTTGCTACCATCCATTCTGCCTGTGTTCTCCTCCAGGATTTTAATGGTTTCCTGTCTCACATTTAGGTGTTTCCTTCATTTTGAATTTATGTTTGTGTATGCTATAAGAAAGTGGACTAGTTTCTTTCTTCTGCATTTTGTTGTCCAGTTTTCCCACCACCATCTGTTGAATGAGACTCTCTTTTATTCCACTGTATATTCTTTCCTGCTTTGTTGAAGATTAATTGACCATATATTCGTGGGTTCATTTCTGGGTTTTCTATTATTTTCCATTAATCTATGTGTCTTTTTTTGTGTCCATACTATACTGTCTTGATCACAGTAGCTTTATAATATAACTTGAAGTGCAGAATTGGGATGCCTCCAGCTTTGCTTTCCTTTTTCAAGATTGCTTTGGCTATTCATGGTCTTTTGTATTTCCATGCAAGTTGTGGGATTGCTGGCTCTAGCTCTGTGAAAATTGCTGGTGGTATTTTGACAGGGCTTGTATTAAATGTGTAGAGTGCTTTGGGTAGTAGGGACATTTTAGCAATATTTGTTCTCCCAATCCAGGAACATAGAATGTCTTTCTATTTCTTTGTGCCGTGTTCAATTTCTTTCATCCGTATTTTGTAGTTTTCACAGAACATATCTTTTACTTGTTTGCTTAGGTTTATTCCTAGGTATTTTATGGTTTTTGGAGCAGTTATAAATGGGATTGATTCCTTGAATTCTCCTTCTGCTATTTCATTTTGGTGTATAGAAATGCAACCAATTTTTGAAGGTTGATGCAAATTCCTGTGACCTTACTGAATTTGTCTATCAGTTCTGGCAATTTTTTGGTGGTGTCTTTTTGGTTTCCTGTATAGAGTACTTCTTCCTTTTCGATTTGGGTGACTTTTATTTCTTTTCGTTGTCTGGTTGCTGAGGCTAGGGACTCCAGTATTGTGTTAAATAACAGTGATGGAGAGTGGACACCCGTGTTTTGTTCCTGACCACAAAAGGTAAGACCTCAGTTTTTCCCCATTGAGGATCATATCAGCTGTGGGTTTTTTCCTATGTAGCCTTTTTTATGCTGATGTATGTTCCCTCTAACTCTACTTTGTTGAGGGTTTTATTATGAATTGCTGTTGTACTTTGTCAAATGCTCTTTCTGGACCTATGGAAAGGATTATATGGTTCTTATCTTTCTGAGCCTGGGTGGCTAAGTTTGTTAAGCATCTGCCTTTGGCTCTGGTCATGATCGTGGTCACATGTGATTGAGCCCTGTGTTGGGCTGCTTGCTCAATGAAAAGTCTGCTTCTCCTTTTCCCTCTGACCCTCCTCCCTGCCCATTCTCTCTCTCTCTCTCAAATAGATAAATAAAATCTTCAAAAAAAAAAAATGGCTGGGAGAATTCCTCTGTGAAGACTTCACCCTAGACTTTCGTGTGTTGGGAGACTTTTGATGACTGATTCTATTTCTTTATTTGTTATCAGTCCGTTCAGGTTTTCTATTGCTTCCTGTTTCAGTTTTGGTACTTTATATGTCCCAAATGGGAAAATGGGAATTCACCCATTTTTTTTTCATAGGATGTTCAAGTTGTTGCATATAGTTTTTCATAATGTTCTCTTATAATTGTATTTTTGTGGCAGACTGTTATTTCTTTTCTCTCATTTGTAATTTTATTTATTTGGATTCTTTTTTCCTTTCAATATGTTTGTCTAGGAATTTATAAATTTTATTGATATTTTCAAAGAACTGACTACTAGTTTCATAGATCTGTTCTATTGTGTTTTTGTTCTATATCTTTTATTTCTGCTTTGATCTTTATTATTTCCCTTCTTCTGCCAGTTTTAGGCTTCATTTGTTTTTGTTTTTGTTTTCCTCTCTCCTTATGTGTAAGGTTAGGTTGGGTATTTGAGATTTTTCTTGCTTCTTGAGGAAAGCCTGTATTGCTATATACTTTCATCTTAGGACACCCTTTGCTGCATCCCAAAGGTTTGGATAGTTGTGTTTTCATGTTCATTTGCTTCCATATAATTTTTATTTCTTCTTTAATTTCCTGGTTGATACATTCATATTTTTAAAAGCATGTTCTTTTTTGTTTTTTAAAGATTTTATTTATTTGACAGAGAGAGACACAGCGAGAGAGGGAGCACAAGCAGGGAGAGTGGGAGAGGGAGAAGCAGGCTTCCCATGGAGCAGGAAGCCCGATGCAGGGCTCAACCAGGACCCTGGGATCATGACCTGAGCCGAAGGCAGATGCTTAACAACTGAGCCACCCAGGCGCCCCTAAAAGCATGTTCTTTAATCTCCATGTATTTGTTGTCTTTCCAATTTGTGTGTGTGTGTGTGTGTGTGTGTGTGTGCGCGCGCGCGCGCATCTGTGGTTGACTTCAAGTTTCATAGCATTGTGGTCAGCTACTATTCATGGGCTGATCTCAGTTTTTTTCTACTTGTTGAGGGCTGATTTGTGTATGTGATCTATTCTGGAGAATGTCCCATGTGCAATTGAAAAGAATATATATTCTGCTGTTTTAGGATGACTTCTTCTGAATATATCTGTTAAGTCCATCTGTCCATCTGTTCCAGTTGTTTAAAGCCATCATTTCCTTGTTGATTCTTGATTTTTCTGCTTTGATGATCTGTCCATTGATGTAAGTGGGGTATTAAAGTTCCCTCCTATTATTGTGTTATTATCAATAAGATCCTTTATGTTTCCTATTAATTGTTTTATACAGTTGGGTTTTTCCATGTTGGGGGCATAAATAGAATTGTTAGATCTTGTTGGATAGTACCCTTTAGCATAATATAGTGCCCTTCCTCATCTCTTATTACAGTTTTTAGTTTAAAATCTACTTTGATATAAATATTTCCGCTAATGCTTTTCTTTGACATCCATATGTTTCTCCACTCCCTAACTTTCAATCTACAGGTGTCCTGAGATCTAAAATGTGTCTCTTGTAGGTGGACTAGAGATGGGTCTTGCTGTTGTTGTTTTAATCCATCCTGACACCCCATGTCTTTTGATTGGAGCATTCAGTTCATTTACATTCAGAGTAATTAATGACAAGTATGTATTTAATGTCATTTTATTATTTATTTTGTTATTTTTGGAGATTTTTCTCTGTTTTGGTCTTTACTTTCCACTCAAAATATCCTCTTTAGTGTTTCTTGCAGCTCTTATTTAGTGGTCATGAACTCCTTTAATTTTTATTTGTCTGGGAAACTATGTCTCCCTCTATTTTGAATAATAGCCTTGCTGGATTGAGTATTCTGAGCTGCAAATTTTTCCCATTCATCATGTTTTATGTATCATGCCACTCTCTTCTGACTTGACAAGTTTCTGCTGAGAGATCGGCTGCTAGCCTTATGGGTCTTCACTCATAAGTTGGGGACTTATTTCGTTTTGCTGCTTTTAGGTTTTCTTTTCTTTGTAACTACGTGTTGCAAATTTAATTACAGTATGTCCTGGTGTTAGTCTGCATTTGTTGATTTTGATGGGAGTTCTCTGTGCCTCCTGGATTGGATATCTGTTTCCTTCCCCAGATTAGGGTAATTTTGAACTATTATTTCCTAAATTAAATTTTTGCCCCTTTTCTCTTTTCTCTGGGACTGCTATGATACGATTGTTATTACATTTGATGGAGTCACTGAGTTCCTTAAGTCTACTGTTGTGATCCATTCTTCTTTCTTTTGCATCCTTATTTTCTATTATTTATCTTCTATATCACTTATTCATTCTTCTGCTTCTTCCTTTCTCATTCATTACATCCAGTTTGTTTTGAATCACAGTTATTGCATTTTTCATTTCTGATTGTTTTTTAAATTTTTATACCTCTGGTAAAGTCTTCCCTGAAGTCTTCCGTTCTTTTCTCAAACCAGAGAGTATCCTTATGATTGTTGCCGTGTATTCTCCATCAGTTATATTACTTATATCTGTTTCAATTAGATTTCTGGCCATGACCTTTTCTTGTTGTTTGATTTGGAATGAATTTCTCTGTCTTGGCATTTTCTCTAAGTTTGTGTCTTTTTCTGTATGCTAGAAAAGCTCATTATGTTTCTTGCTCCTGAGAGTAATGACTTTTTGAAGAAGAGTTCATATAGTTTCCAGGGCTTTGGTGCTTTAAGGAGTGTGTCTGGTGTGTACTGTGAGTGCTCTGCTGCCGTGTTTTGGTTGCTCTACTTCAGGTCAGTAGTCTGCACTCTCTCCTTCCTGCAGTGGGCAGTTTTTGGTCTTTGGCCAGAGTGTGGCAAGTTTTAACTAAGTAGGAGTTTTAACTAAGTGTCTTCTGATCTGCTTGTTAAATGAGACCTGATGTTACTTCCACTAGAACTAAAGCCTTGCAGAACTCTCTGGTCTGGAAAAGTGGTATGAAGGGCTTTCTGCTAGTGTTCTGGGTAAGGGGGCCCCTGCACTGGAACTGAGGTATACTTGCTGGAGAAGGTCATTACTGGCAGAGAGCAGGAGGGTGGGACATAGTGTAAGCAGGTTAGGCAGTCAGTGTTGGTGTATTGTTTACTGATGTTGGTTTATGCTGAGGGGTGGGGGAGAGAATGGGCACCAGTAAGTCCCTTTGTCCTCAGAGAAGGGTCTCTGTGGTGCTTGCTGCCCTCATGGAAGCACTCCCAGATGAGTGAGTAATCTCTTCCTGTGCATCCCATGCATTTTTCAGAATGCTGTTTTCATGCTGTCTGTCTCTGAGTTGTTTGCTTGCCAGGAGCAGTGCATTGCACTTTGGGCTCTATCCCAATGGAGCCTACTGAATTACAAAACTCCAAAATTTAGGAATGTTCTTTGGTGGGGGCCTGTGCTAGTTCTGGGAGAGGGTCTTGCTGCACCAGTACTGATGCAAGTTTGATCAAGAAGGACAGTTGTGCCAGAGCTCAGGGTTGTGGGACTTGGAGCAAGCAGCCAATGTTGGGGTGAGGTGCCCTCAACAGACAGTTCTCTCTATGCCGAGGAGCAGGGGAGGGAAATGGTGTCCACAGTCACTTTTGTCTCCAGAGAAGCTTCTCTGTAAATGCCACATCTCACAGATGCATTCCAAGATGCACCCCCTGTGGGCCTTAGGAGTGCCTCATATCTCACCTGTCCCTGGGTTGTTTGCCTGACTTCTCTCCAAGAGTAGGGCAGCACACTCAGGGCTTTATCTCAGCTAAACCTGCTGAGCTTTAAAACTTCAGTCTTTGAACCCCTTTGGTTGCAGAAACTAACAAAAATCAGCCCCTCTGATTTTCCCAGCCTTCAAGAAGTGTTCTCTTTGTGCCTTCCCCTGTGCACTTCTTTCTCACATTTCTCTGTGACCAGAGCTCCCTCTCCTCCACAGCACCTGAGATCCACTTTTCCCCAAACCACATCTCTACATGTCCTACCTACCTCAATGTGGCCTCTTCTCTACCTCTAGTTGTGCAGTTTGTTCTGTCAGACTTCAGGTCAATTTCTTGGGTATTCAGAATGATTTGATAGTTATCTAGCTCTGTTGGTGGGTCAAAAAGAACCTGGGGTCCTCTTACGATGCTGTAATCTTAGCTCACCCCTTACTCTACAATTTTAAATCAAGAAATAGCTGATATAAATTCCCATTTTGAGGCACATTTATTATGTCTGTTCCATGTTTCCCTTTTTAGTAAATAACAATGGAATCAGTTTCAAGAAAAAATACTATTGAGATTTCTTCCCATTCAGTTTTCCCTCCCTTCCGCTGTGGTCTTCCACACAATTCCTTATGTTCCACATATGAGTGAAGCCATATGATAATTGTCTTTCTCTGCCTGACTTATCAGGGAGGGAGACAAACCACAAGAGACTCTGTGGACTCTGGGAAACAAACTGAGGGTTACAGAAGGAGGGGGGTGAGGGGATGGGGTAACCGGGTGACGGGTATTGAGGAGGGCAAGTGTTGTGATGAGCACTGGGTGTTATATACAACTAATGAATCCTTGAACTGTACATCAAAAACTAATAATGTACTATAATTATCTGAATGTAATTGGCTAACTGAACATACTAAAAAGTACTATTGAGAGCTTTGGGAAATTAAAAGTGTTAGCTTTAATTGAATCAAAGTTATTGTCAAATAATGGCTACTCTATAAATGGCATCGAACAATACCCAAATAAATACATTCCCTATGTCTTTTCAAAAATGACAGCTGTTGAATTTATAAATAGTTTGAAATTCTGCTTACCCCTTTTTAAAAATTTTATTTATTTAGGTACACTACGCCCAACTTGGGACTTGAACTCATGACTCAAGATTCATGAATCAATCTTGGTAACTTGTGTATTTTTTAGAAATTATCTTTTTTTTCCCCTATGTTATCTGATTTGTTAGTATATAATTGTTTATAGTAATATGTTATCACACTACGTATTTCTGTGGCTATTGTTTTCTCTTTCATTTCTCATTTTGGTCATTGAGTTTTTTTCCCCCTTAGTTAATGTAGTTAAAGCATTGCCAATTTTGTTTGTTTATTTATTTAGTTATTTATTTATTTGAAAAACTGGCCATTACTTTCAATGTTATGTTATTGTTTATTTCTCTATTTTATTTATTTCTGATTTTTCTTTGTTATTTCCCTCCTCTACTAAATTTCAGCTAAGTTTCTTATTTTTCTAGTTCCTTGTGGTATAATGTTAAGATGTTTATTTGAATTTATTTTCTTAATATAAGCATTTATAGCATAAATTTCACTCCAGCATCTGCTTTTGCTTCATCCCATAGATTTTAGAATATTGTGTTTTCTTTTTCTTTTGTTTTTTTTTTGTTTTTTTTTTAAAGATTTTATTTATTTATTTGACAGAGAGAAAGAGATCACAAGTAGGCAGAGAGGCAGAAAGAGGTAGAGGGGGAAGCAGGCTCCCCTCTGAGCAGAGGGCCCGATGCGGGGCTCGATCCGAGGATCCTGAGATCATGACCTGAGCCGAAGGCAGAGGCTTAACCCACTGAGCCATCGAGGCACCCCTTTCTTTTGTTTTGAGATATATTTTATTTGCCATTTGATTTCCCACTTGGTCCATTGCTTGTGCAGTAGTGTGCTGTTTAATATTTACATATTAAGTATTTAGCATTTACATTGCAGATTTTCCACCTTTGTTTTATTGTTGGTTTTCATTTTTGTACCATTGTGGCTGGAAAATATACTTGGTGTGATTTCAGTCTTCTCAAAATTAAAATAAAGTAAAATAAAATTTTGTTTCCTTTTTTTCTCTTTTCTTTTTTCTTTTTCTCTTCTCTCTTTCTTTCTCTTTTTTCTGGTTCCCTTTTGATTTTTTTCTTTTTAAAATTAGATGATGCAATACAATGTATTAAGTTTTCTCAACCATATAGATAGATACATTAAAGTTTAAAAACTGCTTTCTTATTTTAATGTGCCAGATTTATTTCAGATATGGTACAATGAAAGTAGATTACCTTAGGCTTAGTTTCTTGTGCTACCTTGACAGTGTATTCTTCTTCATGTCATCTTTCTCTATTTCTCTAAATTATGAAAATTAGTAAATTACAAAGAAGTAGACAAAATGATAAATGTACATCTTTTGTTACTTTGGAAATTTGATTTTGAGTCTCCCACCCCCTTCTAAAATTAGTCTTTGCAAAACAATAAGTGAATGCAGAATTGTACTTTTGATTCTAAATTTCACATTGAGACAATCAATTATTATTAAAAATATTTTCCCAAAAATACCTTACAGGAAAATGGCTTGTGTCATTTTAACTTCTTTGGGGTTTAGTCTCTCCATTTGAAATTAAGTATAAAAATTCTTCTCATCTTCTAAATAATGTTTTAATTGAAGTATTGTTGACATACAGTGTTATGTTAATTTCAGTTGTAGAACATAGTGATTCGACAATTCTATACATTACTCAATGCTAACCACAATAAGTGCAGTCACCAACGGTCACCATACGAAATTATTACAAAATGAATATTTTAAAGTAATAATGAGACAGGGGAACTATTTTCCAAATTAATATGAGGTAAATTGCTTTACAATCCAAGCATAGAACATCTTAAAGAGTGAAAAATATTCACTCCTTTTCTTTACTAATACCAAAGTCATCTATTGGTTTCTTTCCCAGGGCAAGAGATATAAGGCTACGAAATCTGCTTTCTAGAAAACTGTAACTATGCCTTTAATCATTTAATACATATGAGGGGAATTGGCAGTATATTTATTAGAATTCAGGAAACAATCTTTAGAATTTCTAAAAAAAATTACTAAATATATCAGGAATCATTTGAATATCATCTCTTTTTAATATTGGAGAACAAAATAATTACTTTGGTTACTTATTTCTTTTCTTACTATATCAATTAATTAAAAATTTGGAAAGTCACTAAATATTATGACATTCTGACATAATTACACTCAGGTAATTACACTCATGTCTGTATAGAGAGGTGACTGACATAATGAGCCATAAAATACGGTGATAAGACTGCTTGAAGACAAGGGTCAAATTGGGTTAGCCAGATCAGTTGGTATGATGAACAATTCTCTTGTACACAGCATATAATCTTCATTCTAGCTAGATGGGTTCCTATTTTTTTTATGAATATCTCTACTTGTTCTTATCTCTGTAACTTTGCCCATGTGATTCCTACCTCCAGTAATTCTCTTTCCAGCCCTGACCTCTCATGCATGTCTTATGTTGCAGGTTACACATTTTTCAGGGAACCTTCCATAAATACATCAATTTTTAAATAATTATCTTTTTTTGAACTATTAAGAGTCTTTCTGTCTAACCCACATAGTTTAGCACACTATTTTATATAATACTATTTTTTCTTATTATTTCATTAGTTAATCTAGCCTCTTTAGCTACACTGTAAACTACTTGGAGATAGGTTTGAATATTTGTATTCTCGCTGTGTATCACAGGTCTAAAAACACAGTAACAAAGAAAGTTATTGATATTTTCTAAAATATTTCAGTCTATATATTCTATCATGAAAACTGCTTGCTATTTTTTAACTTGAATCTTTGAGATTTTATTGTAGTCTCCAAAACCACTTAAAAGGTTTTGGTGTATTCACATACACAAACAATGGATCTTTTATTTTTTCAATGTATAATATTTACCTGACATTCATAAGTGTGACAAGTATTTGTTGAACACAAAATTCTGTTGCAGATTTTGTATTAGATATTGGAATTAAAAGAATAGGAATACAGAGTAGCTATCCTAATATGATTTTGTAGAGAAAAGAACACATGGGCCCCAGAAACTAGATTTATAAATCAGGTATCCATGGACCTCAGTTTAGGAAACCATGATACAACAACTTCAAAAGATGTATTTAGAGATTTAGGAAGAAAATACAGAGAGGATGTTGCCTCAGAAGTTAAAGTAGGGTAGAGTTAAAGAATGAGCACGTGGTCAGGGTGTCACATGGTGCAATGAGGTTAAGTGAAATGAGAGATGAAAATAAAATTGTTCACTATATTAACAATTAAGATACTACTGATGATCTTAGAGCAGTTTAATTGGAATAGCAAAAGCATAAAGAAGATCAAAGTGATCTCAGAAATAAATGTTAAGTGAAAAATTTTTCTTCCTGGGGAGGAGAATTAATGGAAGGCGAGACATTATAGATAGCAACATATGGTTTTCAATTCAACATGTGCACTAAAAAGTAACCTAAATTTTGTTTTCTTCACTTCTGCCAAGTAGCACCCTAGAAGCATAATAAAATAAAGTGATATCTTTCAGCAAGGAAAGGAGAACAGAGATTGAATTCTACATAATGTAAAAACAAAACAAAAACAAAACATGGTTTAGGAAAATACTGATAGGCCTTTCTCAGGGAAATTATGAGGACTATATCAGATCACAACCTTTATAAGAACAAGGGTAGTGAGACCATTTTTTTGTGTGTGTATCCTGGAGCCACTAGAACTAAGATTGCAAATGTTAGTCAACAGTACATACTAGCTAAACTGATTTGAGACTATAGAGCACAATGTTTAAGAACATAGGAAAATGGCCAAGTTTCATGCTGTGGCTCCAGTACTTAGCAGGCAAATAACTTAAACATTCTGGGTCCCAGTTTCCTTCTCTGCAAATGGAAATAACGCTAGTATTTGTGACAGGTTTATTGTATTAAATAAGATGTGTATAAAATGCCTATTTCAATCACTTATTAAGAACTCAATGAATGTTAGATAATTGGAATAATGATAATAGGTTTAAAGACAGTACTAAAGCATTTTATCAACTTCTTTCAGGGAAAAAAAAACCCAATTCTGATGTACAATATGTTGGCTAATTGAATTTAAATAAAAAACCCTAATCAATTTGTATTCTATATGAAAACTTATGTTATCTAAATATGTTTACATCTAATATATCTCACCAGAAGCTTTTATTCTGTATCACCAAGATTCAAATAGGACACTAATGAATGCAAGAAAAAAAGCTAGTATTCAGAAACTGAATTAATTAGATTTGATCTTGATAAGCTAAAATTGAATTGCTATTTTATTTATTTATTTATTTTTATTTTTTAAAGATTTTATTTATTTATTTGACAGAGAGAGAGATCACAAGTAGGCAGAGAGGTAGGCAGAGAGGCAGGCAGAGAGAGAGGGGGAAGCAGGCTTCCCGCCGAGCAGAGAGCCCGATGTGGGGCTCGATCCCAGGGTCCTGGGATCATGACCTGAGCCGAAGGCAGAGGCTTTAACCCACTGAGCCACCCAGGCGCCCCTGAATTGCTATTTTAAATCATAATATGATTAAGGTTGATTATTTGGTCTTTATTCGGTACAGTCATTGCAGAGTAAAAATTATTACCAAAAAATGTTAATTTTTAGAAAGTTATCCTGAACATAATGGATATTTTCATTACTCCAGCTTTGAAGTATCAACATTTTTTCAGTATTTTCATATTTACAATATAAGTTCAAACTACATAAGAGTTACTTTTGGAAGCATTATATTTTTGGAATGTAACTGTGGTCAAGGAACTTACTACTCTATGTTACCGATAACTGTAAAAACACAAAATTTTAAATGGGTAACCCAAATCTACTAGCAGTAGTGCAGGATGTATTACAGATAGGTGGTTAAGACCACAAGGTTGGGCATAAGTTAGACCTGGGCTAGGGTACTGCCTCTTGTTCTGTCACTGTTTTAGTTTCTTCATTGGTAAAGTGTAGACAATAATTGTATCTTCATTAAATAAAATAATCTTTTGGGGTGCCTGGGTGGCTCAGTTGGTTGAGCTTCAGACTCGATTTCATCTCAGGTCATGGTCTCAGGGTTGTGGGATTGAGCTCCACATCGGGCCTCCCTCCCTGTCACTTCTCCCACTTGCACTCTTTCAAATAAATACATAAAATCTTTAAAAAATAAAAAAAAAATGAAACAATGTATTATATTGTTTACCTTGGTGCCTGACATTGAGCAAAAATTCAATAAATGTTAGTCATTATTATTTGAAAAAAATCTCGGATCTCATAATATGGTTGCGATGTATCACTAGTGTGACATTTGTGTAGATATTGATGAACTCTAAAACAATGTAGTAAAATCCTGATTTAAATTCTTCACTTTTGCATTAATCTTAGCTTTGATGATTTGAACGTTTTGCTCTGTTTTCTTACCTGATATAGAAAAATAGATCTTGTGCTGAATGTTATTTCATTCAAGTACATCAAAGATGTATTATGGTTTAAGTGGAAATTTAAGGAGGATACTTAGCTCAAGCTAAATTATATTGATAACTATGTTTTACCTTTATTTTACAAATATAATCAATTTGATTTTTAGAGAAATCATGCTGAGTGTTATATTCAATACCTAAGAGAACAATGTTGTTCCTAAAGGGGAGGAATAAAATAATCAATTGGCTAAACACTGAATTTAAAAACCAAACTATGATTAAGCATCCAGCATCTGTGGAGGGTCCATGTATGTACCAGCAGCCATACATGTGTTGTCTTGCTTTGTTTTTATTTTTAACATTGTTTTTAGGAAATAGATATTTTATATTTTATTTAAAATACTGAAGTAGTCATCATGAGATAAGTCCAGAAATGTGTCGGGCTTCTCATTCTAAATTTTAATGTTAATATTATTTTTATTCTTAATTCATATAGGACAGGGTGCATACCTACCTCTCTCTTCCTCTCCCTCTCTGTCTCTCTCTCCATATATATATGCATATATGTTTCTATAGTCACTAATTGGGTTCAGGTTCAAAGCATTTACCTTGGGGGGCAGTAGGAACTATTGTGTGGTGGAACAAGGGTATACTCATGGGATTTAGTAATTGGTCATCTGAATATAAAGTACATCCAGAAATTGGGATGTTGATTTTGTTGTAACTAGATATGAAATGAAATGAGTTTTTGTGCTTACTGGGAAACACTAAATGGTTATTCAGTATTATTATTATTATCATCATCATGATTATTATGATCATCATAATAAAAAATCATCATGATGATTATTATCATCATCACACATCATTGGATATGTAGTTTTGAGTCATGCCAAATATAGCTACTGAGCATTTATTTTCTTTCCTACATACTGCCTGTGACATAAGAGATTCAATAGTAAACAAAACAAAAAACAACAAAAAACCATTTTGAGGTAAATATCTGTGTTTGTGTATTAGCTTTCTTTTACTGCTATAACAAATGACCACAGACTTATTGGCTTAAAGGACACAAATTTATTATCTTACAGTTCTAGAGATAAGTCTGAAATCGATTTCTCTATAGGTAAAATCAAGATGTTGTCAAGGCTGAATTCATTCTGAAGGCTATAAGGGAGAATTGATTTCCTTGCATTTTCTAGTTTCTACAGGTCACCTATATTTCTTGGCGTGTGGTCCTACGTCGCTCTGATCTGCTTCTATAATATCCCTGACTCAATTCTGACACTTCTATTTCCTTAGGGACCCTTGTGATTACTTTGGACCCACTCAAATAATCCAGAACAACGACCTTATCTTAAAATCACATCTGCAAAATCCCTTTTGCCATGTAATAAAACATTTCATAGTTCCAGGGTTAAGATGTGAACATATTTGGGGAGAGGCATTATTCCGCCTACCATAGCTTATGTGTTTTTCAAGGGATAAAATTGAAGTGGTTTAAAATATGAGTATCTTCTACTTAAGTATTCATATTTTGATAATGGTGCAAGGTGATTTTTCTGGTCACCAGTTAAAAATGATGGGACATTTAAGACACTGATGCTTGAAAATTTCAGTTAATTTTGACAGTTATGATAGCTGTTTAAAAAAGTACTGTTGGGGCTCTTATCTATAAACCTGGAAGGTCATGGTTGATGTCAGGCTTAAGCTTCCTGGATAATTTTTACCATGTTCTCAAATGACTTAAAAATGGAATAAATTGTTTTGAGTCCACAGTAGTAAAGGTCACAGAGAAAATCAGTTTGTCAGTCTTGTCTAGTTTCTAAGTACACATGGTAAAGTATATTACAAAGTACAGCGAGGAACTTTTAACTTTAAAAGAAACTAGTACCGTAAGAATTGCAATGAATGTCTTATGTTTTTACATTGCTGGACAGGGGCATTCAAATTGGGGTTATAATTAAAGGTTTCAGACCAATAATTCTTAGATTTTTCCCTTACATATTTTAACTTTTAGTCACATTGGAATACATTATCGATATGAAAATATTTTAATTCATCTGATTTTCAAGTTATTGGGCATAGTTATTGTATGTGGAGAGGGGAAGGAAAGAGAAAATACTTGTGATTCCAAGTAACCTTAATGGTTGTTACATATATGGTTTGAAAAGTCTATATACTCTGGTTTAGAATTTTATTCTCCTCAGGAATGACTTAGGAACAAAATAAATAAATAAACTATTACCTTTTGTGACTTAGTCCTAGTCAATTTGGCACAGTTCCTAAAATCACAATCTAGTAAAATGTCAATTCAGAAATATCTCAGGATCGTTAACATTAGTTAGTCTCTTCTAGGAGAGCTTGACTGCTGCATCTGCAGAATATATGAAAATAGAAATTAAAAAAATATTTTGTTTATTTGAGGGAGAGAGAGCAAGCAGGGGGAGGAGCAGAGGGGGTGGGTGGGAGTCTCAAGAAGACTCTAAGCTGAGTGTGGAGCCCATCAAGGGGCTCCATCTCACAACACTGAGATCATGACCTGAGCCAAAACCAGGAGTCAGAGAGATGCTTAAGTGACTGAGCTACCTAGGTACCCCCAAAACAGCATTTCTTAATAGTCTTATAACTCGTTTGTTAGTGAGAGTGCTACTTATTTAGACTGTCCGCAACTACAGAAATTTTCAAGTAAAGTTTAAGCCACTGATTAATTATAGCTGAAATATACAAATAAGAAACCATTATTGTGAGCTCAGCTCAGAATATTTTAATGTTTCTGGTTTTGAGGATGGGCTAAAAGCAATGATTTTCTTCTTTCATATTACCTCATTGTAATGTAAATTGAACATTTGAGAAAAGTAGTAAGAAAGAGGTAGATTACTGCATTAACTCTTTCTGTGGCATACTAGGTCCCTTCATCTAAGACCTAGAACAGAGGGTTTGTCTTTAAAACATATTAATGTGTACTCTTAATTCCCTTTACCTATTTCACCCACCGCCCCATCCACCTTCCCTCTCATAGGCTTTATTTTAAATGAGTACCATCAGTTAAAGTACCATCAGTTAAAGTCTTTTGTTTGTTTGTTTTCAACAAGAATATTTTTTACTTGAAGCATACTTCAGAATACACAGTTCTAAGAGATATGTATAAAACATTTCATCCAAGAAAAATAGAATACGTATTTTCTTCAACCACACATAGAAAAATCCCCTGGTTAAATCACATAAAAAGAGACATAACACAAATTACAAATTTAAGAAGACTGAGGGGCGCCTAGGTGGCTCAGTGGGTTAAAGCCTCTGCCTTCAGCTCAGGTCATGATTTCAGGGTCCTGGGATTGAACCCCGCGTTGGGCTCTCTGCTCAGCAGGGAGCTTGCTTCCCCCCCTTCTCTCTCTGCTTGCCTCTCTGCCTGCTTGTGATTTCTGTCAAATAAATAAATAAAATCTTAAAAAAAAATGAGACTGAAATTATACCATGTATATTTTCTAAACACAATGGTATAAAACTAAGTACCAACAATAAAACAAAGGTGGAAAATCTACAATGTAAGTATTAAATATTTAATATGCAAATATTAAACAACACACCATTGCGCAATGGGCCAAATAAGAAATCAATATGTCTGAAAACAAAAGAAAAAGAAAACACAATATTCCAAAACCTATGGGATGCAGCAATAGCAGATGTTAGTATAAAATTTATGCTATAAATTTGCGTTTAGAAAAAAAAATCAAAAACTTAACATTACATACCTGAAACTAATATAACACTGTATGTTTTTTTTTTTTTTTTTTTTTTTTTTTTTTTATAACACTGTATGTTAACTACACAGGAATTAAAAATTAAAAAAAAAACCAAACAAACATATTAATGTGATGTTCAGGTAAATATATATGCATATAATAGTACTTTATTAGATCTAAGACATGTGGTATTGGAAAAAATCATGTGTCCATGAATAAATATCCTAATTTAGGATGCTTTTTGCATTCCATTCTAAATTTCTGTTCTATCTTACTTTTTCCATTAAGATATTCAATTCACCTACTCCAATATATCACCCAGTTTAAGAAATAATAAATAATTAAAAAAAAAAAACTATTGGAAACATCCTTTCTGTAAACCTCTTACTGAGTATATTTCTTCTGCCTCACCTTGCATGAAGTAATTCCCATGCTAAATTAATATTTATTATCATTTCAGCAATCTTTATGCTTCATTGTAATCTTTCCATTTTTAATATGTACATGTGCGTCACTGAATAATTTTATATTGTTTTTCTAAAATTTTTATAAAAAATTTTAAAGATTCAGCAAATTTGAAAGAATTATACAACTAACACTTGAATACACACAACCTCCATTCTACTCTAGACATTTTGCTGTACTTGCTTTATCTGTCCATTTTTTCTTTTTTTCTTCAAGTTTTTATTTAAATTCTAGTTAGTTAACACGTAGTGGTAAAATTGGTTTCAGATATAGAATTTAGTGCTTCATCACTTAAATAAACAGCCATTATCACAACAACTGCCCTCCTAAATCCCCATCATCCATTTAGCCCATCCCCCAACCACCTCCCTTCATCAACTCTCAGTTTGTTCTCTGTAATTAAAAGTCTCTTATGGTTTGCTTCCTTCTCTCATTTTTTTTCTCCCTTCCTGTGTTCATTTGTTTTCTTTCTTAAATTCCACATGAGTGATATTATGTGGTAATTGTCTTACTCTGACTTGTTTCACTTACAGTACACTCTACCTCCATTCACATCAGTGCAAATGGCAAGATTTGATTCTCTTTTATGGCTAAGTAATATACCATTGTATATATAGACCACATCTTCTGTATCCATTAATCAGTCAATGGACGTTTGGGCTATTTCCATAATTTGGCTATTGTTTATAATGCTGCTATTAACATTGGGGTGTATGCACCCCCTGGAATCAGTATTGTTGTACCCTTTTGGTAAATACCTGGTACTGCAATTGCAGGGTAATAAGGAAGTTCTATTTTTTACTTTTTGAGTAACCTCCATACTGTTTTCCAGAGTATCTGCACCAGGTTGCTTTCCCACCAACAGTGTAAGAAGGTTCCCCTTTTTCTGCATCCTCACCAACACCTATTGTTTACTGTGTTGTTCATTTTAGCTATTCTGACAGGTGTGAGGTGGTATCCCATCAGAGTTTTGATTTGTATTTCCCTGACGATGACTGATGTTGAGTATCTTTTCATGTGTCTGTTAACCATCTGAACAGAAAAAATAACAACAACAACAACATGTCTCTTCATGTCTTTTGCCTGTTTCTTAACTGGATTATTTATTTTGTGGCTATTGAGTTTGATAAGTTCTTTATAGATTTTGGATACTAACTCTTTATCAGCTATGTCATTTGCAAATATCTTTTCCCATTCTGTATTCTGCCTTTTAGTTTTGTTGAGTATTTCCCCTCACTATGTAGAAGCTTTTTATCCTGAAGAAGTCCCAAAAGTTCATTTTTACTTTTGTTTTCCTTGCCTCCAGAGGCATGTCTAGTAAGAAGTTGCTAAGGCTCATGTCAAAGAATTTACTGCCTGTGTTCTCCTCTAGGATTTTGATGGTTTCCTGTCTCCTATTTAGGTCTTTCACCCATTTTGAGTTTATTTTTGCATATGAAGTAAGAAGGTCGTCCAGTTTCATTCTTGTGCATGTTGTTGTCCAGTTTTCCCAACAACATTTGTTGAAAAGACTCTTTTTCTCCATTGGATATTGTTTCCTAAGGTTGACCACATACTTGTGAACCCATTTCTGGGTTTTCTTCTGTTCCACTGATCTAAGTTTCTGTTTTTGTGCCAGTATCATAGTTTTGATGAATACAGCTTCACAAACATAGCTTGAGGTCTGGAATTGTAATGCCTCCAGGTTTGCTTTGCTTTTTCAAGATTGCTATGACTCTTCATGGTCTTTTGTGGTTCCATACAAATTTCATGATTGTTTGTTCTAGCTCTGTGATAAATGGTGGTGGTAATTTGATAGAGATTGCGTTGAATGTGTAGTTTGCTTTGGGTAGTGTAGACATACTAACAAAATCTGTTCTTCCAATCCCTGATTGCGGGATTTTTTTTTTTTCATTTCTTTGTGTCCTTTTCAATTTTTTTTTTTAAGATTTTTATTTATTTGAGAGAGAGAGAGAGAGTACAAGCAAAGGGAGCGTCTGGCAGAGGGAAAGGGAGAAGCAGGCTCCCTGCTGAGCTAGGAGCCTGATGTGGGGCTTGATCTCAAGACCCTGGGATCATGACCTGAGCCAAAGGCAGACACTTAACTTACTGAGCCACCCAGGTGCCCCATGTCTTCTTCAATTTCTTTCACAAGTGTTCTATAGTTTTCAGAGTACAGATACTTTACCTCTTTGGTTTGGTTTATTCCTAGGTATCTTACGGTTTTTGGTGCAATTGGAAATAGGTTTGATTCCTTGATTTTTCTTTCTGCTGTTTCATCGTTGGTGTATAGAAATGTAACAGATTTCTGTATGTTGATTTTATATTCTGTGACATTGCTGAATTCCTCTATTAGTTCTAGCAATTTTTTGGTGGAGTTTTTCAGGTTTTCTACATAGATTATCATGTTGTCTGTGAATAGTGAAAGATCAACTTCTTCCTTGCCAGTTTGGATGCCTTTTATTTCTTTTTGTTGTCTGATTGCTGTTGCTAGGACTTCCAGTACTATGTAAAATACTAATAGTGAGAGTGGACATCTCTATCTTGTTCCTGCCCTTAGAGGAAAAGTTCTCATATTTTTCCGTTGAGCATGATATTAGCTGTAGATTTTTCATATATGGCCTTTATAATGCTGATTTATGTTCCATCTATACTTACTTTGTTGAGGGTTTTTATCAGGAATGGATGCTGTATTTTGTCAAATGTGGGGTTTTTTTTTGCATCCATTGTGAGAATCATATGGCTGTTATACTTTCTTTTATTAATGTTGTGTATCATGTTGATTGATTTGCAAATATTGAACCACCCTGCAGCCCAGGAATATATCCCACTTGATCATAGTAAATAATTCTTTTGATGTGTTTTGGATTCAATTTACTCGTATCTTCTTTTTTTTTTTATCCTCAAATAGTTTTATTTTGTTTTTTCAGTGTTACAAGATTCATTGTTTATGTACCACACCCAGTGCTCCATGCAATACGTGCCCTCCTCAGTACCCACAACCAGGCTCGCCCATCCCCCCACCCCCTCCCCTCCAAAACTCTCAGTCCCT
>CM052901.1:45175518-45189924 GCA_028534135.1 Potos flavus
GAGACTGTGAACTCAGAACAAGGGACTGAGAGTTTTGGAGGGGAGGGGATGGGGGGATGAGCGAGCCTGGTGGTGGGTATTGAGGAGGGCACGTATTGCATGGAGCACTGGGTGTGGTACATAAACAATGAATCTTGTAACACTGAAAAAATAAAATAAAAGTATTTGGAAAAAAAAAAGAAAAGGAATATATGGTGATTAAAGAAAAAAAACAACAAAAAAACAAAAAACAAAAATAAATGTTTGGTAGAATTCTCCTGGGTAGCTATCTGGCCCTGGACTTTTTTGTTGGAAGATTGTTGATGACTGATTTAATTTCTTTGCTGGCTATGTGTCAGCTCAATTTTCTATTTCTTCCAGTTTCAGAGTTGGTAGTTTATATGTTTCTAGGAATTTATCCATTTCTTCCAGATTGCCCAGTTTTTTGGTATATAATTTTTCCTACCATTCTCTTATATTTCTGTGGTGTTGGTTGTGATCACTCCTCTTTCATTCATGACTTTGTCTATTCGGTTCCTTTCTCTTTTCTTTTTGATAAGTCTGGCTTGGGGTTTATCAATTTTTTGTCTTTCAAAAAACCAGTTCTTAGTTTCATTGTTCTGTTCTCCTTTTTTTTTTCTATATCATTTATTTCTGTTCTAATCTTTATTATTTCCCTTCTTCTGCTGGTGTAGGCTTTATTTACTGTTCCTTTTTTAGCTCCCTTAGGTATAAGGTTAGGTTGGTATTTGAGACTTTCCTAGTTTCTTGAGAAAGGCTTGTACTTCCCTCTTAGGACCAACTTTGCTGCATCTCAGAGGTTTTGGACTGTCATGTTTTCATTTTTGTTTGCTTTCATTTTTTTAAAGTATTTTATTTAATATCCTGGTTAACCCATTCATTCTTTAGTAGGATGTTCTTTAACCTCCATGTATTTGTGGTCTTTCCAATTTTTTTTCCTGCATTTGACTTCCAGTTACATAGCACTACGGTCTAAAAATATACATAGTATGATCTCAATCATTCTGTTGAGGCCTGATGTGACCCAGTGCATGATCTATTCTGGAGAATGTTCCATGTGTACTTGAAAATAATTTCTGCTGCTTTAGGATGAAATATTCTGAATATGTCTGTTCAGTCCATCTGGTCCATTGTCATTCAAGACATTTTTTTCCTTGTTGATTCTCTGCTTAGATGATCTGTCCATTGCTGTAAGTGGGGTGTTAAAGTCTGTTACTATTATTGTATTATTATCACCGAGTTTCTTTATGTTTGTTATTAATTTATTTATTTATTCGGGCACTCCAAAGTTGGGGGCATAAATATTTACAATTGTTAGATCTTCTTGTTGGATAGACCACTTAAGTTTTGTAGAGTGCTCTTCTTCATCTCCTATTACAGTCTTTGGTTTAAAATCTAGTTTGTCTGGGCACCTGGGTGGCTCAGTCGTTTAAGCATCTGCCTTTGGCTAGGGTCATGATCCCAGAGTCCTGGGATTGAGTCCTGCATCCAGATCCTTGCTCAGCAGACAGCCTGCTTCTCCCTCTGCCTGCTGTTCCTGCTGCTTGTGCACTCTCTCTCTCTGACAAATAAATAAAATATTTTAAAAGAGAAACAAAATCTAGTTTGTCTGATATAAGTATGGCTACTCAGGGTTTCTTCTGAGATCCATTAGCATGATAGATGGCTCTCCATCCCCTCACTTTCAATCTGTAGGTGTCTTTAGTTCTAAAATTAGTTTCTTGTAAACAGCATACAGAAGGGTCTTTTTTTTTAATCCATTTTGATACAATGTATCCTTTGGAGTATTTAGTCCACATACATTCAGAGTGATTATTCATAGATAATAATAATTTAATGCCATTGTATTACTTGTAAAGTTGCTGATTATGAGATTTTTTCTCTGTTCCTTTCTAGTCTTTGTCACTTTTGGTCTTTCTTTCCCACTTAAAGGGGCCATTTAATATTTCCTGCAGGGCTGGTTTAGTGGTCACGAACTCCTTTAGTTTTTGTTTGTCTGGGAATCTTTCTCCTCTACTATTCTGAATGACAACCTTAGTGGATAAAGTATTCTTGGTTGCATATTTTTCCCCTTCAGCATGCTGAATATATCATACCACTTACTTCTGGTCTGCCAGGTTTCTGTGGAGTGATCTGGTGCTAATCCGATTTGTCTTCCCTTATAGGGTAGAGATTTCTTTTCCCTTGCTGCTGTCAGCATTTTTTCCTTATCTCTGTATTTTAAAAATTTTACTATGGTATGTCTTGGTGTTGCCTGGCTTTTGTTGAATTTGTTGGGAGTTCTCTGTGCCTCCTGGGTTTGAATGTCTGTTTCCTTCCCCAGCTTAGGGAAATTTTCAGTTATAATTTGCTCAAATAAACTCTTTCCCCCATCTCTTCTTCTGGGATTCCTATGATATGAATGTTATGCTTTATGGAATCACTGAGTTCCTTAAGTCTACATTCATGTTCCAATACTTTTCTCTCCTTCTTCTATTCAGCTTCATTATTTTCTGTAATTTCATTTTCTATATCACTGATTCATTCCTCTGCTTCATTCATCCTCATTGTTGTTATATCCAGTCAGTTTCCAATCACAGTTATAGCATCTTTCATTTCATAGTGACTGGTTTTTGGTTGTTTAGTTATTTCTGCAGTAGGAGATTCTCTTGTGTTTTCTATGTTTTTCTCAAGCCCAGCTAGTAACCTAATGATTGTTGTTTTAATTTCTGGTTAAGGCATATTACTTATATCTGCTTTGTTTAGTTCCCTGACCATGACTGCTTCCTGCTCATTCTTTTGGGATGAATTCCTCCATCTTAGCATTTTGTCTAGGTCACTGTTTGTGTGTGTGTGTGTTAGGAAAGTGTGTTGTATTTCCTCCTTCTAAAAGTAATGACTATATTAAGAAGCGGTCCTATACTATCCAGGACCTGGTGTTTCAGAAATTGTTTTGGAGTGTGCATTTTGTTGTTGTGTTTTGGCTGCTCTTTCCCTCAGGTCAGTCCTCTGCAGTAGTGACTGCCATGCAGCGTCCCCTGTTCACCAGAAACTAGCACTTCAGGAGAGTATTGTATGTGTGTTCCTTCTGTCTTCTGTTGTGTCTGAGTCTCTGTTCTTTTCAGTATGGTCATCTGCATTGACTCTCTGCCTGTTGTGGGAACTACTTGGTCTCTGTGGCATTTGGGACCCAGGCAGGCCAGCTCTGATTGTGACATGCCCTCTGGGGAACTTGGTAGAAGGCCAGTGGTGTTAAGAAATTTTCCCTGGGGGGCACCTGGGTAGCTCAGTGGGTTGAAGCCTCTGCCTTCAGCTCAGGTCATGATCTCAGGGTCCTGGGATCGAGCCCTTCATTGGGCTTTCTGCTCAGCAGGGAGCCTGCTTCCTCCTCTCTCTCTGCCTGCCTCTCTGCCTGCTTGCGATCTCTCTCTCTCTGTCAAATAAGTAAAATCTTTAAAAAAAAAAGGAAATTTTTCCTGGGCCACTAGTCCTGTGTAAAATCCCCTGAAATGCTGTGGTGGCTAGTGGCTGGGTGCTAAGTTGGTTGGGGGTGTGTGGCTGGATGCGGTGCATGATGGTGAGTGGGGGTATGCAGCTTTGCATGGCAAACATGGCAGCTGGGATCACACGGCTGGGTGGGACACATGAAAGTACACATTTGGGCATGGTCCGACAGATGTGCAGGGCATATTGTGGCAGTTGTGTACTTCAGTGCTGGGTAGCACACTGGCATCACTTGATCAAAATATTCCCTGAGGCCAGAACTGAGGCTAGGAGACTTCTAGCGGGCAGGTCCTTAGGAGAATTAATGGGCATGGCACACTGCTAGTGGGTTGGGTAATGAGTGTCTGTGTAGTTCAGCCTCCTGCAGGTGTCTCTGTGCTTATGCTGGGGGGTAGAGGAGGAAAATGGCACCCACCAGCTCCCTGGTTTTTGGAGAAGTCCCCCAACAGGCTCAGAAATCAGTATGAACAGATTTGTCTCCTCTTTGTCCTCACTGTTGTGTAAACAGCCATTTTTACATAGTCTTTCTGCACAGGCTTCTGTCACTTTAAGGGTGGGGACCAAGCTATCATTTGCTCTCTCGGCTCACCCAGTGCTAAGTCAGCTGACTTCCAAAGCTCCAGGTTCTAAGTAACACTGGTTTTACAAACTCATGGAATTCAGCCTCTCTGGTTTTTAAATACCAAATTCTATGGGGAATTCGTCTTCCCTGTGTAAACTACCTGGTGCCAGGGTCCATTTTCCTGCCCTCTTTGCACACAGAGTTTCCTCCCTTCTGTCAACAGTGTCCCTCTTACTTTCTAATCTTCCTAACATTTCAGATGCAACTTCTTCTTCATATTTAGTTGTGGAATTTGTTCTTCCAGTCTTCAGATCACTCTCCAGTATATTGACTTAGATGTGGATGATACCTAGTTGAAAATGGGGATTAGGCAAGCTGAGGGTCCTCCTATACCACCATCTTCCCAAGATCCACACTTGCATCTTCTGATCTGAGTGTTTAGATCATAATATTTCCATTTTGCTTGATGTGTTAAAAAATCCAAAGCCAAAGTATATCACATTCATATGTATGCTTAAATAAGTTTTGGAAGCATCTTCAAAGTAGCATCTATATATATATATATATATATATATATGTACACAGCAAATAGCTCATCATTAATTTTTCCATACAAAAAGAAATAAGAAATAAAAATAGCCATTATGAATTTAATAATTTTGTTACTTTTTACATATATGTTCTCCTCTGGAATTGGAGTTTAACACACCAAAACTTTTGATAGCAGCAAAAACTGTATGTGTTATGGATTTTAAGCAACAGAAATAAAATGGATAACATTATAGTGGTATGTAAGCTAACAAAATAATATCATTATCTTATATCACATAAATAAAAAAAATAGGAATTTTCAAACTAATTATTTTCAGACATATGACCTCTGTAGTGTTTAGACTTTCAGTGTAATATGTCTGGTGAGTTAACCACGCAGCCCCACACTTCCTAATCATCTGGAAGCAAAACATATTACTCAAACTATAATTTTGTCATCACTTCTCTCACTTCACAAGTCCAAATTTTTCTCTATCTTGGGAGCTATAAAATAAAAGACTGATGTTTAAATAAAAAGATGTTTTTATGTAGTGGAAAATATCTTTGGCAATGAAAACCTGGAAGATTTAGAGGAATATTTAAGCCTCAAGCCAAATGCATTGATTAAGACGTATTTTGTGAATTGCGATAGATTTTAACTAAGAACATTTCGGCTTCTTTCTCTATAGCTTTGAGGCTTTGTTTTTCTAGCTTTGTAAATTAGACCTTAATTAAACATTCACTTTCTATATCGGGCTTTCCTTTTCTCCTTCTTACATCCCTGGCAGCCATCTATTCAGGTTAGGTGTGCACTTCATTACTTATCCAGGGAAATATTTTGATTCTTATCTGTAGAAGTTTTCATTCTATAATTTATTTTCCTTTGAATTTGATTCAGAACACAGTGTTTCAAGAAGGATACTTTTAGTTATTATGTTAAGGATTAAAAGGTGGCTATTTCTTCTTTGATCAACATGTGATAAATCCAAAATCTAACGGGAGTTAATATCCATCCAGTGGGCTTTTTACACGAAACCATCTACAACACAAGCAAGCATGGGGTTGTCAGAAAGGAATAAATCAAATAAATGAGTGTAAGATATACTTCTGTATTTATAAATCAAATCTAAAAATTAAATTGAGCATTATGCATCTCAATATAAAGAATATTTTTGTGAATAGTTGTGACTAAACTCATTCATTGTTAAATATAATTCCAAACCCTCAGAAAGGTTATTCTTTCATGTTCAAGTCTCTGTATAATAACATGAAAGGTTTAAGCTGTGACTCTTAAGCCCAGAAGGATGCAAAGAAAAGAACCAGCTAGAGCACAATGCATAGAAAGGAAAACTATCACAGTTCGTAGTAAACCCTTAGAGGGAATATCAAATGTCCTCAGAGGCCTCTAGAAGCTGTTCTTTCAAGCACTCAGTAGGAGAATTAGAAAGTGAAATTGAAATCAAATTATAAATTTGTATGTAAAGTTTGAAATTTTACATGTGTACCATTGCAAAGGTCTATCAGGTTTTTAACTCAAATTAATTTACCATTTTATTCAAAAGCTATAAACAACTATATTTCTTCATGCCAATTTTGACAAGTTTAACAATAAATATATTTTATTACTTACACATTATTTAACATTATTTCAATTTAAAAGGTGGAATAGAAATAGTACAAGAGCAATAAATGTCAGATAAATGATTAATTAACAAAAATCCCATGTAAATAATTATAAAACCTATTATTTATCTTCTATATCGATATATGTATGTGTGTGTGAATGCATGTGCATGAAAATGAAACATTTCATTAAAAATTTAGTAATATCTACATAACCTTTAATATTAAACAGATGGTTCACATTGTCTAGACAGTATTTATTGATTATACATAATCACAAATAGTTCAGTAACAATGAAATGCAAATGTTAAAATATTTGCACAAGTAAGTAATAAAATTGATTTTATAAAACTGATGTTCAAGTTCAAATCAATGTAGTATGTTTCACATGAGACTCAATTTTTACTTCAATTTATTTCCCCCTCTTTATATATTGTATCAACTATTCTCTAGCATTAAGTATTGCACTTAGTGTACTAAGTATTGTACTTACTTCACCCTTGCCTCTCTAAGTCAGGCTCTCTCTTTCACTGGGTTTACACTCTTCTGAAAGATTCCTTGCACTGCTCCTTTATGTTTTAAGTGAAATTTCCTTAAGAAAACCTTCCCAGAATTTCCTCACTAGGTAAAATTCCTATTTTATATTCCCATAGCACTTTGCTTCTTTCCTTCATATCAAATTTACAGTTCTAATTTTATATTTATTGGTGTGATAATTTTATTAATGACATTTTCCCTAATGAGATGGTCAGCCACATGAAATAAATTGTATGTTTTGGCTCCCCACTGTTTCTTCCTCCTTCTGTCACAAAGCCTGATTTTTTTTTTTTTTTAAGATTTTATTTATTTGACAGAGAGGCACAAGTAGTCAGAGAGGCAGGCAGAGAGATTTTATTTATTTGACAGAGAGGCACAAGTAGTCAGAGAGGCAGGCAGAGAGAGAGGGGGAAGCAGGCTCCCTGCTGAGCAGAGAGCCCGATGCGGGGCTGACTCGGGGCTCGATCCCAGGACCCTAGGATCATGACCTGAGCCGAAGGCAGAGGCTTTAATCCACTGAGCCACCCAGGTGCCCCACAAAGCCTGATTTTAAGGAAGTATTCAGTAAGTCCTCAAGGAAGGAAGGAAGGAAGATTGGAAAAGATGGATGGAGGGAGGGTAGAAAATGCCAAAATAAAGCTTGTTTAGCTGAAGTACTCTTGAACAGATGAGTACTTGTTTAATAATAGAGATGAATAGTTGTGATGTCGCTTTTCTTCCTTTGCACGTATCATTGGTTAATCAGTGGAAATCTGTAAGGTAGATCAGTTATCCAGAGAAACCTCCTGAAATAAGAGGGGTGGGGGGGGTGGAAGTTTTAACTTCTTAATCTCAGATTTACATGATTGAACAGGAATTCAAGTGGTATATATACATATATATGTATCACTCTCTGTATAGAGATATTATATATATAAAGGGTAGTGTATATAGAGATGTAGAAATATACAGATTATTAATACATATATTAATAAAGGATAGTAAAAGTCATAGTGGAATTCATATTCACTACAGGCATATCTCATTTTATTGTGCTTTGCTTTACTGTACTTTGCAGATAATTGTGTTTTTTATGAATTAAAGGCTTGTGGCAATATTTGTTGAGAAAGTCTATCAGTGGGGCACCTGGGGGACTCAGTCAGTTAAGCGTCTGCCTTCAGCTCAGGTCATGATCCCCTGGTTCTGGGATCAAGCCCCATATCAGGCTCCCTGTTTGTCGGGGAGCCTGCTTCTCCCTATCCCTCTGCTGCTCCCCCTGCTTGCTCCACCTACTTGTGCTTGCACTCTCTCTCTCTCTCTGTGTCAAATAAATAAGCCTTAAAAAAAAAAAGAGAGAAAGTCTATCAGTGCCATATATAAAACAAAAGTTGGGTATTCATCCTTTCTGATGGCTGAGTAATATTCCATTGTATATATGGACCATATCTTCTTTATCCATTTGTCTCTTGAAGGACATCTCAGCTCTTTCCACAGTTTGGCGATTGTGGCCATTGCTGCTATGAACATTGGGGTACAGATGGCTCTTCTTTTCACTACATCTGTATCTTTAGGTTAAATACCCAGTAGTGTAATTGCAGGGTCATAGGGTAGCTCTATTTTTAATTTCTTCAGCAATCTCCACACTGTTTTCCAAAGTGGCTGGATCAGCTTGCATTCCCACCAAAAGTTCAAGAGGGTTCCACCCTCTCCACAACCTCACCAACACTTGCTGTTTCCTGTCCTGTTAATTTTGGCTGTTCTAACTGGTGTAAGGTGGTATCTCAATGTGGTTTTGATTTGAATCTCCCTGATGGCTAATGACGATGAACATTTTTTTCATGTGTCTGTTAGCCATTTGTATGTCTTCTTTGGAAAAGTGTCTGTTCATGTCTTCTGCCCATTTTTTGACATGATTATCTGTTTTTTGGGTGTTGAGTTTGAGTTCTTTATAGGTCTTTGATATCAGCCCTTTGTCTGTAGTGTCATTTGCAAATATATTCTCCTATTCTGTGTGTTGCCTCTTTGTTTTGTTGACTGTTTCCTTTGCTGTGCAGAAGCTTTTTATCTTGATGAAGTCCCAAAAGTTCATTTTCACTTTTATTTCCTTTGCCTTCAGAGACATGTCTTGAAAGAAGTTGCTGTGGCCCATGTCGAAGAAGTTACTGCCTATGTTTTCCTCTTGGATTTTGATAGATTCCTGCCTCACGTTGAGGTCTTTTATCCATTTCGAGTTTATCTTTGTGTATGGTGTAAGAGAATGGTCAAGTTTCATTCTTCTATATATAGCTGTCCAATATTCCCAGCACCATTTATTGAAGAGACTGTCTTTTCTCCACTGGCTATTTTTTTCCTGCTTTGTCAAAGATTATTTGACCATAGAGTTGAAGCTCCACATCTGGGGTCTCTATTCTGTTCCATTGATCTATGTGTCTGTTTTTGTGCCAGTACCATGCTGTCTTAGTGATCACAGCTTTGTAATATAGCTTGAAATCAGGCAATGTGATGTCCCCAGCTTTGTTTTTCTTTTTCAACATTTCCTAAGCAATTCGGGGTCTTTTCTGGTTCCATACAAATTGTAGGATTATTTGTTCCAGCCCTTTGAAAAATGCCAGTGGAATTTTGATCGGGATGGCATTGAAAGTATAGATTGTTCTGGGCAGTATAGACATTTTAACAGTGTTTATTTGGAGAGGGAGATGAAGCATGAGAAACTGTGGACTCTGGGAAACAAACAGGATTTTGGAGGGGAGAGGGTGGGGGGATGGGGGACCCTGGTGGTAGGTATTAAGGAGGGCATGTATTGTATGGAGCACTGGGTGTGGTGCATAAACAATGAATCTTGGAACACTGAAAGAATAAAATAAAATAAAATAATAAAAAAAAACTACAGTGAGATACCACCTTACACCAGTTAGAATGGTCAAAATTGACAAGGCAAGAAACAACAAAGGTTGGAAAGGATGTGGAGAAAGGGGAACACTCTTACATTGTTGGTGGGAATGCAAGTTGGTGCAGCCACTTTCGAAAACAGCATTGGGATCCCTCAAAAAAATTAAAAATAGAGCTACCCTATGACCTGGCAATTGCACTACTGGGTATTTACCCCAGAGATAGAGACGTAGTGAAAAGAAGCGGCACATGCACCCAATGTTCATAGCAGCAATGTCCACAATAACCAAACTGTGGAAAGAGCAGAGATGCCCTTCAACAGATGAATGGATAAAGATGTCCATATATACAACGGAATATTACTCAGCCATAAGAAAGGATGAATACCCAATGTTTGCATCAACATGGGTGGGACTGGAGGAGATTATGCTGAGTGAAATACGTCAAGCAGAGAATGTCAATTATCATATGGTTTCACTTGTGGAACATAAGGAATAGCATGGAGGACATTAGGAGAAGGAAAGGAAAAGTGAATTGCGGGAAATCGGAGGGGGAGACAAAGCATGAGAGACTGTGGACTCTGGGAAACAAACTGAGGGTTTTAGAGGGGAGACGGGTGTGGGGATGGGTTAGCCCAGTGATGGGTATTAAGGAGGGCATGTATTTCATGGAGAACTGGGTGTTATATGCAAATGACTCTTGGAATACTACATCAAAAACTGATGACTGACTAACATAACATAATTAAAAAAAAAGAAAGAAAAATTTTCCAAAAAGAAAGTAAAGTATTTGGTATAAATACTTTTAAAATACGTGATGTTTTAATTAATAAACTTTGTGTTTAGAGTAGTTCTAGGTTTGCAGCAAAACTGAGCAGAATGTATAGTGTATCCATATATTCCCTCCCCACCGAAAAACCTTCCCACTGTCAACATCCCACACAAGAGTAGTACATTTTTTTAAATTGATGAGACTACATTGACACATCAGCAACAGTCCAAAGTGTACATCCACGTTCACTCTTGGCATTGTACAGCCTATGGATTCTGATAAATGTATAATGACAGCCATCCACTATAAGAGTATCATACAGAAAAATTTCACTGCCCTAAAAATTCTATGTGTTTTGCCTATTTATTCCTGTCTCCCTTATTTTGCTGATCTTTTTGCTGTCTCTATGCTTTTGCCTTTTCTAGAATATCGTACAGTTGGAATCATACAATATATAGCTTTTTCATTTACTAAGTGCACTTACTAATATGTATTTAAGTTTCCTAGTTGGCTTTGCGTATTTTGATAGCTCATTTCTTTGTAACATTGAATAATATCCTATCATCTGAATATACCACAATATAATTTGTCTACTCCTCTACCGAAGGACTTGTTGGTTGCTTCCATGTTTTGGCACTTATGAATAAAACTGCTATAAATATCCATGGCTTTTGTGTGGACATTATTTTTCACTTCATTTGAATAAATGCCGAAGAGTGCAATTGTTGGATCATTTGGTAAGAATGTGCTTAGTTTTGTAAGAAACTGCCAAAATGTCTTCAAAAGTGGCTTTACTGCTTTTCATTCTTACCAGGAATGGATGAGAGGTCCAGTTTCCTCTGTGGACAGTAATGATATTGTTAGTGTTTCAGATTTTTGCAATTATAATAAGTATGTAGTGGTATGTCATTGTTATTTTAATTTGCAATTACCTGTTGACATATGATGTTGAACATCTTTTCATATGCTCACTGCCACCTGAAAATCTCCTTTGATGAGGTGACTGTTCAGTCTTTTGCCCACTTTTTAATCATGTTTATTTTCTTATTATTAAGTTTTAAGATACCTTTGTATATTTTGGATACAAGTCCTCTATCAGATAAGTCCTTTGCAAATATTTTCTTCCGGTCTCTGACTTTTCTTCTCGTTCTCTTGGCATTTTTTTTTTTTTTTTTTTTTGTGGAGTAGAAATTTTTAATTTTAGTGAAGACCAGCTTATCAAATTTTTCTTTCATAGATAGAGTTTTCAGTGTTCTGTCCAAAAAGTCATCATCATACCCAAGGTCATCTAGATTTTCTCTTATGTTCTAGTTTTATAATTTCATGTTTTACATTTAGGTCTATGATCCACTTTAATTTTTGTGAAGTGTGTAAAATTTGTGTCTACACTTATTTATTTTTGCTTCTGAATGAATGACCAGTTGTTTTAGCACCATTGAAAAGACTATCTATGCTCCTTTGTATTGCCTTTGATCCTTTGTCTAAGGTTAGTTGACTCTGTGTTGCTCTATTTCTGGGCTGCCCATTCTGTTCTATTGATCTGTCTATTCTTTCCAGTATCCCACCATCTTGACTACTATAGCTTTATAGTAAGTCTTAAAGTCATGTAGTGTCAGTCCTCAAACTTTGTTCTAATCCTTCAATATTTAGTTGGCTATTCTGGTATTTAGCTTATAAATTTTAGAATTAGTTTGTCAATATCTACAAAATAACTTGCTGATATTTTGGGGGGGGGATTGTACTTACTCTGTAAGTCAAACTGTGAAGAACTGACATCTTGATAATATTGAGTCTTCCTATCCATGAACATGAAATGTTTCACCATTTGTTTAGCTTTTTATTTATTTTACCAGAGTTTTGTAGTTTTCTTCATATAAATCTGATACATATTTAGTTAGATTTATATCCATTTTATATTTGTTGATATTTCCAAGAACCAGCTTTCGGGTTTGTTGATTTTCTCTATTGATTTCTGGTTTTTAATCTCATTTATTTCTGTTCTAATTTTTAACATTTATTTTATACTGTTTACTTTGGATTTAATTTGCTCTTCTGTTACTAGTTTTCTAAGGTTAAAGCTTAGGTTATTAATTTTAGTTATTTCTTCTTTTCTAAATATGCATTCAATGCTCTAAAATTTGCTCTAAGGCTTGCTTCTCCTTTACACATTTTGATAAGTTGTGTTTTTATTTTAATTTAGTTCAAAATATTTGTTTTAACTTCTCTTGAGACTTATTTAATGTTGTTATTTATAAATTCATTGTTTAACCTCCAAGTATTTTGTGGTTTTGCAGCTATCTTTCTGTTCATTTCTAGTTCAATCTCCTCATAGTCTGAGAGCAGACATTGTATGTATTCTATTCTTTAGAATTTTTTAAGGTGTGTTTTATGGCCCAAATGTTTTCTATCTTGGTGGATGGTTCATGTGAGCTTGAGACTAATGTGTATTCTACTTTCGTTGAATTAAGTAATCAATAGCTGTCAATTATATCAAGTTGACTGATGGTTCTATTGAGTTCAACTGTGTCCTTACTGATGTTCTTCCTGTTGGATATGTACGTTATGATAGAAGGGAGATCAACTCTTTACCTACAGCAGTAGATATATCAATTTTTTTTTATAGTTCTATCAGTTTTTGTCTCACATATTTTGATGCTGTGTTGTTAAGCACATACATATTAAGGATTGTCATGTAAATTTGGAATATTGACTCCTTTATCATTATGTATTGCCCCTCTTTATCCCTGATAGTTTTTCTTTCTCTGAAGTCTACTTTGTGTGATAGTAATACAGCTACTCCTGCTTTCTGTTAATTAAGTGTTAGCATGGATTATCTCTCTCCATTCCTTTACTCTATTTTTTCTTTTTTTTAATTGCAAAGTTTTAAAAGTTGCAAAGTTACATTATTTCAAGTGCACAGCATAGTTATGTGACAAGTCTATGTGTTATGCAATGCTTACCACAAGTATACTACCCTCTGTCACCATACAATGCTATTACAATAACATTGACTATATTCCCTATACCGTAACTTTTATCCCCATGACTTAATTCCATAACTGGAAGCCTCTATCTCTCATTCTTCTCTACTCATCTTGCCCATCCTCCCACTCCCCCCTCCCTTTGGGAACCAACAGTATGTTTTCTGTATTTATGGGTGGACCTGTTTCTGCTTTTTGGTTGTTTGTTCATTTATTCATTTTTTTTACATTCCACATATAAGTGAAATCATATGGTATTTGTCATTCACTGTCTGTCTTATTAGCATAATACACTCTAGGTTGATCCATGTTGGTGCAAATGGCAAAAATCTCATTTTTTTATGGCTAAGTAAGATTCCATTGTATATATGCCATGTCTTCTTTATCCATTCATCTATTGATGGACACATGGATTGCTTGCATATCTTGACTATTGTAAATAATGCTACAAACACAAGGGTGCATATGCCTTTTTGAATTAGTGTTTTTATTTTCTTTAGGTAAATACACAGTAGTGGAATTACTGGATCATATTTTATTATATACATATTATATATATATATGATATATGTATGATATATATATAAATAGATCATATACTGGATATATATTTGAGGAACCTCCGTACTGTCTTCCACAGTGACTTCACTGATATACATTTCCACCAACAGTGCATGAGGGCTCCCTTTAATCCACATCCTCTCCAACACTTACTATTTCTTGTCTTTTTGATTCTAGCCATTCTGATAACTGTGAAGTGATATATCATTGTGGTTTTGATTTACATTTACCTGATGATTAGTGATGTTGATCATCTTCTGTGTCTGTTGACCACCTGTATATCTTTTTTTTCCCCAAATACTTTTATTTTTTTCAGTGTTATAAGATTCATTGTTCATGTACCACACCCAGTGCTCCATGCAATACATGCCCTCCTCAATACCCACCACCAGGCTCGCCCAACCCCCCATCCCTCTGCCCTCCAAAACCTTCAGTTTGTTGCTCAGAGTCCACAGTCTCTCACAGTTCATCTCCCCCTCCGATTTCCC
>CM052901.1:45200402-45223384 GCA_028534135.1 Potos flavus
CCCAATCCGTGGGTTGCCTGTTTGTTTTGTTGACTGTTTCCTTTGCTGTGCAGAAGCTTTTTACCATACAACAGTTAGAATGGCCAAAATCAATAAGACAGTAAACAACAAATGTTGGAGAGGATGTGGAGAAAGGGGAACCCTCTTACCCTGTTGGTGGGAATGCAAGTTGGTGCAGCCACTTTGGAAGACATTGTGGAGATTCCTCAAGAAATTAAAAATAGTGCTACCCTATGACCCTGCAATTGCACTACTGGGTGTTTACCCCAAAGATACAGATGTAGTGAAAAGAAGGGCCATATGTACCCCAATGTTCATAGCAGCAATAGCCACAATCGCTAAACTGTGGAAAGAGCCAAGATGCCTTTCAACAGATGAATGGATCAAGAAGATATGGTCCATATATTCAATGGAATATTATGCCTCCATCAGAAAGGATGAATACGCAACTTTCGTTTCGACATGGACTGGACTGGAAGAGATTCTGTTGAGTGAAATAAGTCAAGCAGAGAGAATCAATTATCATATGGCTTCACTTACGTGTGGAGCATAAGGAAAAACATGGAGGACTTTAGGAGAAGGAAAGGAAAAGTGAATTGGGGGAAATCAGAGGGGGAGATGAACCATGAGAGACTGTGGACTCTGAGCAACAAACAGGGTTTTGGAGGGGAGGGGGTTGGGGGGATGGGTGAGCCTGGTGGTGGGCATTAAGGAGGGCACTATTGCATGGAGCACTGGGTGTGGTGCATAAACAATGAATCTTGTAACACTGAAAAAATAAAATTAAATTTAAAAAATAATTAAGTTATGGAGACAGTCGCTGTGTGAAATCATCAAGTCTATCACTTATTTCATTACTGATGGACTCTTTACTAACTCTGAAGTGTTTTTACTACTAACTTTATTTTTATTGTCTTGAATTAGCCTTTTCTTAGTTATATTTGTGTATGCTAAATTTGCTTAATTTTATGTAGCACTGAACCTTTTCAAAAAGAATTAGACTTCTTTATATTGGTGCATTTTCAGAGAATACACTAATATGGTCTATATAGATATTCTTGGATATACACAGGTATATAGCCACATAGTAACAACAGGTTACCCTAGGCTTCCTTAGCCATAAGGAATGATTTAATATTATGGAGGAAGCTAGGCATATATAGATATTAAGAAGAACAGGGCTTGGAAATCCTTTCAGGATGAAATGGTAGTCACAGATGTTTTTCTGCTCTGATCATCGATCTGATACTAATACTGTAAGATAGAGGCAGGAAAAGAAAACCTTACTGTATAAAGATTTAATTTCTGGAAGTATGACACAATTTTGAGATGGGCATATAGATTTAAAAATTGATTTGAGTATATATGCAAATTACTTAGATAGTTGCTCATCTCCCTATCAGAGTAATTTTATAGTAGAGCTTTCTAGCCCATACTTAAATTGGGAAAATGAAGATTATTTGATGTACCAAAGACAAAGATCTATAGACTCATGTTTATTGTTGTATGCTTAATCTTAGGAAAAAATATACATGCATTATTGGTCATTCTCACATTTTTTGTGAATACTGTCCCTCAGTTACTAAAGGATGATTATCTCCTCATCCTCTAAATGACCCAAACCTTTTATTCATAGATAAGAGAAAGTGTATCATAGCTTTAAATGGTACAAGTAGTTAAAAGCACTGGGACTGATTTACCCTAGGCTACAAGTCAACAAAAATCTGAATTTAATTATACACTGTGTTTGTTGTCAAATAGACTATCAAATAAGAGAGAATTAATGACCCAGAGGGCAAAACTACATATGCTATCATGGTTAGTAGTAAAAAAAAATTCATTCTATTTAAAACTTTTTTTTTTTTAATATAAAGGGAAACTTAGAGATATGCTTTTCAAAATTAAAGGGAAAAAAAGATTTCCAATGTTTACATTTCCCTATCATTAGTAAAAATTTGAGAATAGAATATAGTTTAGAAATAGACAAATACAGATGAAGAAAAAGAAACATGAGATGACATTTTAATTAGCTACTGAACTTTCTTTAGATAGATAAAAATATTTACCAAAGTATTCTGCTTAATTTGCAGCAAATATAAGCATTTGTCTCAGTTCTTGTCATTCCTATAAATAGATTCATGACATGTTTGTTTTGTTTATCTATCAATAGTTGCTCTGTTGGTTAAACAATTCATTTTACAAATGACTGTAGATATCTATTGAGGCTAACATCTACATTATTTTCATTTCCAAGTATCTTTATGCTATTTGTGTTTTTTTGGAATGATTATATGGAATATTATGTTTCCTTCCATACTGGGTGAAAACACAAACTATTTCTTTCAATAATGGTTTTTCCTTAACACATTTATTCTGTTCCAAATATACTTCATTTGGTAAAACCTTTACATTTTCATTTCTTTTCCCTTGTAGTTCTGAGTTAGTAAATGCTAAAGTCATATTGGCAATTATCTCTACTCCTATAACTGGTTCAAGTATTGTAATTACTTTGACCAGACAACTGCAGTAATTCTCCCTCTTCCCAAATACACAAACACGTATAAACAAACACACCCACACTCCCATACACACACCCACATGCATGTGTGCAAAAACATGCTTATTTGGCCTAAATGATCAAAGAGATATTTGGTGTAATTTGGATGCCAACACAGAAGAAAGTTTAAGATCAAGGTAAAGCTATGAATTCTGGTTTGGCAGATGATGATTTCATTTGAGTCTCTCCCTTCTTTCTGGATATTATCCTTCATTCCTAACAATAGAAAACCAACCATCGGAAGAGAAACAGAATGTGTGTTTTCAATAATTCAATCAACAAATAGGTACTGCACACCCTCTATGATCTCAGCTCTGTGGTAGATGTAGTACCTTGAAGAAAGTAGATAGATAAGAGAAGGCCATATTTGAAGAAAGTGAGCTTTTCTAAGATTCAATAGTTAAACTTGCTGACATAAAGCACATTTTTTTTTTCTTGGAGATTATGTTGTGGTATAAGAGTAGGGTGTTCTCATGGCCCTAGGAGAGTGATGAGGCATGAAAATTACTCCAGAGATCTTTAATGAGGGTTTGAAAATGAAATTTTCCAGAATAATGAAGAACTGTACATATGCAGGTTTTAGGATGGTAATCACTTTTTCAAAAGCTATGAACGACTTAAGGATACAAAAGCAAATTGCCAAAATAGTTTTTAAAAAGCTTTAGAAAGTTAAGCCTTGATTAGCAATAGTTGACAGTGCTTGTTTTAACTACAACCTCACCAACATTGATTTATTTTTTCAGTATTACTAATTTGATGAGTGAAAATTGTATCTCAGTAATTTTGCATTTCTTAATAGTTACCTTGGATATTGTCATATGTTTGCTATATAGTTATTATTTGCCTCTTTTTCTTTTAAAGATATCTGTATATTTCCCCCACAAATTTTGCCCATGTGATCTTGTATTGATTTGTGCAATTTCTTTATACAAAATAAAAAATTATAACCATTGATCTGGCATAATTGGTATGAATATTTCTCTGTTTCTAGTTGCCTTTCAATTTTCATCTGGTTAAGAGAAATATAAGAATAAAATATTAATTTAGGCAAACTTACTAAGTTTTAAGTTTTTTATTTATTCTGTTATATTTTAAGAATTTTTAAAGTTCATTAATTTTATCCATTATAAAACCATATATATTCATTAAATAAAATTTGGAATATCCAAAAAATAGAAAAGTAAAAAACTACTCATTGTTCCAATTTTCAGACAGCCTCATATGCACTATAAATATTTTGTTGAATTTCTTTTCATTGCTTTTTTTGTTCTCTGTGGAAAGGTTTTCATGTTTCTGTTGTTTAAATATTAGGAAAATTCATTCTGCCATATTCTATGATATAATCATCACTCTTTCCTGTCATGTTACATTCTATTAAGTCATGCAGTTCATTTGTTAAACAAATTTTATTTACTATCATTACATATCAGTCACTCTTTTAGGCACTGGAATACAGTTTACTGGTAATGGATGAGGAACAACAATGGAAATAAACATAAAATATATCATGTATTTTTATATGCTGTGAGGAAAAATGAAGTGGGTTAAGTAAGAGGAATAAAGAGCTCAGGAAGGGAGTGGAGTTTGCAATTATATATAGAGGGAGTGAGAAAAAGCCTTTCCTTTCTTTTTTAAGATTTTATTTATTTATTTGACAGAGAGAGACAGACAGCGAGAGAGGGAACAGAAGCAGAGCGAGTGGGAGAGGAAGAAGCAGGCTTCCCACCAAGCAGGGAGTCTGATGTGAGGCTCGATCCCAGAATCCTGGGATCATGACCTGAGCTGAAGGCAGATGCTTAACGACTGAGCTACCTAGGCACCCTAGAAAAAGCCTTTCTTACTTAGTGTTATTTTAGTTGAGACCAAGTAAACTGATAGAATAAGCCATGTAAATATCTGGATAAAGAGAGTTCCAGGTGAAGGGACACAACAGGAACGAATGAACTGACAGGAATGAGCTTGATATTTCTGAGAATATTGAAGTGATAATGTGATGGCAGTGATGAGAGGGAGGGGAAGAAGAGTAAGATAGTTAATCAGCAAGGTAAGGTCTTGGTAAGGAGTTTGAAATTCAATGAGTGTGAGTGGGACCACCACTGGACATTCAGAGCAGGGAGGTTACATAATCCAACTTATATTTATGAGGAATCACTCAATCAGTTTTGTGGAGAATAGAGTGTAGTAAGAAAAGGGTAAGAATGAAGATCTGTTGGAGACTGATGAAATAATCTAGGTGAGGCATGATGGTGGTTGGACTAAGCTATTGGCAATAAAAAGTGATAATAAGTCATAAGATTTTGAGTATATTTTCAAGACTTAGGCATCATAATTTCCTGACAGACTGGATGTGGGATGTGAGCAAAAGAGTTAGTAATTACTTGAAGGTATTTGGCCCAAAAACACCAAGAAAGGAGCTACCATTTACTGAGATGAAGAAGATACAAGAAGGAGCAGACTTAGAGGGTAAGGACATTAAGAATTTAGTTATTATAAAATCTTTGTAATAATATTTTAAATAGTTTTCTTTATTAAAGACATTCTACATTTTATTTATAAAGTATTAGAAAATATAAATAATGAAAAAGAAAAAAAACCCATAAAAATCATCTATAAAAATCATTTATAACCAAAGAAAATTACTCAATGTCTTGATGTAACTGTATAGTCTTCACACACACACACACACACACACACACACACAAACAGTATACATATGCATATTTTGTTTATGTATATAACATTTTCCTAAAAAAATGAGATGCTTGGGTGGCTCAGTCGTTAAGCATCTGCCTTCAGCTCAGGTCATGATCCCGGGGCCCTGGGATTGAGCTCCACATCTGGCTCCCTGCTTGGCGGGAAGCCTGCTTCTCCCTCTCTCACTCCCCCTGTTTGTGTTCCCTCTCTCACTGTGTCTCTCTCTGTCAAATAAATAAATAAAATCTTAAAAATAAAATAAAATTAGGTGCTTTTCATGAGCTGATCATTTCGGATACTTAATATCTAGCATTTGTTTAGATTTTTTTTTCCTATCCAGAAATTTGGGAAAAAAAGAGCCACTTGTACTATGTTCTAGCACATACATGGTTTGACTATTATCATTATTGTTTTACTTGACTTAATTTTTAACTTATTTAATGAATTATATCAGTTAATAAAGTTTTTTACATATATTATTACCTATTCTAAGTAGCTAACCTTGGGAAATACTTTCTAGGCCAAAATATCTAGACCAGTGATTCTAGATCAGGGGTTGAAAAACTATAACTTGCAGGTCAGATCTGGGCCGCCACTTTTTTTCATATGGCCTGCAAGCTAAAAAAGGCTTTTGATAGAGAACACATTTACAATTGATTTGATGATTGAAAAAACCAACTTTGAATCTTAATTAAGCTAAATGTAATCTCCCAAATTATTTTCATTAGAATTATATTACCAAAAATACTCTTTTATTATTGTCATCATTATATTTTGAATTGTGCCAATTTTAAAATGCACGGATATTTGTTTTTTCTCTTTTTATATAAGCACCCACATAATATCTTTGATGTTACTTCTTTTTGTCTCTCAAAGGCTAAAATAATTACTATCTGGCTTTAATAGAAAAAAAAGTTTGCTGACTCCTGTTCTAGATCTTCATAAGTGTGCATAAGAATTACCCAGAGGCTATGAGAAAAATGTAGAGTTTTGTTGTTCACCCTACCTTCACCACTGCTACATCAATTTTGATTCAGTAAGCCAAGGATAAGTACTAGGAATCTCAATTTTAACAGACACCCTACGTAATTCTGATACATTCTGAACCAAATTAAAAACAAAACAAAACAAAACACACACACACACACAGAATGCCAACTTGCACCAAGCAAATTTTAGTACTGTCTTTGAGCTACATTTGGGCCTGTACTTCACCACTGGCATGCTGGTAAATATCAACTCATTGTAAAGATCTCATTGGAATGAATTGCCACAGGGACCATACCTGCCTATGATTCTTCCCACCTGTCACCATTTGTGCAGTCATCTTTCCTTGGAACACAGCACTGTTGGGAACCAAAACATTGTTTTGGGTCTAGGAGGTCTGTAACTTTTAATTTGAACCTCTATGATAGGGATAGATAGATGCATCATTATTCCTGGGTTTCATACATCTGTTCTTATCTCCTTTTTTAATTCCCTCTTTATTGTTTATGTATATAGGTATGTATGCACATATCCATCCATCCATCCAATTTCCCTATAAACACTAGATTAAAAAAAATAAACACAGGATTTTAATTTTGCTAGAATTAGTACCACGTCCCACCCCAATCACCATGCCAACCTTGAATTTTTGATAGGAATGATATACTATTTGTGTCATAGTCAATTTAGAAATCTACCAATGCACCTGGGAAAAACAAAATGTTATGACATTTGAGTACAAACAACAAAACATAAGGAGCTTTAAAAAAATCAAAATACTACAGTATATTCCAGAGTCATTGTTAGAAGTATTTTTTTGCTGAAATAACTTAAAGGAATTCTGAGAAGTCCTGGGATGCCTGGGTGACACAGTCACTTAAGCTTCTGCCTTCAGCTCAGGTCATGATCGGGGTCCCGGGATGGAATCCTGTGTAGGGCTCCTTGCTCAACGGGGAGCCTGCTTCTCCCTCTGCCTGCCGCTCCCCCTGCTTGTACTCGCTCTCTCTCTGACAAATAAATAAATAAAATCTTAAAAAAAGAATAAAGAAGAATTCTGAGAAGTCCTGAAGTTTTTAGTTAGTACATGTGAAAATAAGAAAGGAAGAAATAATTTATCTTCTGAGACAACTTTAAGCATTAATTCTGGACTCTTTTTAATGAAGTTTATACAGGTTGCCTCAAGTTCATATTTCTAATAACCAAACCTTTCCTCTTTTCTCTGCTTTCTTGACATTTTCATTGCTTTTTTTGTTTATACTAATGCTGCATCAGAGAAATGTGGGTTACCACTCTGAGTAGATGTGAAGGATTTCCATGACTTTTTTATCCTTCTGTGTCCAATATCACTTCTACATATTTTTTGTGAAAGTTCTCACTCTGGAGACAATGTATTAATGAGTATTAATTTATTTCTTGTGTTTCAAAACATATTTATTCAATTCATCTGAAATTATTCTATTTTTTTTTAAAGATTTTATTTATTTATCAGAGAGAGAGAGCACAAGCAGGCAGAGTGGCACGCAGAGGCAGAGGGAGAAGCAGGCTCCCTGCCGAGCAAGGAGCCCGATGCGGGACTCGATCCCAGAACCCTGGGATCACGACCTGAGTTGAAGGCAGGCACTTAACCAACTGAGCCACCCAGGCGTCCCTGAAATTATTCTATTTTAATTCAATTCCTAATACTGACTAAAATTATTTAATATAGTGTTCTTAGTTATTCAATGAGCTTTAATTTTGTTTTTTAGGGACAAATTCCATATTGTTTCAAGTACTTAATTACATTTTCAATTTCACTCAGAAACCTGATAGATTACCTTTGTACATTAAGCAAGATAAACAGTTCTACCAGACAATATTCTAAAAATGTATGATCCCATGGTGTGCCTGGCTGGCTCAGTTGGTGGAGTGTGCAACTCTAGATCTCAGGGCTGTGAGTTCAAGCCCTACGTTGGGGGAAAAAAATCTAAAAAAAAATAAAAATAAAAATGTATAATCCCAGTGAATTAAAACACAATTCTTATAGACCTAAATTTTTGGCCCCAGATTAGAGATACAATTCAAACATGCAATTACTTATATGAGAAACCCAGCTTAAATGATTTCTATAGATGAAACTTGTTAAGGAAAAGTTGTGACACTGTTTTCCAGTTTATATTTCACCTTATAAATAAAATATTTGAGGAGAAAAATTTATCATTGAGCATTAAAATAGATTACATATATGCATCTCTCACAACCTAAAATTTTTTTAAAAAGTGCAAATGACCCAGTTGTCTAAGAAAATCATTCTGTCTAAGTAAAAATGTTTTCCTTTTGGAGACTAAAGTGGGAGAAATACTTAGTTCATAGTTGCTTTTCAATCACCACAGTTTTTTTTCACTTATATCAAAATATAAAAGAAGTTTCAGAAAACTGTATCTTATATATTTTTACTCTTTGACTGAGAGTGTTTACATCATTGTGGTATATCCCCATAAAACAACTAAGGGCTACATATAGTTCATTTTCATTGCCTAGGTTGCCACTTCAGAAAAGCTGGTTAGTGTCTCTTAGCATTATTTCTTGTTATGCTTGAGATGTTGCTTTCACATCTCAAAATTTTTACTACATTAGCAATATATAGTTCTAGTTGTATTGCCCAGTCTTTGGTACTCAGATGCTCTGGAGCCTGTATACATTATGAAACCACAATTCTAAACAGAGCCCATAGGTTTGTTGTTGACCTAATTAGCATCATTTTGATATTTACATTTTTTAAGAAGAATATCTTCAGCTACATACATTCATCTGTATATAAACAGTACACATCCTACCATCTACTGTGGCTTAACATGCAAGCCCTGAAATTTTATTTCAACAAATTGGTACAAAATCACGTACACACACATCTACTAGAAATGTTCGAGGTAATGTTTAGATAGACAAACTATGTAAACTAAAAATGCCTTATAAAAACTTCTGTGTTCAGCAAAGGAGGGAGTTGAGATTAGGTGACAAAGGTAAGAGAGTAGAGAGAAGAAGATTAGCACTGATGAGTTTTTTAAAGAAATTCACTTACAAATGAAAGGTTCCTGAGGGTTACTATTACTGTAGTAGTCAAATCAATGTTAAGGATAATCATACAGGGCCACCTGGGTGGCACAGTTGGTTAAGCATCTGACTATTGATTTTGGCTCAGGTCATGATCTCAGGGTCGTGAGATAGAGCCCCATGTGGGGCTCCACGCTCAGTTCAGAGTTTGCTTGAGATTCTCTCCCTACTCCTCTGCCCTGCTCACTTGTGCTCTGTCTCAATCTCTCTTAAATAAATAAATAAATCTTAGAAAAAAGAACTGTACAAATTAAATGAAAACTATTCATGATGCTTCACCTTAAAGTAGATATCTAGCCAGGCAGACATTTACTGCCTTTACTCTGAAATGTTTATAACATTCAAATTACTCTTTATTTAGTTGTATCTCCTTTTAAATTATCCTTTGTTTAATTCATAAATCCCATATATTTAAAAAAATTCTTTAATAAATAGAGAAAAAATATTCTTCATCTTGACTTTCATTACTTTGTCACCATTCCTACCATATTGTAATAAATCTTCCCTTCATCACAAAAAGTATATTTACTCCTTTATTTAAGAAAATCAACATATAATAAATTTCTCTGCAATAAAATAAATTAGGGATATATTTTGTGTTTCCTAAAGCACTGGAAAAGAAAAGCTTGCAAATGTTTGTTCTACTCAGGGATGTAGTCTGGCCAAAATCCTCAGGAGGGTGATTTAAAACACAGGAAACAATAGATGTTGGCAAGAATGTGGAGAAAGGGGAACCCTCTTACACTGTTGGTGGGAATACAAACTGGTGCAGACACTCCAGAAAACAGTATGGAGTTAAAAGTCAAAAAGTTAAAAATAGAACTATCCTATGATCCAACAAGTGCACTACTAGATATTTACCCAAGGATACAAAAATACTGATTCAAAGGGACACATGCACCTACTGTTTATAGCAGCATTATCAACAATAGCCAAATTACGGAAAGAGCCCAAATGTCCATCAAGTGATGAATGGATAAAGAAGTGTTATATATGTACAATGGAATATTACTCAGTCATAAAAAAGAATAAAACCTTGCCATTTGCAATGATGTGGATGGAGCTAAAGAGTATTATGCTAAGTGAAATAAGTCAGTCAGAGAAAGACAAATACCATATGATTTCACTTATATGTGGGACTTAAGAAAAAAAACAGGTGAACATAAGGAAAAAAGAGAAGAAAACCATACAAAAGACTCTAAAAGACTATAGAGAACAAACAGGGTTGCTGGAGGGAAGGTGAGCAGGGGGATGAGTTAAATGGGTGTTGGGTATTAAGGAAGGCACTTGTGATGAGCACTGGGTGTTATATTTGTGTGATGAATCACTAAATTCTCCTGGAAACTAATATTGCACTATTTGTTAACTAATTAGAATTCAAATAAAACCTTGAAACAGGGATGCCTGGGTGGCTTAGTCAGTTAAGCATCTGCCCTCTGCTCAGGTCATGATCCCGGAGTCCAGGGATTCAGCCCCATATCAGGCTCCCCACTCAGCGGGGAGTCTGCTTCTCCCTCTGCCCTTCACCCCAGTCGTGCTCTCTCTCTCATACTCTCTCATAAATAAACTCTTTTAAAAAAACCTTGAAACAAAAAAAAAAGAGTTGCTTGCACCCAAAGAAAGTGAAAATGCTAATTACAAAAGATAAATGCACCCTATGTTTATTGCAGCATTATTTACAATAGCCAAGATATGGAAGCAACCCAGGTATCCATCCATAGATGAATGGATAAAGAAGATGTGGTATATATACACAATAGAATATTACTCAGCCATAGAAAGAATGAGACCTTGTCATTTGCAACAATGTGCATGGACCTACAGAGTATTATGCTAAGTGAAATAAATCAAAGACAAATTCCATATGATTTCACTCATATGTGGAATCTATAAAACAAAACAAATGAATAAACAAATAAACAAATAGATTATTAAATACAGAGAACAAACCGGTGGTTGCCAGAGGGGAGATGGGTAAAATAGATGAAGGGGATTAAAAGGTACAAACTTCCATTTATAAAGTCCTGGAGATGAAGAGTACAGCATAGGGAATGTAGTTGGTAATATTGTAATAACATTGTTCAGTTACAGGTGGTAACTACACTTACCATGGTAAGCACTGAGTAATGTATAGAATTGTTGAATCAATATGTTGTATTCCTGAAACTAATACAATTAGTATGTCAATTTCACTTTAAAAACGGAGTTGTTTGCCATCCTGTGTAAATTTGCTTAAAATTACTTTTTAAATGTTCCTAAATGTTTATTTTAAAAGTCTTTGATTTCCCAAAAGTATAATTTATGCTTTTGGAATTTTTTTTAAAGATTTTATGTATTTATTTGACAGAGCAAGCGAGAGAATGAATACAAGCAGGAGGAGTGGGAGAGGGAGAAACAGGTTTCCCACTAAGCAGGAAGCCCCACATGGGGCTTGATCCCATGACCCTGGGATCATGACCTGAGCCCAAGGCAGATGCTTAATGACTGAGCCACCCAGGCACCCCCTTTTGGAAGTTTTAAATCAATCTCAAAACTTGTAAAATTATTTATTCTACATTATAGAAGACTTATTTTTTATACAAAAGATGCCAACATCTGGTATTTCCCTTACTAGTACTAAAACAAAGAAACTAATTTACTTTGACTTTAGAGGGTGAAAGTACTTGGAATTAGTTTCTTTTTTTAGTTTCATAGCAATTATATCCCCAATATTTGTACATTTACTAAGGTCTTTCTCAGATTTCCAATGGTAGCAAGATTATCTAACTACTAACCACGATCCTTTGGAGCCAAGTGGAGTACATTAACACTCTTGAGACTCCAAGAAACCATTTGCTAGGTCATACTTCCTGGGAAGTAACACCCTAAAATATGTAAGAAACAATTAATTTCACACGCATAAGCATTAGTCTTTCAGGGATTATTGTGATCCCATTTGATTTAATGTAGGAGCAGGGCCCTGTGGAATAGTTTTGGTCTTAAAGAAACATCCCATTAATTTATTTAAAAAATGTTTCTGTACAAATAGACTTTCATTTTAGTTATGCCAATTATTAGAAGCTTTGTCTAAGATGAACTCATCAATTGTTGAACAATAACGAAAAAGAAAGCATGAGAAGTACAAAAGTATTGATAACACCTTAATGATATAAGCACTAGTCGATGTCACTAGTAACACTATGTTAGAAGCATCAATCTATGTAAATCGGTTCTCAATTATTTCTTCATGGGATGAAATTTAATAAAAATGGCTTATTCTGTAATTCATTTCTCTTGTGAAATTCTGAGAAGAGAACTGAAAAGCAAACAAATGGAGGGATAACTCAACAAGTAATTATGGAATGCTAACTAAACTCTGGGTATTACTGTAGGTGCTGGGAACACATATATTATCTATATTCAGTCATTTATTGATACACTTCTAACTATTCCCTTAAATTAGGCCATTTATAGGTAAGATGGTATTCACACCATTCCGAAATATTTCCTTAAAGGCACAGTATTCTTAGTTATTTTTCCCCTGTGCTGAAAGTATCTTACACATGTAACATTTTATTTTTTCCTTTAACCATAGATACAACCAGAAAGGCACCAGTATATGTATGAAATTTTCTGTACAGAAAAATCTCACCAAAATAACCTTTAATATGATGGTTTACAATCACAAAGCGACATTCTTTCTTTTTTTTTCCTTGTGAATTTTCTCTTTATTATTTTGCCCAATTTTCTATTTGGCTTTTTGCCTTTTTCTTTTCTTTTCTTTTTTTAATTTTATTTTTTCAGTGTTCCAAGATTCATTGTTTATGCACCACACCCAGTGCTCCATGCAATACGTGCCCTCCTTAATACCCACCACCAGGCTCACCTATTCCCCCACCTCCCTCCCCTCCAAAACCCTCAATTTGTTTCTCAGAGTCCACAGTCTCTCATGCTTTTTAAAAGATTTATTTAGAGAGAAAGAGAGCAGAGGGGAAGGGCTGAAGGAGAGGGAGAAACTTAAGCAGACTCCGTACTGAGCGCAGAGCCCAAGACAGGGCTCTATCCCAGGATCCTGAGATCATGACCTGAGCTGAAACCAAGAGTTGGACACTCAACCTACTGGGCCACCCAGGCACCCTGCAAAGCAATTTTCTTAATTTCTTCTCCCTGGGTACATTTGAAGTTTGTACAGTGACTTTTTTGAAAAGCTAAAAAAAAAAAAAGGAAGAAAAACAAACAAAACTTGTGTTTAACAGTCCATCCTTAAGTTTACCATGACAATTGATAGTACTGTTCTATTAATTTTTACTAATTATCTTGTGCTAGGAAATGTTTTTAATGTCTTTTCACCAATTTAAGCTGTCCAGTTGTTTTGCTCCCAATTCGAAGCCTTAATTATTAGTCTATTAAATGTTGTTAAAAATGAAAAGTACAAGATTGAAAAACTACCCAGGTGTTTGTGTTCAAATAGAGATTATCTTTCCTTTATCTTTTCCCCCTTTTTACCAACTAAATTCAGAGAGTTTTTGACTATTTTACAGTGTCCTAACATTATGTTTTATCTGTCCTTAGACATATTTTAATTAGTCCTTTATTTATACTGGCTGACTACCTGAAAATAATAACTATTTAAAAACTTGAATAATTTCTCAAAATGTATTAAATGCTTATACTTGAAGATTTTTACCTACTAGAAATCTTTCATGATTTATACTGAATCAAAGCATGTGTCAAGGTTTTAAGTTAACACTAACACTTCAAGTTTATAAATTTAAATGAAAACTGGTAATGGGTAAAAAGGTGTAGAGAGAACATATGGCAAATAATTACTGAGGTAATTATTTTAAATCTGTTTGCATTGTTTTCATATATTTTAATGATCACAATGGTATAAAGCAAGTGGGCTCAGAAAATATGAAAAATTATATCCCATTGGTTTTAGTTTTACTTCTGTCAATTTTAGTAAAGGATGTATCTTGAATGTTTTTTTTTTTCAAAATTTTGATACATATATCAATATCATGTGCATTTTAATTTTTCTAGCAGACTTAAGCTTTTATATGCTATAGATACTTTTTCTCAAGCTCATATAACTCACACTGTTTTAAGCAAGGAAGTGAATCACAACATTGTTTACAGATGTAGAAAACATTGAAAAACATATAAATCTTATTCGGTAACGTGTTACTTAGATAATCTATAGTACAGCCACACAATGGAATACTGTGCAGTCACTAAAATGATGATACAGATCAATATTTATTGACATAAAAAGATCGTTATAGTTTAAAATTTAACAAAACACAGTACATATATAGTATGTTAATTTTTGTAAAATTGTGTATACATAGGAGAAAAGGTACGGAAGTATATGTATGCATTGAAAACACTAATAATGGTTATCTCTGAACTGTGGAAATTTTACTTCTTTATAAATGTCTGCATTGTGTACATTTTTTAAACGAGCATGTATTATGTATATGATCAACCAAAGCAGTGATTTCCATTTGAAAATACTTGATAATGAATATAAATGCAATTTGTAGATAAACAATTACACAGAAACAGCTTTTTCTCATTATTTTATGGGCACATAGCTAACAGAAGTGTTAATAAAATTATATATTTATATTGCATTATGTATGTAACCTAAGATTTCTATATAACATAATAAAAGCCAATTAAGAATAGAGACAAAACATTTTCTTATGGTTGGATCTGTGGTATGAGTGAATCTGATTTTTTTTTTTTGAGTGAATCTGATTTTTAAAAAGTAATTATCTAAATTTTACATAAATTAAGTAATAATTTCTCTACTTCCAAGATGGATTTGAACACCCACATATTAAATGAAAGGCAATCTAAAGAAAACATAAAAGTAAGTATAATATGTATGGAAGGCAGATGGGTAGGGAAAAGAAGGGACTACAAGTAAAATACGGAAAATCCGTAATCGAGAAATTACAGGCTAAATAATGTGACTGCAATATAGAACAGAACATTTTGTCACAACTTCCAAGCAGCCAGACATAAAGAGAATCATACTGGATTAATAGCTCTCATATAATAGATGGAGGCATATGATTTAATCAAGAGAGAAAAGCTTTTCCTTACTTTTGATAGATATGTGAATATTATCACATGGATGTATTCAAAAATTTACAAGAGATAATGACAAGTTTAATAGAAGATATTCTTCAATGTAGTTTTTCAACATCACTATATGGATTATTTACCCTTATACTGACACTTTATAGAGGTGGAGGTAAAATTTTAAAATTATCTATAGGTAAAGGCAATTCAATGCAGTTATTCATCTCTTTCATTATTTTAACATGACCCATCTATACTACTAAGGAGTTTAAAAAATGAATGGCAAGAATGCTCCTTAGACAGTCCTCATATATTTAATCTCTCAGGAAAGATTTTTAAGATGAAACTCATCATTTTAATAATGCTAAAGTGTTAATTTTCTAAGGTACTGATTGAGAAAACACCAATACGTTTATTTCTCTGGGCATGAAGTTAAAGAAAACTCCCAACACTTAGTCAAAGCCACTGTCAACTCTGTGGTATGCCCACAAAAGTAGAAAAGGGAAAAAAAGTATAAATAAAGAAACTCACATCTCTTTAAAGTAATGTTTACTTTGAATAATAGGGTGAAATTATGCACAAATGTTAAGTGGATCACATACATTTTCCCCTGCTCTACTGATTTCTCAAAAAGCAAGTTAGAAGCTTTCTGTGTGATAGATTCAGAAATGTTTATTTTGAGAATATTTTCATAGAAGCAATTACATTTAGTATTATAACTGGAATAAGGAAGGAACTATACTCAATCAATTACCTTACCTGCACTGGTTTAGGAAAAAAAATACGTGAAGAGATGAATTTTATTCTACATATTCCTAAGGATATTTTATCAAAAAATAGTACAAAAATGACAATTTTACCATTAGAAATTATGTTCTTCACTAAAATGAACAAGGTTTTCTAGTTTTACTTTTTTTTTTCCAAAAGAAAGTATTCACTTAAAAAAAAAAAACAAACCTGGAATAAAATAACCTCTTATCACAAAGTAGCCCAAACTAAGTAGGCATCAGCTTAAGGCTGAAACAAATTGAGCATTTTTATTCTCACCACCTGCGCCTGGCCTGGCCCAGGGTAACATGCAGGGGCTTGGAGCCCACTGTGCGACCATTCATCTCATCCACTGCTTTGGTAGCATCTTCAAAAGAGGAGAAGCAGACAACACCAAACCCTTTGCCTTGCCCTACTTCCACCATCACTTTGGCCCGGCTAATTGATCCAAAGGAAGAAAATTCCTCCTTCAGTTTTTCATCATCGATGGTCTCATCGAGGTTCTTAATATAGATAGGCACCCCCAGAGGCCGACTTTTTTCTTTTAATCTCAGCCGTTCAAATCTTCTTCTTAACTCAGCCAATCGTTCAATTTTCTTCTGTGCTCGCCCTACATATAGAATTTTCCCATTGATGGACTTTCCATGCAGGTCTAATACAGCCTTTTGGGCAGCCTCGTGTGTCTCATACCTCACGAATCCAAAGCCCTTAGATTTCCCATTGGCATCTCTTATTACCTTAACACTCTCAGTTGGCCCATATCCACTAAAGATTTCCTTCAGTTTGTCGTCATCCACGTCATCTCCAAAGTTTTTAACAAAAACATTGGTGAAAGTCGCTCTATCCCTGGTTCTGACTTCAGCTGCCCGCTCTTCCGGGAATTTGAATCTGCCAACATACACCTGGCGGTTGTTAAGCCGCACTCCATTCATGTGCCAGATGGCTCTATTGGCAGCGGCCAGGCTGTCAAAGTGGACATAGGCATAACCCTTAGAGCCATTATCATCACATACGACTTTGCAGGAGAGAATGTTCCCAAAAGCAGAAAATAAATAAAAAAGGGCCCTATTGTCTATGGATTTATCCAGGTTTTTGATGAATATATTTCCAACTCCAGACTTTCTTAAACGGTCATCTGGCTGAGACCACATGAGGCGGAAAGGTTTGCCATTAATCAAATCAAAATTCATGGTATTCAGGGCCCACTCAGCATCTGCAGGAAAGCGGAAGTTAACATAGCCATAGCCCAGGGGGCTGCGGGTTACGGGGTCACGGCATATTCGGGTGAAGCGCAGAGGGCCAGCAGGCCTGAACTTTTTATATAGCATGTCCTCCGTGACATCTGGGTCCAAGTCACCCACGTATAGGGCAGCCTTTAGGTACTTCTTTTTCTTGCCAGCAGGATTAGGCTCTCCACTCCCCATCTTTCTGAGTACAGGGAGGTGGCTCTCTTGGGAGAGAAAAAAGGCTGATTTCTCTAAGCTATGGGCCAAGCAGCTGTTCACAAACAGAAGAAAGCCAAGGAGAAGGAAGCTAAAAGCAGACTCAGAATCACTGTTGAGGCTGAGAAAATGAAGTTCAGAAACAGCTGGTCAGCAGGCTCAGAACAAACACATCAGACAAAAACGCATCCCAGTAATGAATCTGTTCTACCTAAGGGGACTTATAATTTCCACCCATTAAGATTTAAAATCGGTCTCAAAAGCCAGTAGTAAGAAAGAAATTTCCTGTTCCCCATTTAATTGTAAGAAATCATCAAGCAGCTGGCTGTCACCCCACATCCAGCATTGCAGACAGAGGCCTTGAGACCTGTTTTCTGCATAAACACAGGCCTCGAGCTCCTGTTGGCTTAAAATTCTATTAACAGTGGCAGGGGCCAAACGTGTATTCCTCCGCCGGCTGCCTGGCCGGTCTCAAGCTGGCTCTCAGCTAGAAGGCCGCTAAACACACTCAGCGTCAGCAAAAGGGCAGACTAAACACTTGGTGCGCTGGGGCCGGAAGGCAGGCTGCAGACGGCGGATCGGATCGCACAGAAAGACAGACAGACAAGACACACGCGCTGGAGACGGGAGACCGCCCAGATACCCCAGATGCCCACCGGGTACGGACCGAGTGACGCGCGGTAATTTCGGCAGTCTGAGACTCGCGGCAGGTCCGGAGGGACTGACTGGCAAACACGCACTGGGTCAGCTCAGGCGGGAGGCGGTTCCGGACAGATGCGGGGCGGAGTCAGAGGAGAAGGGCAGATGCGCAGCGGGCGGGCAGAGCAGGGACCGGGACGTGGATTGCTCTCAGCAGGACAGACCCAAGGACGAAAACCATTTAGCTGTGGTAGGGCGGGCGGGGCGTGAGGAAACCCGGAACCCTGCTAAGTAACTTCCCGCTTCCTCTGTGCCAAGATAAAAAAAATAAAAAATAAAAATAAAAAATAAAATGTTTTAAAAAATTTTTTCTTTATTTTAAAATTTTATGTATTTATTTATTATCTTAAAATATTAATTTTAGGCTGCTGATCCTAAAATCAAAGCAGGAGGTGATCACCTAGGCAGAAAGAACTCTTTTTTTTTTTAATAAAAAAATAATTCCCAGTACAATTTCTGCTTAGGACATAAGATATAGGGTTGCTTACTTTCCTGAGTTAATTGGAAAGTCAGAATTGACAGCTGTACTGGATTCCCATTACAGTGCTAAATGATCACAGGGTCAAATAAAACGCAGGGCCATGTTGTTTTTGGCCTTTATCCTTACTCCATTAAACTCCAACATAATGATCACATTATCCCCAGGTAGTAGGCAGAATTCTTTTCCCTGCTCCAGTAATACTAAGATTTTAATGGCTGGAGAACCATAAAATGGCTTTTTATGATACCTTGTGCCACAAAACGTTGAAAATGTGCCATCTCCATAATCACAAATTACAAAATCTTACTGAAGGAGATAAAAGCTACAGAATCAATACAAAATGTATGATTAATGTTCACAGGTGAAATACACATGTAAAGATATTGGCACTTTATGCATTAATTACTGATTATTTTATTTTATAAGTTTTTATTTAAATTCCAGTTGGTTAACATACAGTGTAATATTAGTTTCAGGTGTATAATATAGTGATTCAACACTTCCATACATTACCTGGTGCTCATCACAAGTGCACTTTTTAATCCCCATCACCAATTTAACCCATCCCCTACTCACCTCCCCTTTGGTAATCATCAGTTTGTTCTCTATGGTTAAGAATCTGTTTCTTGGTTTGCCTTCCACTCTTTTTCTTTTCCCCTTTGCTCATTTGTTTTGTTTCTCAAATTCCACATATGAGTGAAATCATATGGTATTTGTCTTTTTCTGACTGACTTATTTCCCTTAGCGTGATATTCTCTTGCACCATCCATGTCTTTGCAAATGGCAAGATTTCATTCTTTCTTAAGGCTGAGTTATAGTCCATTGTATACATACGATGGTGTATACAATATATATATATATATCATATTCATATATATACATACCAACTCTTCTTTATCCATTCATCAGCTGATGGACACTTGGGCTGTTTCCATAATTTGGTTACTGTAGATAATGGTGCTATAAACTTCGGGGTGCATGTATCCATTCGAACCATTATTTTTGTGTTCTTTGGGTAGATATCTAGTAGTACAATTTCTGGATCATAGGATTGTTCTATATTTAAATTTTTGAGGATACTGCATACTGTTTTTCAGAGTTTCTGCATCAGTGTGTATTTCCACCAACAGTGCAAGAGCATTTCTCTTTCTCCACATTTTCACCAATACCTGTTGTTTCCTGTATTGTTGCTTTTAGGCATTCTGACAAGTGCTAGTTGATATCTCATTTTAGTTTTGACTTGTATTTCCCTGATGATCAAGGATGTGAGCATTTTCTCATGTGTCTGTTGGCCATCTTTGTCTTCTTTGGAAAAATGTCTATTCATGTCTTCTCCCCGTTTTTAAATTTGATTATTTGTTTTTGGGGTGTTGAGTTGTATAAGTTCTTCATATATTTTAAATACTAATGTTTTATCAGATATGTCATTTGCAAATATCTTTTCACATTCCGAAGTTTGCCTTTTAGTTTTGTTGATTGTTTCCTTCACTGTACAGAATCTTTTTATCTTGATGAAGTCCCAATAGCTTATTTTTGCTTTATTTCCTTTGTCTTAGGAGACGTATCTAAGAATTTGCTACAGCTGATGTCAAAGAGGTTACTGCCCATGTTCTCCTTTAGGATTTTTATTATTTCAGGGCTCACATTTAGGTCTTTCATCCATTTTGAATTTATTTTTGTCTATGCTGTAAGAAAATGGCCCAATTTCATTCTTTTGCATGTTGCTGTCCAGTTTTCCCACTGTCATTTGTTGAAGAGATTGTCTTTTTTCTATTGGATTTTCTTTTCTGCTTTGTTGAAGATTAATTGACCATGTAGTTGTGGGTTCATTTCTGGGTTTTCTATTCTATTCCATTGATCTACGTGTCTATTTTTGTGCCAGTAACATACTGTTTGATCACTATAGCTTTGTAATATAATTTGAAGTCCAGAATTGTGCTGCCATCAGACTTTCTTTTCTTTTCTTTTTATTTTCAGACTTTCTTTTCTTTTTCAAGTTTGCTTTGGCTATTTGGGGTCTTTTGTGGTTCCATACAAATTTGGGGATTACTTTTTCTAGCACTGTGAAAAATGCTGATGGTATTTTGATAGGAATTTCATTAAAGTGTAGATTGCTTTGGATATTATACATTTTAACAATATTTGTTGTTCCAATCCATGAGCATGGAATGTCTTTAATTATGAATTTCAACATGAAATTTGAAATTTTCAACTTTAAACCATGGCAAGAAACAATGTTTTAAGTTTAGACTCAACTCAGGTTTCCCACTATATCTCTCTTTAAAGTTTGTGAGAAACTGTTTTGGAGAAGAGTGTTTCCCTCACTTTGGAAAATCATCAGTGTTTATAACACACAGTTCCTTATCCAGTCCCTTCTACAACCCCTCCCCCTCTAAAAGAAAATCCAAACAAAATTTATATCGGTACTATTATGCTGTAAAAGATCCTGGCAATAACAAAGAGTGCAAGTGAAGGACATGACCCCAAAGGATGTTGTTTTAAAAAGAAATCATTATAAAAACAGGCTAAATTCACGTGGTGCTCATTTTTTATATCTTACATTTTCTATTAGACTGTGTAGTTGACTAAAGATAATGATTTACCCTCATTATTTACTTAAATATTTAGTAATTTTCTTTATTGAGCTCTTGTGCTTGCTTTATAGGATTCTTGCTTAGGTAGGACATGGAGACCACATGAAAAAAGGCAAATACAAACAAAAAATAGAGATAGACCAATAAAAAGTAGTATTACAACATAACCACGGTGACCAATATGTAGAAACACTTGTGAACACCTGCTTAGCTTATTGTATTTTGAAAAAAAAAATAAACATCTTTCCTTATAACTTTAGTCAACAATGGGCTAGAATTTTGGACTGTTTTTATTTTTATTATTTAAAAATATCACTTTACTGCAAATATTACATTAAAATAACACAAATCCAAAAGAATAATTCCCACAATATTATCACTGAGTCAAATCAATATTTTATTTTTATGTAACCATCTAAATGTTTTCCATATTCCAATTCATTTGTGAACATATTCTCTAAGATTATAGATATATTTGGATTGTTAAAAGTATTTTCAAAATAAACTCCTTTCTACATTTATTTGCTATTTTGGGGTCACTGAAGCATAGACATTCTAAACTATAGTGAACTTTTGATTGGGTCAAAAATCAGAAATTTAGAACCGCTTTGAAATGAGGGAATTTTAGTAGAGTTCCTTCTGCTAAGTAGAAGTTTATGGGGGGAAAATATTTTTACCTATAATTTGTTTAATCCTTTTAAGATTTAAGTTGAGAAGAATCTATAAAACAAAAATTAGATATAGAACATTTCTCTGTCATTATTATTATATATTAAAGGCAGGTTTATAGCCTATTTTAAGTATGATTCATATAGTAAATCCATTAAAAATCCCCACCCAGATTCCTAACACAATTGGTTGAAGCACATCTGAGTCTTTCTGAATTTGAGAAATGTTTTTCATGAGGAAAGAATCCAGAACAACTGGCATTCTAAGTGCATCCCATCACATGTTGTCATTTACAGTTAATAGCAATGTGTCAGCTTGAGTGGAAGAAGAAGAGAGTTGGGAATTTATTTTTCAGGTTTGTCTTAACAGGCACTTGATTCTATGTTTCCAATTAAAAGTATCAGCAGTACAAATTGCTGAGACTTCACAATGAAACTAAATTTGCTACTTTCTTGAGTGAAGTCTGTGATGACTGAAAAAAATATAAAGTTAAAACTTCATTACCTAGTCCTTGACTCATATATATATATATATATATATATATATATATATATATATATATATATTATTTGACAGAGAGAGAGATCACAAGTAGGCAGAGAGGCAAGCAGAGAGAGAGGGGGAAGCAGCCTCCCTGCTGAGCAGAGAGCCCTATGCGGGGCAAAAATATGGAATGCTTCACGAATTTGCATGTCATCCTTGCGCAGGGGCCATGCTAATCTTCTCTGTATCGTTCCAATTTTAGTATATGTGCTGCCGAAGTGAGCACGACTCATATTTTTTTAAATTTAATTTTATTTTTTCAGTGTTCCAAGATTCATTGTTTATGCACCACACCCAGTGCTCCATGCAATACGTGCCCTCCTCAATACCCACCACCAGGCTCGCCCAACCACCCACCCCCACCCCTCCAAAACCCTCAGTTTGTT
>CM052901.1:45229911-45264548 GCA_028534135.1 Potos flavus
TCTTTTGGTATCGGTTGAGTCCTGATCTGTGCCCCAGTATGTGGTCTATTCTGGAGAAAGTTCCATGTGCGCTTGTGAAGAATGAGTATTCTGTTGTTTTAGGGTGGAATGTTCTGTATTTATCTATGAGGTCCATTTGGTCCAATGTGTCATTCAGAGCTCTTGTTTCTTTATTCATCTCTGATTTTTAAAAATATTGTCTATCTCTTTGTTGAAGGTCTCACTGAGATTATGGCTACAATAAGTGATAAATTTGAATTCTTTATCAGATATATTGCTTATCTCCATTTCATGGAGCTCCTTTTATATGTGTTGTTTTATCCTGTTCTTTCATTTGGGACATATTCCTCTGTTTCATTTTGCGTTTGTTTCTATGTATTAGGGAAGTCACCAACATCTCGTCATCTTGAAAGTAGTGGATTTTTTTTTTTTATTAAAGTAGACTCCACACCCATTCTGGTCCCAGTGTTGGACCTGAACCCATTACCTCAAGATCAAGACCTGAGCTGAGATCAAGGTCCAGATGTTCAACTGAGACACCCAAGTGCCCCTTGAAAATAGTGGCTTTATGAAGAAGAGGTCCTGTTTTGTTCTGTAGTGTAATGTCCGCTGTTCAAAAGGACCACGAAGTTCATAGGTGTGTTCTATGTGGGTGTCATGCACCCTACTATTGTTACTGAGACATGTTTGTCTTCAATCCAGTTAGGTGCAATGTCCCACACTGTATGTTATAGACAGTGTTTGATTATTGGGTTGTTAAGGGGCCAGTGGGGCACCCCTGAACTTGTAGTTTGGTTGTGTTAGCAGTCAGATGATCTGCTTGCTCTCAGTCCTTCTGCCAGGCTGCAGTTGCACCAAACTGCACAATGTTCTTCCTGTGTTGTTTCCTGGGAGGCTTTCGTTGGTGGACAGGGCCAGTTTTCAGATCAGATGCCTACCCCCAGTCTGTCTACTAGAGCTGCACTTGCACTGATTAGGAGGGCACTCTCTCTGCACTGCCAGTTATAAGGTTTAGCTGCTGGGACTCTGAGGGCACTGGTGTGTGTGGTTATCTTAACCTCTCCTGGTGAGGAGTCATTTTGGAGTGGTGGTGGTCCCTGCTGGGGATTCTTGCAAGATGTGTTGTGGCAGGAGCCACTTTGGAGAATATCAGCTAAATGGGGCATGTTAGATGGGGGTGGATCTGTAGGAAAATCCGTAGGTAGAACAAGTAGTGTTAGCAAGGTAAGTGGATATTGTTCATGCTAGTTCTTGCAAATGTCTGGCTCTCTAGGCTGGGGGAAGGGGAGTAAAATGTTACCTGCCAACTCTTTGGAGTTGGCTCTTGGAGGACTCTCCTAAAGGTCCCTGTCCCTTCAATGCACATTCTGAGATTAGCAAATAAATATTCAGGTATACTCCAGGCACTTTTCAAACTATTGCTTCTATACTATATAGAGTTGTGCTGGGTTGTTTGTTATGCTGTCTCATTAAAAGTGGGGACTCAGTTTCCTATTCCCTCTGGTTCTTTCAGGGCTAAGCCTGTTAATTTTTTTTTCTCTAAAATTTTATTTAAATTCCAGTTAGGTAACATACAGTTTAATATTAGTTTCAGGTATAGAATTTAGTGATTCATCACTTATATACAATATCCAATGCTCATCACAAGTGCTGTCCTTAATACATCACCCATTTAACCCATCCCGTCACCCTCCTCCCCTCCAGTAACTATCAGTTTGTTCTCTATAGTTAAGAGTCTGTTGGTTTGCCTCCTTTTTATCCTCACTATGTTCATTTGTTTTGTTCCTGAAATTCCACCTATGAGTGAAATCATATGGTATTTGTCTTTCTTTTTTTTTCTCTCTTTTTTTTTTAAAAGTTTTATTTATTTATTTGTCAGAGAGAAAGCACAAGAAGGGGAGTAGCAGGCAGAGGGAGAAGCAAGAAGAGAGAGAAACAGGCTCCCTGCTGAGCAAGGAGCCCAATGTGGGACTCATTCCCAAGACCCTAGGATTATGACCTGGGCCAAAGGCAGACACTTAACTGACTGAGCTACCCAGGTGCCCCAATATTTGTCTTTCTCTGACTGAATTATTTCACATTGCATAATACTTTCTAGCTTCATCAATGTCATTGCAAATCCAAGATTTCATTCTTTTTTATGGCTGTATATTCCATTATATATATTATATCCATATATATGTATATATAGATATATATATCCCATCTTTTTTTATCCATTTATCAGTCAATGAACATTTGGGCTGTTTCCATAATTTAGCTATTGTTGATAATGCTGCTATAAACATTGGAGTGCATGTAGCCCTTTGAGTCAGTATTTTAGTATCCTTTGGGTAAATACCTAGTACTGTAATTGCTGGATCATAGCAAAGTTATATCTCCATATTTGTGTAGCCTAATATATAACCTAATGGTAGTAAAGAATTATTTGATTATTGTTTTTTCTTCATTCTCCAGAAAACAGTTCTCAGCAGAAAAATACAATTTTTTAAATTATAGACCTTTAAAATGCAGGAAAAAAGTGAATTCTCAATATATTTATTCATTGTCTAATATATTTAAAAAGTGTTTCTTTATCTTGATACTTGAGGCTTTAAAAAAATTTCTACTCCAAATTTCTGCATGGGGTAGTTATAAGGAGTAGGGTACATTTATAAAATCTGACTCTAATGAGGGTGGTGGCATCCAATTCTAATTTGGAATTGTGCTTTTATTTATACTGAAATTTCTAGATCTGGAAAAGCCTTTATATTGGAATATCACAAACTTTGTAGGGATGTAATTTCTCTAGAGAGATAAGAAAATGGGCATCACATCGACACACATTGTTGATAATGTACCCTGTCACAGCAGTAGCTCTTTGGCACAACAAATGGCAACAGAATTACCTTTGTACTACCCAACTGAGGGATATAATTTATCTAGCCTGAAAAACTTTTGTGATAGGTAATACATTCAGTGCGGCACATGTTCTACATTGAAACACAGGCTCTCTGTTCACAAAAGATAATTTTAACAATGAAACTCTGTTGTTACTTTGACAAATCATGAGGTTTTGTTTTATGGCAAAAATATTATGTACTACAATCCCAATGACTAAAAAATTTGGAATAGCATTAACTCTGATGGACAGTAGAGGGGAAGAGCCTTAGGATTACTTAGGGTAACTTTGTAATAAAAAGAGAAAAACTTTTGCATTTACTGAAGGACAGTAATAATAACTAAAAACAATACATCATAAAAATTTATCACATTATATTGTGAGCCAGAATTTTAGTATCTGAAATCTCTTTTATATATAAGTAAATATCCCATAAAAAGCAATCCCTTGTTATACATTAGTATAACAAGGAATTGCAAGTAACAAACTTTAGAATATCTAGTAGAAAAACATTGGTCACCTATCATTAATCTTTTTTACATAATAGAATAAAAACTTACAAGCTCCAAATGTCACCAGTATCATTGTTCTAAAATATGTTTATAACATTTCCAATATGCATTTTACAGAAAGCATTAAGAGCTACTCATAATTACTCTTATAGACTCTCCAGCCTGGCATTCTGCCTATACATATAATGGCAAAAACTATATTGTGAAAGGCCATGGTTGGCCTCATGATTTCATCTTTAATGGTTTCTGTCAGTAAATGTTACCTTTCCTTTAAAATTGATCTTGGCTTTGCTATTTATGATTTTTGAAGTCCTTTTAGATTATGTTTTAAGGTGTACCAATTCTTAAGTTTCTAAAACCACCAAGTAATCATCCATAACTAATTTTAAAGTTGACTATAATTAAATTATATACCTTCTTTTGTGAAAAACCACATTATTTGATATCCTAGAAATTTCCTTTTTACTTCTTCTAAAATATGTGCCTGTTTTATTACATTTTTGGAGTTGGTGACTAAATCCAAGCTCACCTTGCTCTTAGTATCCTTATTTTAGCATAATGAACTAAAAAAGCCAAAAGGTATAGCACACATTTTTAACAATAAACACATAAATGAAGAAGCATTTTTCAGGGAAAAAAATGATACAAGTGTCTAGGTCCTTACAATATGACAGATAAAACACACATAACAGGTAATATTAATCAACTATAAGTATTAGGAAATTTTTAAAAAAGATTTTATCTATTTATTTTACAGAGAGAAAGAGATCACAAGTAGGCAGAGAGGCAGGCAGAGGGGGAGAGGCAGCAGGCGCCCCGCTGAGCAGAGAGCCCTATGTGGGGCTCGATCCCAGGACCCTGAGATCATGACCTGAGCCAAAGGCAGAGGCTTAACCCACTGAGCCACCCAGGCACCCCAGGAAATATTTGAAAACCAAAAATAGATGCTTTAAGGAGGTGACTAAGAGGAAAATTACTGGAAAGGCTTAATTGTGGTACATAAAGTATACCTTTGCTGGCTGGAGAGATTAGCATATAGATTTAATATATTATTTGTCTTAGTTTTCACTGAATCAAATAGCCAGGAGAATTTCACTCCCATGTTATCTTTTCAAAGAGATGGACTGCGTATATTAGAACACATTATAAAAAATGTGCAAGACATTCTAGACTTCATAAATAAATAAGCTAAAGAAAATCCCTGTTATTGCAGGTTGTACCCTTGATATGAAAGAACTCGTGTGAAGATACCCCTTATGACTAAAGTGCTTATAAATGTGCTCCTATACCAGAGGATTAAGACACATTAATGTGATATTAATAAAAATACTTTTTAAAAAGATTTTATTTATTTATTTGGCAGACAGAGAGAGAGAGGGAACACAAGCAGGGGGAGTGGGAGAGGGAGAAGCAGGCTCCCCACTGAGCAGGGAGCCCAATGCGGGACTTGATCCCAAGACCCCTGGGATCATGACCTGAGCTGAAGGCAGACACTTAATGACTGAGCCACCCAGGCGCCCCTAAAAATACTTTTAATATAAGATTCTTGGAGTACACATCGATGAGTCTATACACCATTGGAGACAGAGAAATACTGAACAGAGCAATTTTACTCAAAATCAATTATGAACTACTCCTTGTTAGAACCACCACTATGGATGTCTCATTTATCCTGTCTTTCTCCTCTGTACTTCTCTCATTTCTCTGATATAAATAGAAATCTCTTTTCCAAGAAAAAGCTCAATCAAGCTGTTTTCTCCATGCTACTTTCACCCTTTTGTTTCTATAAAAACATGGTGTCAAAACTGATTATTTTCTGTCAGGCTTTACATAATTCTTAAAGTCAACAATTGGTGGTTAGGTTTATAATATTCAGTTTCTTTAAAAAAATATTTCCATTTCTGAATTAAAGCTTTCTAAGTTTTACTCCATAAAAAAATAAGATTAGAGAAGTTTCAAGTGCAAAGTTTGGAGGAATGATAATATCATCCATTTTTATTAAAATAAATATTTTTTTGACAAAACTTCAAAAATAAAAGTTCTTTCCTATGTTTTCCTTAATTTAACTGAAAAAAAATATTTCTTCATGTTTGTACCGCAACAAAACCATGGCAGAAACCAAAGAACACTTCCCCCCTACTTTCTTCCCACATAATGCAATGAAAACTATACCACCACTATAGCATAAAATCTCCCATTACAAAGTGCACCATGGAGAGGTGCCTGGGTGGCTCAGTTGGTTAAGTGTCTGACTCTTGATTTTGGCTCAGGTCATGATCTTAGGGTCATGAGATGGAGCCCCATGTTGGGCTCAGTAGGGGTTCTGCCTGAGATTCTCTCCCTCTCCCTCTGCCTCTGCCTCTTCCCCTGCTCATGCTCATGTACACAGGCTCTCCCTCTGAAATAAATGCAACTAAAAAAATAAAGTGCATCGTGGAAATAAAAGAATACCGCTGTCATCCCAATATATTCCCCTTAGAACGTGTTCTACAATAATTATTTCACAATAACCCAACTGGACTCAGCCTCAGAAATAAGGTAGAAGAGATTAGACAAGAAGAAAATTCCTTTTCCAGATCCCAGCAGCAAAGTTGCATTAATAGTTCATTTCCCAGTGAGCCAGAGAAAAGCCTGAGCAGTCCCAAAACCTCTCAGATGCAACAGTTAGAAGACAAAGTAAGAAGACTCAAAGACTGTAGATTCAGCCTAGACATCTTCCCACCCAGATAACAAGCTTCCTTTCCTTTAGTAAGAGCCTCCTATGTCTCCCTATGAAGAAAATGACCCAGACAAGGGACTATAAAAGAAGTATGGGAGCTCCACTGCATGTTCTGGGGACCAACCCAGTAAAGATATAACTAATATTTTTGCCCTTCTTCCTTCTAAATCCCCCTGAATCCATGTATAGTTTAGAAATTTCAACTTACTTTAGTCTTTCAAAAAATAACAGTTTGGGAGTATGGGCCTGTATCTTTCATGGTAAAATGCAAAATTACAATATCCAGAGTAATAAGCTATGATTATCATTTCTTAAGATGTTTAAAGAAGGTAAAGCACCTTGTAGTGAATATTTCCAATAGATAGCAATATAAAAAATCAGGCCAAGAAGTAGAACATGATCCATTTCACATCAGGGCATGAGCAGTAACTGGAGCTAGAGTCTAATTTCTAGCCTCATATTCCTCCTGTTTAGCTCCCTAAAATCAGAGAAGCTAAATTATAGCTTTCTAGAGAAAGAGCCTTCTGTTCCTAGTGAAATCTGCCTGTACTTGAGACAGCGGAAAGAGCTATCTCTACAGGACAACAGAATTATTTACAAGTGAGAGCTGCCTGAAGTTTTTGTCATTTCTACCTCCACCTTTACCAATCCAAACATTTAATAAACAAAAGTGTTTTAAAAAATTGATTGTTTTTCTTTTCCTTATTTTTTCTTATTTTTAGAATTTCTCTAGTTCTGTTTCTTCTGTGGAATTTTTGGTCAGTTTTTCTGCCTTATCTTTATTATTTTTACTTTTTTCTTCTGATGGTAAGAATGAAAATGGATGAAAAAAAATTTTCAGTTCCTATCCAAGATGGTAATGTAAGAAGACCCTGAACTCATTTCTCCCATGGAACACACCAAATCACACCTACTTATAGAGCAATTCTTCGTAAAGAAAAACTGTGATTTTTATTGAACGCCTTCTGTGCAACAAAGAATAGGCTGAACTTCAAAGAGAACAACAAGAGAAAGAGACATGATAGCAAAGGGTTCCCCCATTCCTGAGACTGTGAACTGCAGGGGGAGGGATAGTACTGAGGGACCCAGAACAGATTCATCTGTCTTTGGGCACAGGAAAAAAGCCATCATTTAAAAATGTAACAAGTTTATAAAAGAGCCAGTCCTAGAACTTTACCAAATGTTGGAGGAGCTGCTGGAACTCTCTCTAGGCCAGAGGGAATGGAAAGTCACATGATTTATACTTCCCCTCAACCTTGAAAGTGCAGACCAGAGCAAGGTCCAGTGCCATAGCCATCTTGCCACTTCAGCAAGCCTCAGGTGCCCTAACCCACACCAGCCCCAGACAGGCCCAAGGACAGGAAAAGAAAAAAAAAAGCCCTTGTCTAAAAGAGCAACTAACATATAAAAGATCTAGTCCTAGAACTCCACAGAATGGTAAGGGAACTACTGGAATGCTCTCTGGGAAGGAGGGAGTGATGGACATGGTCTGTGCTCCCCTTCCAACTTAAAAGCATGCACCGGGGCACAGTCTCAGTGCCCTAACTACCCTGCCATCTCAGTAAGCCCTGGGGCCCTAGCCCACACTAGCCCCAGTGATCCCACCAAGGTGGCCACAGGATGGTGCACACCGAGACACCTCTGGTTAGCATTCAGTATAGTTCCTGCTTTTGTACCTGACACAGGTATGAAGCACTCCAAAACATCCCATGCCTATACCCCTTTGGCTTCAGGTGGCTTGCTAGAGCATTCCAGCACTAAATGCTCTTGTATCTTTCAGGCTGATGTTTGCTTCAGATCCAGCTCCCACCAGGGTGCACCCTATGTAGAACACCTCAGAATGACAGAGCCACAGCTTCAGTCACCCAGACAGGGCACCCACTATACTGAGCCCCCTGGGGGACCCTGGTTTGCACCCACTTCAGCTTCAGCTGTCCTTCCAGGACACATTTGCACAGAGAACCTAGAGAGCACACTGGCCCATGCCCACTTAAGATTTAGCTGTCTTGCCAGGACCCCCCCTGCACAGAGTGCCTCAGGACCCTCTGGTCTATAACCCACCTTGGATCCAGTTACCCCTTTTAAGTTACCTTCTGTGTGGAGAGTCTTAGAATACCCCAGTTTATATCCACTTTGGCTTTAGCTATTCTTCTCAGATTCCTTCTGTATGTCAAACCCTAGGTCACTTCAGCTTGCCCCTATTTCAGTTTCAGTTATCCTTCTAGGGAGAGTCCAGGGACCTCCTGGCTCACACAGTACCTCAATGCCAGTTACCCCACGGGGGTCTCCCTCCATAGAGTGCCCTGGGGTACCCCGGCTTGTACCCACCTCAGCTTCAGGTATCCTGCCAGGGTTCCCTCAGCATATAGAACCCCAAGATACCCCAGCCTGTGTCCATTTCAGCTTTAGCTGCCATGCCAAGGTGTTCACTTTGTGAAAAGCCACATGATCCCCCAGCTTGTACCCATGTTAGCTTCAGGTGTCCTGCCAAGGTGCTCTCTGTGTGGAGAGACCCAGAACCTCCCAATCCACACACCATCTTAGCTCCAGCTACTCTGCTAGGGCATCCCGATCAGGGAGCACCCCAAGATCCCCCAGCTTGCATTCAGTTCAGCTTTAGCTGCCCTGCCAGTGTACCCTTAGAATGAAGAACCATAGGACCTCTTAGCCTGCACCCATTTTAATTTTAACTGTCCTGCTAGGGTCCCTTCTGCATGGAAAACACTGAGACCTCCAAACCCACTCCCTGACTCAGCTCCAGCTGCCCTGCCAGGGTACCCTCTCCATTATAGTGTCTGGATAACCCAGCTTACACCCACTTCAGCTTTAACTGTCCTGCCAGGCGACCTAATGTGTGAAGAGCCCAGGGACCATACCAACTTTTGATCATTTAAGTTTTAGCTCTCCTTCCAGGGTACCCACTGTGTCAAAAGCCCCAGGATACCCAGCTCATGCCAGACACAGCTCCAGCCAGCAAAAGTCACCAAGCACACAGAGTCTACCTAGGGGATGACCATATACAAAACCATTCATTCAAGTTTTGGAGAAGTAGCTGTTCCACCTAACCCATAGAAACAAACACAGAAAGTCAAACAAAATGAGGAGACAAAGGAATATGCACCAAAAAAAGGACAAAACCACCAAAAAAACCTAAATGAAATAGAGATAAGCAATATGTCTGGTAAAGAATTTGAAGTAATGATTGTAATTATGCTCACTAAGCTGGACAAAAGACAGGAACTCAGTGAGATATTCAATAAAGAGATATGGAATATATTGGCAGTATCTCTATACACTAATAAAGTAGCAGAAAATGAAATTAAGGAAACAATTTTCTTTATAATTGCACCAAAAGGAATACAATACCTAAGAATAAATTTCACCAAGAAGGTGAAAGACTTGTATTCTTAAAACTATAAAACATTAATGAAAGGAACTGAAAATAGCACAAACGAATGGAAAGATATTCATTTTTTGAATTATGGGTTGAAAGTTATGATTGAAAGAATATTATCAAAATGTCCATACTACTACCCAAAGCAATCTACAGGTTCAAAGCAATCTCTATTAAATACCAACAGCAGTTTTCACAGAACTAGCTCAAGTAATACTGAAATTTGTATGGGGACACAAAAGACCTTGAATCACCAGAGCAATCTTGGGAAAGAACAAAGCTGGAGGTTGAAACATTTCCAGGTTTCAAGATATACTGCAAAGCTATAGTAATCAAAACGGTATGGTACTGGCACAAAAATAGACATGTAGATCAATAGAACAGAATAGAGAGTCAAGAAATAAACCTGAACAATTAATTAATTAATTAATTAATCTGTGACAAAGGACATAAGACCATACAGTATGGTAAAGATGGTCTCTTCAACAAATGGTGCTGGGAAAATTGGAGTGCTACATGCAAAATAGTGAAACTGGATCACTTTGTAGCACCATACACAAAAATAATCTCCAAATGGATTAAAGAACTAAATGTGAGACCTTAAAACATGAACATCCTAGAAAAGAACACAGGTAGTGATTTATTTGACATTAGCCATAGTAACATTTTTTCAGAAGTGTCTCCCAGGGCAAGGTAAACAAAAGCAAAAATAAAGTATAGAGACTGCATCAAAATAAAAATCTTTTGTACCATGAAGGAAACCATCAACAAAACAAAAAGACAACCAATGGAATGAGAGAAGATATTTGTGAATGATATATCCAATAAGGAGTTAATATCCAAAATATATAAAGAACATACAGAATTCCACACCAAAAAACAATCAAACTGATTAAAAAATGGGCAGAGGACCTGAATAGACATTTTTTTTCTAAAAAGTACATATAGATGGCTTACAGAAACATGAAAAGATGCTCAACATCACTAATTATCATGGAAATGTCAACAAAAACTACGTTGAGACATCACATTACATCTGTCAGAATGGCAAAAAAAAAAAAGAGAGAAAGAGAAATAACAAGTGTTGGTGAAGATGTAATTCTCATGCACTTTTGGTGGGAATGAAAATGGGTATAACTACTATGAAAAACAGTATGGAGTTTCCTCAAAAAATTACAAATAGAAATACTACATGATCCAGTAATTTCATTACTGGGTATATACCCAACAAACATGAAAACACTACATTGTTGGTGGGAATGCAAGCTGGTGTAGCCACTCTGGAAAACAGTATGGAGGTTCCTGAAAAAGTTGAAAATAGAGCTACCCTATGACCCAGCAATCGCACTACTGGGTATTTACCCTAAAGATACAAATGTAGTGATCCAAAGGGGCACATGCATCTGAATGTTTATAGCAGCAATATCAACAATAGTCAAACTATGGAAAGAGCCTGGATGTCCATCAATAGATGAATAGATTAAGAAGATGTGATACAGAGGCGCCTGGGTGGCTCAGTGGGTTAAGCCTCTGCCTTCGGCTCAAGTCGTGATCTCAGGATCCTGGGATCCAGCCCCGCATATGGCTCTCTGCTCAGCAGGGAGCCTGCTTCCCCTTCTCTCTCTGCCTGCCTCTCTGCCTATTTGTGATCTCTCTCTCTGTCAAATAAATAAATAAAATCTTGAAAAAAAAAAAGATGTGATACACACACACACACACACACACACACACACACACACTGGACTACTATGCAGCCATCAAAAAATAAAATCTTGCCATTTGCAATGACGTGGATGGAACTAGAGGGTATTATGCTAAGTGAAATAAGTCAATCAGAGAAAGAAAATTATCATATGATCTCTTTGATATGAGGAATTTGAGAGGCAGGGTGGGGGCTCGTGGAGGGAAGGGAGGGAAAAATGAAACGAGATGGGACCAGGGAGGGAGACAAACCATAAGAGACTCTTAATCTCAGGAAACAAACTGAGAGTTGCTGGAGGGGAGGAGGAAGAGATAGAGTGGTTGGATTATGGACACTGGGGAGGATATGTGCTATGGTGAGTGCTGTGAATTGTGTAAGACTGATGATTCACAGACCTGTACCCCTGAAACAAATAATACATTATATGTTAATAAAAAAAAATACATGCACACCTATGTTTATTTCAGCATTATTTACACTAGCCAAGATATGGCAGCAATTTAAGTGTCCTTCAATAAACAAATGGATACCATAAAAAAGAATAAGATCTTGTCACTTGGAACATTGAGGGACATAGATGGTATTATTTTAAGTAAGACTGAGAAAGATAAGTGCCGTATGATTTCACTCATATGTGGACTCTAAAAAACAAAACAAATGAATAAACAAATGAAAAGCATAATCAGGCCTATAAATACGGAAAACAAACTGATGGCTACCAGAGGTAAGGGGTGATGGGCAAAAGGAGTAAGGAGGAGTGGGAGTACAGACTCCCAGTTATGAAATAAATAAGTCATGGAATAAAAGGCACCATATAGGGAATGTAGTCAATGATGTTGTAATAATATTGCATGGTAACAGTTGGTAACTACACTTGTGATGAATATTACATATAGAGAAATTGAAGCACTATATCGTACACCTGAAACTAATGTAACATTTGTGTGTCAACTGTACTCAAATTAAAAAAAAATTGAAAAATAAATTTCTATTTTATCCTAAGGACAATAAGCAGCAATTGAAATGTTAAATACATATGTAGATATTTAACATATTTAAATGTTAACATATTTTATATTTAACACACACACACACATATATATATTACAACTATTTTCTGTTATGTTTGTGTCCCCTCCAAATTCATATGTTGAAATTCATATGTTGAAATCATCCCAAAGATGATAATACTAGAGCTAAGGCTTTGGAAGGGGCTTAGGTCATAAGTGTGGAGCCCTCATGAATGGGATGAATGTCTTTATAAAAAATGCCCCAGGGAGGGGCACCTGGGTGGCTCAGTGGGTTAAAGCCTCTGCCTTCGGCTCAGGTCATGATTTCAGGGTCCTGGGATCGAGCCCCGCATCGGGTTCTCTGCTCAACGGGGAGCCTGCTTCCCCCTCTCTCTCTGCTTGCCTCTCTGCCTACTTGTGATCTCTCTGTCAAATAAATAAATAAAATATTAAAAAAAAATGCCCCAGGAAGGTCTAGTCTCTTTCATCATCCAAGGATACAAAGTGCTAACTATGAACCAAGAAGGGAGCCCTCATAATAATGTGATCAAGTTGGTGTCTTGATGTTGGACTTTCAGGCTCCAGAACCGTGAAAAATAAATTTGTTGTTTAAACCCTTCAAGAAACAAAACAAAATAAAAATAAAAAAGTATTTTCTAAAACTAACTATATTGCAACAGTAGAAAATTACCATGTAGAATTTTCCTATCTCTGCTGCATATTTTTCACTAGTATACCAATGAGTGCACCCTTATCTGTACCATGTTTATGAATTCACTGTATTTTGACTCTCATGCTTAATCCTTGCAGAAATTAGCTACTCCTTAAGATTATCAATAAACCATAGAAAAGAAAACATAAAGTTGATATTTTCACAAAAACTCCAACATTAAAATTATGCCAGTGCTGTTATAATCATCTTTTATAGAGTTTTTATTTTCCATTATTCATTCTAATCAACAAGGAAAGTTAGAAAGAGGGAGAAAGATCGGTGTTTTGGTATCTGCAGCAGTCCTAGGCCCAAAAAGTCTGGCTAGAAAAGCCAAAGCAAGGCTTCTGAAGATGTGTTAGCACTGTTTCTGGTCTCAGGTATGTTGATCTGATTGTCTAAAGCCTTTAAACCTAGGAGGAAGCAGAAGTAGAGAAGATATCTCTACTTTAGTGTTAATCATGATGACAAGTCCATTTGGAAACACTCAAATACCTAGCAGAATTGAGTCCCAATAGCTAGTGATGGTTCTCCTAAAACTTCTAGAAAGAAAAATGTCTCTATAAAAGGTGAAACTATGAATTAGTTGGGGGAGCATAAATGGATCTACCACTGTAGACAAGGGACTGACTACTTGAATTTTTTCAGGGACGTTGGACATCATGGATTGGCCTCTTGTTTCTTCTGCAGCTCCAGTTCTGCAGCCTTTTGCACGGCTGCATCAACCAACAGTTGGAAGCTGCTGAAGTCCTTGTACTCCTCTGTTAACATAGGTTTGGGAGATGTCATAAGTAAGGGTTCACTAGTGGAAAACTTGACTCTTTTTTTTGGCTGGGCCTTTGGGGTGAGCTTCTGGGCTGGAGACCACTCTGAATCTAGCAGCTTCTCCCCTGACTTCTGGCCCATTGGAAGGAGGCTAAAGGGCAGGCACTGCATTTTGTCTGGATCTCTGGGCCCTGACCTGGCCTGTATAGATGAATCTGTGCCCTGCTCATGGGTCACATCAGCAGCCTTGCCTTTTTGGTGGCACATGGTGATCTGGTTGGGGTCATTTCCATCCTGTTGAAGCATTTCTGGAAGAACACGTCTGCGGGCATTAATAAACCAGTTAGAGATCTGCAGGAAAGACAAATTAGTCTCCTTGGACAGCATTCGCTTCTCTGCTTCTGAAGGGTAGGCCTTAAACCGGTGTTCATACAGCCAATCTCGGAGGATCTTCACTGACTCAGTTGGCAAGTACCCTTTCCGCTTCCTCTTACCCTCTCGTGAGGCAAGAACTTTATCTGCACCAGTGTTACTATTCAATGTGACTGAGGTGTCTTGAGCCAGGCTTTGGTTCTCTGCTGGGCTTTCTTCAGTGGCTTCCATGTTCATGAAGCCTGTCTTCACTATTTTGGGAATCAGGAATGGCTGAGTTAGGACTAACGTGGATCTGGAAGAACCAGTGAGGAAGGCATGGGCCAGTCTCTAAGGAGAACTCTCACCTTTTGCTTCCCAAGCAGATAAACAGTGCTGGTAACTGCTTTGAGCCAGTGGGCTTTGTGATGTCACATCCTTTCTGCCCTGTGTGCTGCCCCTCCCCCCCATTTCCTGGTTCCCCCTTTACTTGCTTTTTTTCTCATAGATTCAAATGCACTTGTCTTTACCTCATCAATTTAAAGCTCTCCAGACTTTTCTCTGCTGCCATCACCAGTTTCTGATAACTTATCAATTCTAATTCTCTTGGTTAAATTTGGCTTTGTATAAGCCTCATTTTCTTCCTTTATGACTTTACTGTGATATTGTTCTTCCTTCTTTTTCCTTATAATTGCATTATTGGCTCATCTCATATCAGAAGCAACTTATCTATTAAATATTAACCTCAATAAAAAGAGTTTAAGTGGTGTATCCTGACTCCTCCCTTTCATATTTAGAGCTGATTTAAGAGTAATTTTTAATTAGACAGTTATTTTTGACACTCTGCCCCTTCGAGTTTTCTTTAAGGCCTTGAAATGTTCAGCTTTGATATGACTTCACTATGCTACTGGAATCTTTATGTCTGTACTTTGGGCTCTGACATCCAGTTGTGATCATTCTCTTTGAGGCTTCAGTCAGAATTCAGGGGTCATTTTAAAAACATGGAACAAGATAGGACTCAAGAAATAATGATCACAAACTTAAATTATTTAAATCTTTCTTGATAGTTTAAGTACATAGAAATTACCCCAGAATTACCATAGAAATTACATAGAATTAACCTGGAATCAGATGAAAATAATTTGTAAATTGTGCATTTTTAATTTCAGATATCTGAAAACAAGAGTTGGCTCTTTCAAGAACACTGTGATCCACTTAGAAGATAATCATGGACTCATGACTACTTAAGGATACTGTATGGTATTACTGATTACTAATTTCAGAGGTTTTTCTGGAGGAAACTCCAGGTCATCATCTTAAGCATCATATATTATCTACAGTTTCTATTTGGAAGGACAATATCATTTTACCCTTAAGAATTCTTAATTAATGTTACTGGGCTGGACATCAAAATATTATCTACTGATTCTTTGGCTGTTGGTAACCTTACCAGTGCTGATTCTCATAGTTTAAAACTTATTGTAAGGGGGATCGATTGAAATACACAATCAAATCTAATGGTCATTTTAGCAAAGCTCCCAAAAACCAGAGAGTGCATATGTTGGCTAAAATCAGAGGTCTCCTTTGAAATACTCTGTGAGTGCTACTATTTCCATCAGCCTTTTGGGTGACTAGAATACAAAAGGCCAAAAACTGAAACTAAAACAAAAAAAAAATTTTCTTCAAACAAAACATAGTGACTTAATAGAAGCAAAAATTGATGCTTGGTTTTGGCTCAAGTCATGATCTCGGGGTTGTGAGATTGAGCCCAACCTTGCACTCAGCACAGAGTCTACTTGAGATTCTTTCTCTCCTTTTCCCTCTGCCCCTCCCTCAATGTGTGTGCATCTACGTGCTCTTTAAATAAATAAATAAAATCTTAAAAAAAAAAACCTTGAAAATAGAACAGGAAAGCTAAGATGGCACTATACATGGTTCTGGTGTTTTCATTCTGGAAACTTTTTTTTTAAATTATGCGGTAATAAAGTTTATTGAACGATAGAGTACAAAGCTTCTGAAGAGGGAGGGTACCCAAGAGGGTTGCCCTGGAATCAAGTTTTGAAAAAATAAAACAGTTCTTAGGACCAGGCCTAATCTTAAAACTTCATATTGGGATATTAATAGAACTCTCATCACTACCATTAAAAATCCTTTAATAGGCTGGAAATCACCCATTCTTTCTTAGATAACTTAGCAACAAAAATGTGCCAATTGAAGGAAAGACTGACCCAGTTAAGGCAAGTTACTCACAACAAGATGGAAGAACAGACCTCTAGTGAGTAAGGTTTCAGTTCAATACAAAACAATATGGATTGTCATAGGGAAATGGGCGGTTCCCAGCAAAAAAAGGTTTTTGTTTCTCTTAAAGAAAGGGTTGGGGTAAGAGATTAGGCAAATAAAATATCTATTAAAGTCATGTAATACTATTTGAAGATAAAATATGAGATCAAATTGTTGATTTGATTATTGTTAAAGAACAACCAAAGCTGGACAGTAGTTGAAGTGGTAAAAACAAATATTATTCATGCCTACTATAATAAGGAAAAAGAGATTTCAGTACAGTAGTTTCCCCTTATCTGTAAAGGATATGTTCCAAGACGTACAGAGGGTGCCTGAAACAGAGGATGATACTGAACCCTATATATACAGTTCTTTCATATGCAGATATTCCTATTGAGTGGGAGAGCAAGTTCTTGTCTCATGGAGTCAGAGTCCAAGAATGAATCTTGCGGACAAAGGAGAGTGAGCAAAGCGATAGAAGTTTATTAAGGAAAAAAAAAGAAGTTTGTTAAGCAAGGATACAGAAAAAGCTCTCAGAAGTGAAAGGGGTTCCAACAGGGTTGCCACTGAGGGCCTTTAGGGTTGATCTTTTATAGAAAGTTAACCAGGAAACTTAAATCTTTTTTACTTTTTTACTGAGAGCCCCTTTGTGTAAGCAGGACTAGTGATAACATCTTTAATGGCTTACTTCTTTTTAGGGTCTGTTTATTTTCTGTTGACCACAGGAGACTGTCATAAATACAACTCCCCCCTCAGACACCTAAGGCGGGGGGGTGTGGGGTCTGGAGTGTTCCTTTATCTCTGGTCTCCTTTCATCTCCCACATTTTGAATTTTGTAAGTCTGATCCCATGCCCCCTACCTATCTCTCCCTACCTAGCCCTGCCTGTCCCTTATTCACTATGATTAAAATTTAATTTTTAAATTAGGCACAGTAAGAGAGTAACAAAAATATCTAATAATAAAATGGAAAAATAGAACAATATTCTGTAATAAAAGTTATGTGAATATGGTCTTTCTCTCAAAGTATCTCATTTTACTGTACTCACCCTTATTTCCATAATAATGTAAAATAATAAAATGCCGATGTGATGAGCTGATATGAGGTAAATGACATAGGCATTATGGCATAATGTTTAGACTACTATTGACCTTCTGACAATATGTCAGAAAAAAAGATCATCTGCTTCCAGACCAAAGTTGACTGTGGGTAACTGAAATGAAGGAAAGCAAAACCATGGATAAAAGGGACTAGTAAATAGAACCAGGCTCAATTCCAAGTAAAACATGGGCAAGTGGGAATTTATACCTAAGGAGCACAGTGGGAGCTGGTGACTGGAAAATTATTAATAGGAAACATCAGGGATAAGGGAGGACTCTGGCTAAACTGACCCAACAGGATTCTTGCTGAAGGGTGATCAGATATCAACTGAGGAATGATAGAGAATAAGGAACCTGATTTGATATTGAGGGTGGTCAGATATGGAGGACAGGAGATACTGGCTAAAATGATTTCACAGAATTTTTTGCTAATATTGGACAATGCATAGATGAATGTGGAAGTCCAAAACCCCAAGATTTGAGGCCTAGTTGAAAAAGAGTTCAGGGAAGTCTCAGTATAAGTTTGGCGAAGAAGAGAAAATATACTTTGTCGGGTATATTTGTTTCAAAAGCATGAGTAGGAGATCAGGGATCTTCAACATAAACATCTATGTTGCTTTGATAATTGTGTTCTCAAGTAATATCCTAAAATACCTATGAAGTGCAAAGTTATTAACTACATTTTTAGAAATTTATTTCTTCACCAGAGCAAATTAAGAAAAACAATGAACAAATAAAGACTTCACTTAACTTTAACGAAAAGAAAAAAATTAAAATTTGATAAAAGGTAATAAATGCTCTATTGAATTATAAAAAGAAAATAAATGAGTACATAGAATAAATAGAACAAATGCTCCTACAGAATGCTTTTCAACTTTTATTCTAAAGAAATAACTCAAAAACAAACCAAAGGATGTAATTCGTCATATTCAAAGCTAGCATAACTCTATAACCTATAACTATATAACTATATAAGCATAACTATATAACCTTATTTTGTTTTTTTCTTTTTCCTCCCTGGTTTTAATTATGCCATGACAGCTTAAAACAAGTAGAATAAATTGTTTTGGCTATTGCTGCCATGCACACACGTGCTTTAATTCTTTAAGTGAGTTTAAAAGATTTTTCATAAGAGATAAGAAAAAAAGTTATTTTTTATAGCTTTACATCTAAGAACAATGAGAAAGATAATGAGTTTTTTGAAATTTATTTTAAAAAGATCAGTTTATAATGATGTACTATTTGTTGGTTAATTGAACACAATAATAAAAATAAATTTAAAAATAAAAAGCAATTTAAAGCATAATATTCTTGATTTTAATAAATATAAAATTCATATAGCATAGATTTCTATTTTTTAAAAGTTTCATAATTATTAGGAAAGCAGATCATTAATTTTTAGGCCTAATGACAAATTGTCCTATGTCTAAGCCTGTCCATAACATTATATACAGAGTAAACAGAACACACTTGTGAATTAATTAATACATCACTACAATTATCTTTGTGAAGACAAAGTGAGGCATAATAAAACTTAATACACCTAACACATAAAACCTATTTGACTATAAGTTGCTCTTTAGATGTAGGACAAATGACTACAGGATGGCAGTGTCAAAGTATGGCACACTTAGGCCATAAACTGTTAATGAAAAGTCTTGCATTTACCTCTCAGCAACATCTAAATGGTAATCCGATTTCACACCTTGAGTGCTTATAGCACATTTCTACTAGAGAAAGAAAAAAAAGTTCAGTGAATTTTAAAAAATGTTACCCAGCAGGGCTTTCAAATGCATAATTTACTATTTTGACTGGTTATTAATGGATAATAATAAACTCCTGGCTGAATGCAATCTCATAAATCCAGGATCAAAAATGGGAATTGCACCATAAGATGATAAATAGGCAACTTTATTATACTAATTTTCCTCTAAGTAATTACAGTAAAATAAAAAAATGTAGCTATAAGAATAGCAATTTTGACATTCTGCTTGTGCAGAGCAAGGTTTTTATAGACAAAGAATCTTTGGAGATATAGCTGCCCATACTTCTGTAGCAATGTTATATCAGCAATACTTAAGTTCCTGCTTAGGTTAGATGGCCTTCAATGGGTAATATATTTTCATAGCTTTCATTGCTATTTGCCTTCTTAATATATTTATAACCCTCAGGTAGGTATCTATTGACTTGCTATGTTGATCAAGTCATAAATATGGTTACTGGGCATATGAGTCTGGATATCATGGAGGAGGCTTGGAGATGAGAATGGCAAATGCACAGATAACTGTAAGCAATGTCTAAGGCCAGGACAAACCTCAAATTTTTCTAAATGTTATTGATTGATTTAAAACAAAAGTTATTTCAAATTGTTATCCTTCATTATTTCTTTTAATGTAAAATTGGCTAATATTAGTTCATAATGAATTTATAAAAATGAATTTATAAAAAAATCTGCTTTTGTTTCTTTCATTATAATGGCATCAAAATGGAAATTTACTAAATTGAATAAAATATTCAGTTAACATCTTCAAATCTTTGTAATATTCATCTGCCCAGTTACCTAGTGAAAATCTGCATTTGGATATGTAATGGACATCTCAAACTTAAGGTGAGCAAAACTGATCTCCTGTTTTCCCCTTTAAATCTGCTCCTTCCCACTCTTTGTTTTCCCCCTTCTCAGTAAATGACAATGCCATTATTTAGCAGCTGAGGCAAAAGTTTGAATTCATTTGTGTTATTTAGAAATTGAGCTAAGACACAAGTAACTGAGTAAACACAGGATTAGTTTTCTAAAATATTTTTAGGTATGGGCAACTCCTATTATTCATTCAAGAGCTTAAGATATGTTTTTAAAAAGCATCTTAGCCTTCTCCCGCCACCCACCCATTCCGGGTAGCAGAAAGAAGAAAAGGACAAGGTCAGTAGAGTATATATCTCAGTTGAGCCTATTCCTTTTAAGTGCTTTTCCTGAAGATCCACCCAACAATTTTAACCTTGCGTGTTCTTGACCACCTCCATTTGAAAGAGAAGTTGGAAAATGTAATTCCTCCTCTTCCTCCACCCCCCTCCTCATTCTCCTTTGATTAACCTTAGAAAATTGCCACCTCCAATAATGAGCTTTTGTTATTAAGGAAGAAGGGGGCAGCCAGCAATCTCTTCCTTATTATCTCTGCAGTCTTTCTTTTTCTTATGCCCTACTTTCAGTCCATAAGAAGATCTCGTAATTTCTTCTATAAAAAATGCATCTAAAATATGACCACTTTTCATCACTTTATCTGCTACAGCCTTGTTGCAAGCCATTATCTCTCATCTGTATTATGCCAATAGCCTCTAATTAGTCTCTATATTGGCTACCACCTGCACTATTCTCGGCACTGAAGCCATTTGATCAGTCCAAAAGTCTTGACATACTTCTGCTCAAAATTTTCCAATGCGTTTCTCTTTCATTCACAGTAAAATTAAGAGCATTTGCAATGGTTTAAAAGGACCTATTGTCAGACCCTCTATCTTCAGCTCCTACTATTTTCTCTGTTGATTACTATGCTCTACCTTAACTTACCTTCTTCCCATTTCTCTTACAAGCCAGGCATATCCCTGTTTTAAGAGCTTTGCATTGACTTTTCCCTCTATCTTCCTTTTACTTATACCTAACTTCTACCTCTTCATCATAAGGTCTTTATGCTAGTTCTCCTGCTCTCACTCTCCATCCTTTTCTTACCTCTCTTCTCTATATTTTCCCCTATGGCCTTTTCAGATGCTTTTGTTGGTATTATTATCCCTACTTTCTACCTACTCTTCAACTCTTCTCCTAAACTTCCATATGGCTAACTCCACCTCTTTCAAACCATTGAACACCTGTGGAAAATTGAACATTGCAAACACCTGTTTCTGATACCCCTGACCTTGATATGCCCTGTTATTTCCCTCATACTATTTATCATCTAACATTCTATATTGCTTACATATAACTTATGTTTATTATCCCTCCCTCCTTTAGAATGTGAGGACCATGAGGGCATTTAAAAAATAATTCATAAATAAACCCCTATATTTTGACAAAATTCTTTCAATTATTAAATTGACATGCCACATTAATCAAATTATCATAATTACCCCTTTCAACAATATAACATCAACAATTCTCAGTCTCTCAATTCTAAATCATATACAATAATTAGGAAGAATAAGAATTTGTGTCTATTTTAATATACATTATATTTATAACTGAGAGAGACCAAGAAACCCATGCCCATGGAACATATAGCAAAATAACTTATTTGAAATAGAATAGAATATCCTCCAGTCCCATCCATGTTGATGCAAAAGTTGGGTATTCATCCTTTCTAATGGCTGAGTAATATTCTGTTGTATATATAGACAACGTCTTCTTTATCATATGGTTTCACTTACTTGTGGAACATAAGGAATAACATGGAGGATATTAGGAGAATGAAAGGAAAAGTGAAGGGGGGAAAATCAGAGAGGGAGTCGAATCATGAGAGACAGTGGACTCCGAGAAACAAACCGGGGATTTTAGAGAGGAGAGGGTTGGGGAGATGGGTGAGCCTGGTGGTGGGTATTAAGGAGGGTATTATATGGGTGTTATATGTAAACATATAACACTGGTGTTATATGTAAACAATGAATCTTGGAACACTACATCAAAAACTAATGATGTATTGTATGGTGACTAACATAACACAATAAAAACAAAACAAAAAAACAACAAAAAAAGAATAGAATAGACACTCATTTTTTAATATATGATTTGCTCCTTCCTCACATTAAGCCAGAGGCACCCACTGCCTCAAAGAGTATGAAAAAGGTTCTAGAGACAATATTAAGAAAAATTTTTAAAAAACACTCATTTCTGAACTCCAAAATAGACTATTTTTAAAACAAAAAAATGGATACAATTTTTAAAAAAATCCTTGCTCTTAATTTCAAGAGCTGGACAGGGGCACCTGGGTGGCTCAGTGGGTTAAGCCTCTGCCTTCAGCTCAGGTCATGATCTCAGGGTCCTGGGATCGAGCCCCGCATCGGGCTCTCTGCTCAGCGGGGAGCCTGCTTCCCCCCTCCCTCTGCCTGCCTCTCTGTCTACTTGTGCTCTCTCCCTCTCTCTGTCAAATAAATAAATAAAATCTTTAAAAAAAAAATTCAAGAGCTGGACAATTGAAAGAGAAAAATTTTTTTTTCAGAATTGTTCAACTACTGTGCTTCAAAATTTCTATGACTAAGGTTGGAAGACAAAAATATAAACTTTATGCAAGTTTAACATAATGAAGGACACTAAATGTGGTACAAGGGCAATATCTACCATGGAGGGAGGCAAGAAAAACACTACACAGGAATAAGAAGGAGATAGAAATATTCAAAGCAAACAGGAGTAGGTCCCTGGTTGTATGGAAAAATAGAATTCTAAGATTGGTGGTGTGAGTAAAAGAAGATAATAGATTTTTGCATCACTTCTTATTAGGAACTCTGGGACAAGGTATCATTACGGTGTGTAATATATCAACGTGAGATGGCTACAGCATACTACAACTGTAGGGGCTGAACATTTAGGTGAAAAGATTATCTAAGATAATTATTTTCTCTATTTCACACTGTTGTAGTAGGCCATGGAAGGGAACCAGACATTTCCACATGATCTAAAAATGTATTTTTTTAAAAAAGGAAATGTTTTTAAATGCCCCCCAATTATAAAAGTGTTGAGAGAGCTAATGGCCAAAATAGGTTTGGGCTTAAGGCAAAGAGAGCTCAAAGTCTATTGTCCTTAAGAATAGAGGACCTGGCAAGTCCAGAAGTACCAGCAGTCAATGTTAGCTCATAATCAAAACAGATGCGGTCAGTCGGAACAAAGTAGGTAAGTCAGAGATAGAGGTTGGCACTACAAACTTAATGTGGTAAGACACTAACAGAGATTGATGGTGTTCCAGAGGACAGTACATACTGTCTTCCAGTGTGTTGATATTTCTCCTGCATTCAAGTCCAAACAGAAACCAGAATATAGAGGCATAATTTGATATATCTTATATAAATGCTGTATATGTTTTATAATTTATTCACTAAAACTCAAAGGTGAAGAAATACAACTTCCTATATTTTCTTTACAAATAACTGCATAGAGGCCATGATAAAATAGAAAAGCGGAGAGAAGAGGAAGATTATATTTTGGAATAATATTTCCTTTCTATACCACTTAAACTTCTTTCAGAACTCAGGATTTCACTAGTAAAGTAGCTGAGAAAAGAAAAGAAATAGATATTGCTCTTTAAGGAACTGAATGTTAGGCCTCTAGGGGATGCTTGAATCTTAATATGAGAAATTTTTGAGTAGGGTGCTGGTTTTCTAAAAAAGTTACTTGGTAATTTTAGCATTTCATTATATAAGTAAAATATAGGCAAAAAGCTCTGCACTAACACAATTTACATCAAATATAAAGTCTACCTCCCCTGCCTACTCTTTCTAGGTAGAAAACCTGTCCCTGAATGGCAGGATAATATATTTGCTACAGTTTTCCCAGGAAACAGGAGACCTACTCACATGAGAATTTGAGATAATTCAATAAAGGGAGTATTCACAGTTTTGTGGCAAAATAAAGAACAACAAGGCAGATTAGGGAACCTGGCAATTAGAAACAGAAGGAAGTAATTGCCACTATGAGTTCTGAAGGTGCAAAAAAGAAGAAATGGTAATACTGAAACAGAGCTGGAGCCATGGAAGGACTTCCAAACAGGAGCTATCATCATTTTACTTTATTTTATTATTTTCTTTTGCCACAAACCCCTTTGCCTGTAAAAATATATGAATCCCATCTCAGAATGCTTCTTTTTTATTAAGAATATTTTATTATGGTAAAAGCTTGAAATGTACCCTCTTACCACATTTTAAGTGTACAATGCTATATTTTTGACTAAAGGTACAATGTTGTTCAGCAGATCTCTAGAACTTATCCAACTTGCTTAACTGAAACTTTGTGTCCATTGATTAGTAATTCTCTATTCTACACCCCTCTGCAGCCACTGGCAACCACCATTCTATTCTTTCATGGAGTGAGTTTTACTAATTTAGATAGTTCACATAAGTGTAATCATGCAACATTTGTCCCTCTGTGACTGGTTTATTTCACCTACCATAATGTTCTCAGGTTTATCTATGTTATAGCATATTGCAGAATTTCCTTCTTTTTAAAGGCTGAATAGCATTTCATTGCATGTGTATAACACACTTTCTTTATCCATTCATCCAAAGATGAACATGTAAGTTGTTTCCATCTCTTGGCTATTATGAATAGTGATGCAATGAACAGGGGAGGTCTAATAGCTCTTCAAGATCCTGATTTCAATTCTTTAAAAAAATTCCCAGACATGGGATTGCTGAACCATATGGTAGTTCTACTTTTAATTTTTTTCGAGGACTCTCCACACTGTTTTCCATAGAGACTGTGAGGTGACATCTCATTGTGGGTTTTTGTTTTGTTTTGTTTTGTTTTTGTTTTTGTTTTGTTTGTTTTTAGTAGGCTCCACTCCCAGTGTGGAGCCCAGTGTGGGGCTTGAACTCATGACCCTGAGATCAAGACCTGAGCTGAGATCAAGTGTTGGATGCTTAACAGACTGAACCAACCAAAAGCCCCTCATTGTGGTTTTGATTTTTATTTTTTCTGGTACTTAGTGATATTGGGCATTTTTACCTGAGGTAGTCCCAAATGTTTTCTTACATCTACTTTTGGTGCCTTATTTATGAACTCATTACAAAGATAAACACCATGTACCTTTTCTCATGTTTTATTCTGGGAATTTTATAGTTTCAGATCATATGATTAGTTTTTAACTTATTTTGAGTTGCTTTTTGTGTCATGTGTTGTGAACTATGGGTCTAATTTGACTCTTTTGCATGTGGATATCCAGTTTTCATAACACCATTTGTTGAGAGATTATCCCTTTCCCGTCGGCATTCGTGTCAAAGTCAGTTGACTGTGTGTACATGAATTTATATATGGCCTCTTTATTCTGATCCACTGGTTTCTTTTTTTAAGATTTTATTTATTTATTTGAGAGAGAGAGTGTGAGCATGAACATGAGCAGGGGGAAGGGCAGAGGGAGAGGGAGAAGCAGACTCCCCTGCTGAGCAAGAAACCTGATGTGAGGCTGGATCCCAGGACCCTGGGATCATGACATGAGCCAAAGGTAGATGCTTAACTGACTGAACCACCCAGGTGCCCGATCCACTGGTTTCTATCATTTTTTTTTTTTAGTTCCATACCAATTACTGTGGCTTTATAATTTATTTCAAAACCAAGAAGTATATGCCTCCAGGATTGTTTTTCTTCCTGAAGAATGATTTGACTGTTCATGATGTTTTGTGGCTACATATGAAATTTATTTTTTTCTATTTTCAGCCCTAGATATAAATTTTTATGTGCTGTGAATGAGTTGTGAATATAATTTCCACATATCACAAGCAGATTATAAATATGTATTAACATCCTCCTCCTTACTTTTTGGCAATAAATATCATATTGCATGGAGCACTGGGTGTGGTACATGAACAATGAATCTTGTAACACTGAAAAAATAAATAAAAGTATTTGGGAAAAAAGAGAATATTTTATGGGTTTTACAGCTAATTTGTGATCTGCAATGAACTTTTTGAAGAACACATTATCTTATGAGTGAGAACAGCTGTCAAATAAATGTATTTGTAATGTCAGGGGTTTCATTACTACATGACTGGAGGCTAAAGTCTAGGTACTAAACTACTTCTGGGTTTACATCTCTCAGAAAGCTTTTAAAATATGGGGTATGTGCCTTGCAACTTTCATTACTTTTCCTTTTTAAATTAATAATTTAACTTAAATTTCTTATGACCTCATTATTACTCACCTATTTCACTAAAGAGTCATTGCGGGATTGAAATTTATAACTTTACAGGCAAGGAAAATAGAAATATTAACCAGTGGCTTTGAGTTACAGAGCAATAGCTGTGATTTGGAAGCTAATCCTGAAGCAATATGGATTTATGTCATTAGACATCTTTTTGTATTTAAAACTGAAGAAAAGATTTTAATCCTTTCTCAGAATATTTCATATCCTGTGAATTTTTTCCTATTAGGCAATGAAACTATAATATTTAGTTTGAATATATAAACATTGAGTATATAAACACATAATATAGAAAAAATTGTTGTAATTCAAAATAAAATAATATAACTAGCTGAGAACATTTCATTATAAATGGAATTCTGCTATAACATTAAAAAGGTACATTAATAAAATTAGTCTTAGAAACTCCTTCTTTATGTACTTAAATCTGTATTTTGTATAAATCGGACCATTCCAATATTGTTACCTGAAATATATTATTTTATTGGAAAAATGGTAAATATTGTATGCATAGTTTCTTTTCTGACAAACTATTCTTGAATATTTATTTTTTTCTGACTTTGCTGATCTATGTAAGTTTTAGAATTGACAATTCTATTATTCAAATTATAGGGCATTTCTGTTTTTAACACAATACTATAGTCTATCAAAATATTTTGTAAATCCAATTTCACATTAGATGGTTTTAGATCATAAAACTTGAGTGTTCTACGTAGTTTTCATTAAGAGATATCATTAGAAGGGCACCTGGGTGGCTCAATCACTAAGCATCTGCCTTCAGCTCAGGTCATGATCCCAGGGTCCTGGGATCGAGCCCTGCATTGGGCTCCCTGCTTGGCAGGAAGCCTGCTTCTCCCTCTCACTCTCCCCCTGCTTGTATTCCCTCTCTCCCAGTCTCTCTCTCTCTGTCAAGTAAATAAATAAAATCTTTAAAAAAAGAGATATCATTAGAGATATTTAAATGCACATCATTATTTGTAAACCAAATCATAGTAATTTTATAGATCACTGGTATTTATAAAATGCAATTTCTTCCTTCACTCCTATGTGCACACATTTTTTGGTTCTATCACTGATTTCTGGTGTTACCGTTTTAATTAATACTATCAACTCTGGTAAAAGTGAGAACTATGGATTTATTTGCCTATATTCAAAAGCAGAAAGCCATTGAAGGACACAGAGATTTAAATCTTGATAAGCTCTACTGTAAGTCAAAATAAATTGACAAAACTTGTATCAGGTTACATCCATCAAAACCTCATAATACTTCATCAATAAATGCCATAATAGTATGTGTTTATGCTTTTAACTAGTTATATCTATATTGCATTATGACATAAAATTTAAAAATAACAAACGTAGTCCAAACTTTCCTGTCACAATTGTTCGTAGCAACTTGTTTCATCTTTTTTTCCCCATAATTTGAATGATTGTGTTTGAGGCCTATAGAACACTCAGTGCAAAAAAATACATTTAATGTATTCCTGGATATAGATCTAGCTTCTGTCTTAATATTAATGTGAATAAATCTCCTCATTAAGACCAGCAATAAACTCAAGGTGAAACATAAAAACTACCCTTTTTTTTTAAATAGATGGCTGTTGGTTAAGATTTTATAACAAATAAACCAAGGGAGACATACACATACACACAGAAACACATATATACATATTTATGTGTATAAATTATAGTGTGATTAATAAATAATAAGAAACATAGAAGATATATGAAATCATCCATATGTAATCTTCTGGGTTGTCTCAGTATTTTTTTTCCAGTAGAGATACCCGTTTAGTTCTTTAATATTTTTTCCCATCTGATTTATTATTGAGTCGAGATTGCTAAGAAGTAGCCGAAAATCCAAGATTTCCGTTCAAACAAAATTCTATTCAAACAAATATTCTAGTTTCTAGTTTATTTAATTACGGTAATAATTATAATAATAATCACCTTAATTCTAGGTGTCAATTGGGGCATTTGCAAATTATCTGACTGACAGTTACAGCTTATTTGGGTTCTTTGTCATTGTCATCTAAAAAAAAAAAGTATGCTGCATTTTAAAAACAAATTCATGTGTTTTCCTTTCTCACCTTAATTTTTTCTCTACTTTATGTTATTATTTGGGATATTAACTTAAAACTATAAAGCTCTGGAAGACTGGGGACAATTTGGTTAGAAAATGGTTTATCCTATTTTTAATTGGCTATAGGAGTCCCTGAATCAAGGCCTTCCTCACCTGAGGACTTAATATGTTCTTATTGCAGAATATGTAGCCTCCTATGTTTAGACAGTTGGACAGCAATTTTCGTATTCAGGTAGAATTCATCATATGTTTTTTGAAATACATTTAAGACTCCTAAAATTTGGAGGAGAGAGAGAGAGAATATTGTCCAATATACATATTCAAATGTTTATAGCCAAAAATTTAGAAGCATTTTTCTGATTAAAATATTGCCTCCATTTAAAAACATATATAAATTGAAAAAGTAAACATTGGTGGATATTATATTGTATAGTACTTATAGAAAAAGTTTGTTTTAAACCTACACCCTTAGTTTGCCTATACTGAAAGATGACTGGGTCACCTGGGTGACTCAGTTGGTTAAGCATCTGACTTTTGATTTTGGCTCAGGTCATGATCTCAGGGCTGTGAGATCAAGCCCCGCATTGGGCTCCACATTGAGTGTGGGGCTTGCCTGGGATTCTCTCTCTTCCTCTCACTCTCCTTCTACCCTTCCCCCCTGCACTCTTTCTCTCTCTTTCTCTCTCTAAAAAGAAAGAAAAAGAAAGAAAGAAAGAAGAGAAAAGAAAGAAAGAAAGAGAAAAAGAAAGAAGAAAGAAAGAAAAGAAAGAATTATAAATAATCCCACAATATAGGTTAAACAAAGGAGCAGGGAATAATTTCATGTATGGGGTAAAATTATCTGAAAAATTTCTAATTCTTCAATACTATTTCCCAGTGTTTGAGTTCAGAAATTTCTTAGTAAACTCCTAAAATTGACTTGAAATTAACAATTTTAATGGTTTTAATCTTTTCCTAACAGTAAATTTATTTATGTCCTGACAGACCGCAGCAAAAAAGAAGCAAACTGATTCCCCTTTTTCTGGTAAAATGAGAATAAGATTTATGTGAAAAGTAGAGAAAGTGGAAACATCTACGTTTTCTGTTCCCAGTGATTTGGAATGTAGGAAGATAGAGGCAGGGAATGTAGATGGTTAATATCCAGGCTTCATTTTTCTGGACCAAAATACCAAAAAGGAGGGATGTGTTAGATATGTTTAATATAAACCCAAAATAAGCGAACATTTTAGACTTTGTTCTTTGTTTACCCTCGCCAAATTAACATACAGTACTTATGAGAATGATAAAAACTTTTCCAGAAATGTTGGTGCAGCAAGAATATCTGAGTCAAAGACTGAATGGAATAAAAGGCAGTTTTGGAAATTTCTGAACTAATTGAACCTCAATAAAAAGAGAAAATGAACACCTTATTTATACCCATAATCAGACTAGCTACTCTAAAATGTAGATCAGCATAGTAATCAGCTCAAGAACATGGATAGCTTGATTTACAACATGAGGACTCAGTAAGCTTTTATATTCACCCAGACAGCATTGTGATAAGGAAGAAAGGATGAGGGGAAAAATCATGATAGAAAATTGGAATCTTAACTGAATTGGTTACCAAATAATAAACTTTATAAATCAAATGGAGAGGAAGCTTACATTCCCAGACCGAAAATCTAGCTTCCCAAGTCTGTCTCAATACTCTCAACAGGGGTTGAGACAAGGGTCAAATTTACAGTAAAGATAAACCTTTGGGGCCCCTAGGTGGCTCAGTCCTTAAGCATCTGCCTTCAGCTCAGGACATGATGCCCGGGTCCTGGGATAGAGCCCTGCGTCAGGCTCCCTATTCAGCAGGAAGCCTACTTCTCCCTCTCCCACTCCCCCTGCTTGTGTTCCCTCTCTCATTATCTTTCTCTCTGTCACATAAATAAACAAATAAATAAAATCTTTATTAAAAAAAGATAAAGTTTTAGTTTTTGAGGTCCTTTACTTGCATGGACTCAATTTTCATTTTGTATGTGCATGGCATTGTTGAGAAAGCATTTTTCTGTTTCTGCATAATTATAGCCTTTTAAAGCCAATTTTAGTGAAACTTGGGACCTGGGATAAATACAAGTTTTAGAAGTTAATTTATGACTAATGTATGACTAATTTATAATTTACAAAGTGAGAAAAACAGAGTTATTTCTCTGGATGTATGTGTTTATATTTCAAGGGGGGATGAGAACTAGAGTTATTCCTGGGTTTTAAAGCTGGAGACTTTGGTGTTATATTTCCTCTGAAGAGATTTATTTTTAGCTCAAATGGTAAGAATTAAGACTCCTTCTCCCTACATTTCTAATGAGACTACTAGAAGTGGGTGGGGGAAGAGCTGCCTGTCTCTCTTCTCTCTTGTCATGCTGTACCAGAAACCTCATGTTGATATTAAAATATATATACATATACATATATATATGTGTATATATATATTCACACACATATAGTATATGTATTATATATACATGTAATATGTATATTCATACATATATGTAATTACATAATACATGTAAATGATACAGATGTAGATATATCCATTACATATAACATAAATTTTGGAAATTTATGTAATTACAAATTATATAAATTTCAGACCACACAAAACATGTTCAAGAGGGAACCCTAGGAACTAAAATTAAGAATACATCTTTTAAGACTCCTACTGTGCAAGAATGGGGCTGAAATGATTTATGTTACAAATAAGATGCAGATTTCCCAATCTACTACTTCAACAGGGCTCAAGAGGAAATAGTTTTTACTTGAATAAAAGGTTGAACTCCAATGACCTTCTTCCATGAACAGAAGTCAAAGGAGAGTTCCACATGCTTGAAGCAAGTCTGAATACTCCTTAGAATGGGTCAATAGTGAGTTCTTCAGTTATGGGATACTGTATCTCACTGGAAAGCATAGGATAGCAGCATTTCTCATCCTCTACAGCTCCAAGTTGTGCAAGCTAAATTCAAGTTAAGTTTGACCTACAGGGTTGAACACTCCTTTACTTCACCCAGCTACTACTTAGACAGCAGAAGTTCACTTCCAGATGCAACAGCCTAAAAATACTAAGGTCTTAATTGTTCTTGTTTCAGCTCACTGACAAGGAACAGGTTTAACAATGGAAAAGAAAGCTGAGAAGACTGGAGACTGCTGTCCAAGCTAACTGTCCTGCTTATAAAGTGGGGAGTGGGGTCAGTCTTACATCATTGGCCTACGGTCTCCAACCCAGCTCCGAAGCAGAAGTACAGAGATTTTTTTCAAGGAGAAATACAGCCCAGAACACAGAGCCCTGAAGTTGTACACAAATAAACTGACTTTATTTGAAACAAATTTTGGGGAAATTCAAGATAAAGGATGTTCTCCAAAACAATGTAGATTTTAATGGTAAGAGGAGGCTGGTAGCTTCATTGGAGTTACAAGATAAATCATAGGCCAGCTAGTTTACCAGAGAGAACCAGGGAAATGAAACAGCTAAGAAAAACAACGAACACTAAATTACTCAAAAAACTACTCTGAAAAGGAATAGAAAATTATTAAGATTAGATTTCGAAGCAATCTGTGCCCCAATAAATTTTCAAAATCAGTAGAGCAATTATCTGTCAATTAACATAATCTTAAAGGTGTGTGTGATTAGAGCAGAGGCAAAAAGCTTAAAGAAGAGATTAAACAACACAAATCTGCTAACCTTTTATTCAAGTAAGAACTATTTCCTCTTGAGCCCTGTTGAAGGAGTAGATTGGGAAATCTGCATCTTATTTGTAACATAAATCATTTCAGCCCCATTCTTGGAGAGTAGGAGTCTTAAAAGATGTATTCTTAATTTTAGTAGAGGATGAGAAATGCTGCTATCACCCCAGAATGACTATGAGCATGCCCAAGGCTGAACTCTCTGAAAAGCAACATTATAACCTTCACAATGAAGGAGAAATAAAATTTATTAAAATAGTTCAGTGAAATCATTAAATAAAAAAAAAAAACACCAAGAAAAACAAGCCTGGGGGTGAGGGTATCAGGATCCAGAGTTGGTACAATATATTGCATAATATGAAAACTTTTAAACAAAACATCTTGAGACATGCAAAGAGACACATAAATGTGATACATGTATGGGGGAAAGGAAATAGTGTAAGCAGCAGAAACTACTTCTGAGATGGCCATATTTCAAACTTAGCTAACAAAGACTTCCAACGGTCATTTTAAATATGTTCAAATAACTAAATAAAGCCATTATTTAAAAAAGAAACAAAGGCAGGCTATATCATCAATTTAATAATATGATTAAAGTGATAGAAAATATTTTAAAAGATGGAAATTCCGAAGTTGTACCTTGAGTGAAATGAAACATTTATAAAGAGGCTTAACAGTAGATTTGAACTAGAAAGAGAGTCAGCAAATTTGAAGACAGATTGATAGAGACTATGCAATCCCAAGTATAGAGGGGAAGAATAATAGTCTCAGAGAAATGTGGGACACCATTAAAGACATCAAGAAACATATAATGGGAGTTACAAAAAGAGAGGAAAGAGAAAATGGCAGATAAAATATTTAAATTAACAAGAACTAAAAATCCCCAGATTTAATTAAGAATTAATCTACAGATCCAAGAAATTCAATGAACTCAAAGTGGAATAAAAACATGGTATTCTACATCCAGACATACCACAGTAAAAATATTGAAAGACAAAGAAAGTTTTGAAAGCAGCAAGAGAAAATGACTCAGGTAGAAGGAACTCAAATAAAATTAACGGCTGACTTCTCATCAGAAATAATGTAAACCAGAAGATATTAGGATGATATATTCAAATAGTTTCCCTTGCAGACCTTCAGAATAGTGATTTGTTTCCCTTACCCTTCATACACCCAGACAAGAGACAAGAGTTGAGATGAGTCACCCTTGCTTTACATCGCTGCTTCCAAATTTTTCCTCTTCTTTCCTCTCTAGATCCTTCTAGCTTTGAATCCCATGTTCCCAGGACACACTACTTTACCTCATTTTTGAGCCATCCACTGCCCTTATTTTGTGCCATCTAATTTTTTCATGTTTTTCTCTTATGTGCCACTTTCTGTGATAATACTCACATCTTAATTCTATGTGATTTTAATATTCACTTTGATGATCCAAAATCTTGCTTCTCAATTAATTAATTTCTTCCTCTCCAATAAACTTTTTCAATATTTACTTCAGCTGCTCAAACCCATAACTATAACCTAGACTTTGTCATTATTAATAATATCACTTTCCAGTCATGGCATCCTGTTTTACCATCTCATTCTCACCAATGCAGTAGTTTCCACCATTACTTTAACCATATCTGACTATAATCTATTGAAGCTAGTATTTTTTTTACCTTAACTTACCTGCCACTGATGTTCACTCTTTTATTCTTAATCAGTTTAAATTACACACTACATCACAATCATCACTATGTTTTTAGACAGATCAACTCTTTTTCATCATTTTCATTTTCTGTCATACTCCAAGGACTAAAGTAAAGTCAAACAGTTTTTATTTCATGACGACATAGTATAGGTGAACAGAGATGAAGAAAAAAAAACAATCATGTTGATTAGCTGCACTTTGCATTCATAAACAAATGCCTCAGGTGAGACCTTAAATGCTGTCTGGCTACTGCACTATATTTCCCAATTACTCTCCTACTATCTCTGTTGAGAACTTTGTCCTTTTTCTTTTCTTCTGAAATCTCAGACACTTCCTCACTCTTACTCATTCTCAAACTGCGAAATTGAAATAATCAAAAGAAAACACCCATAAACTTTCATAAGCCTACATTTTTTCCCTAATATCACCTTTTATTTTTTATTTTTTATTTATTTTTTCCAATTAATTTTATTTTATTTTTTCAGTGTTCCAAGATTCATTGTTCATGTACCACACCCAGTTCTCCCTGCAATACATGCCCTCCTCAATAGGCTCACCCAATCCCCCACCCTTCTCCCCTCCAAAACCCTCAGTTTGTTGCTCAGAGTCCACAGTCTCTCTTGGTTCATCTCCCCCTCCGATTTCCCCCAATTCACCCTTCCTTTCCTTCTCCCGATGTCCTCCATGTTTTTCCTTATGCTCCATATGTAGGTGAAACCATATGAAAATTGACTCTCTCTGCTTGACTTATTTCACTCAGCATAATCTCTTCCAGTCCTGTCCATGTTGATACAAAAGTTGGGTATTCATCCTTTCTGATGGAGGCATAATATTCCTTTGTATATATGGACC
>CM052901.1:45265048-45288338 GCA_028534135.1 Potos flavus
ATTCGTCTGTTGAAGGGCATCTTGACTCTTTCCACACTTTGGCTATTGTGGCCATTGCTGCTATGAACATTGGGGTACATGTGGCCCTTCTTTGTACTGCATCTGCATCTTTGGGGTAAATACCCAGTAGTGCAATTACAGGGTCATAGGGTAGTTCTATTTTTAATTTCTTCAAGAATCTCCACACTGTTTTCCAAAGTGGCTGCACCAGCTTGAAGTCCCACCAACAGTGGAAGAGGGTTCCCCTTTCTCCACATCCTTTCCAACATTTGTTGTTTACTGTCTTGTTGATTTTGGCCATTCTAATTGGTGTGAGGTGGTATCTCAATGTGGTTTTGATTTGAATCTCCCTGATGGCTAATGATGATGAACATTTTTTCATGTGTTTGTTAGCCTTTGTATATCTTCTTTGGAGAAGTGTCTGTTCATGTCTCCTGCTCATTTTTTGATGTGATTATCTGTTTTTTGAGTGTTGAGTTGGAGGAGTTCTTTATATATCTTAGATATCAGACCTTTGTCTGTAGTGTCATTTGAGAATATCTTCTCCCATTCCGTGGGTTGCCTGTTTGTTTTGTTGACTGTTTCCTTTGCTGTGCAGAAGTTTTTTATCTTGATGAAGTCCCAAAAGTTGATTTTTGCTTTTGTTTCCTTTGCCTTCGGAGACATGTCCTGAAAGAAGTTGCTGTGGCCCATGTCAAAGAGGTTACTGCCTATGTTCTCCTCTAGGATTTTGACAGATTCCTGCCTCATGTTGAGGTCTTTTATCCATTTTGAGTTTATCTTTGTGAATGGTGTAAGAGAATGGTCAAGTTTCACTCTTCTATACATAGCTGTCCAATTTTCCCAGCACCATTTATTGAAGAGACTGTCTTTTTTCCACTGGATATTTTTTCCTGCTTTGTCAAAGATTAGTTTACCATAGAGTTGTGGGTCCATATCTGGGCTCTCTGCTCTGTTCCACTGGTCTATGTGTCTGTTTTTGTGCCATTACCATGCTGTCTTGGTGATCACCGCTTTGTAGTAAAGCTTGAAATCAGGCAACGTGATGCCCCCAGCTTTGTTTTCCTTTTTCAACATTTCCTTAGCAATTCGAGGTCTTTTCTGGTTCCATATAATTTTGGGATTGTTTGTCCCAGCCCTTTGAAAAATGCCGGTGGAATTTTGATCAGGATGGCATTGAAAGTATAGATTGCTCTGGGCAGTATAGACATTTTCACAATATTTATTCTTCAGATCCATGAGCATGGAATGCTTTTCCACCTTTTTGTGTCTTCTTCAATTTCTTTCATGAGTGTTCTGTAGTTCCTCGAGTACAGATCCTTTTCCTCTTTGGTTAGGTTTATTCCCAGGTATCTTATGGTCCTTGGCTCATAAGCCTACTTTTTTACTTATATAGTCTTTCATTCTATTGTTATAAATAAACTTCTATGTGCTCCAACTTAGAGCCAACCCCTCTGTTTATGCATTACCTTTCATCTCTATTCATCTGCTTGAGACAGTCCACAAATTCTCTTATTTCTTTTCTCCATAATAACATTTCTCCTCTCTATTAGATTATTTCTACCAACAAACAGATATACTTCTCATCTTAAAACCAAAACAAACAAATTAAACTTCTCTAGACTTCACATCTTCACCCACTACCACATTTCTCTATTCCTCATTTTAGTTAAATACCTATGGAGAAATGACTATCCTTTATTTTTTCTTCTATTCTCTTTTTCAGTCTAATCAGTGTTTGCTTCTGTCACTCTGTCTAAACAGCTTTTGACCCTTTCATCTCTGGCTTTCACATTGTTTAACCCCATATTAAATTTTCAGTCCTTATCTTACTTGACGTCTCAACAGAAACCTTATAATATTTTATTCATTTGGCTTTCATGATATTACGTGCTCATGATATTCTTCCTACTCAACTAGCTGTGAGCTCTTTTCCCTTAATGTTCATTATCTACTGGACTCACTTTACCTCTTGTATTCTCTAGCTATTCTCATTTCCATGGTGATTGCATAAAGTTTCCTGGCTTAAAAATGTATTTATATGCTGATGTCTCCAAACTTTATATTTCTGACCTAAATCTTATCCTTAGAGTCCAGACTTGAATATTTGAATGCCTACTGAATATCTTTATTTATATATAAAAAGACATCTTAAACCTAATAAGCCTTAATTTGAACAGATGAAGTTCACTTGATCCAAACCTATGCTCACATTCTTTCTTATCATTTCATTATTTCAGGTTATGAGATTAAAAAATCTTGAAGTCATTCTTGACTCCTCTCTTTGTTTCATAACTCATACCCTAGCCATTAGGACATTCTATTAACTTTCTCTTCAAGATATATCCAGAACATGACTATTTCTCATCATTTTCACTGCCTGCACCTAGTCTAGATACCATCACGTCCCACTTGGATTATTGCAGTAGACTTCTATCTGATTTTCCTGTAATCACCTTTGTCTATTATCATCTAATTTTGTTTCAGTAGCCAGAGAAAAACTAAAAACAAAAAACAAAAAAAACAAAAAACAACCAGAAACAGCCATATCATGTTGCTACTCTACTCAAAAGCCTCAAACGTCTCTCAGAGTAAAAGTCAAAATCTTTACTGTGGCGTACAAGTTTGTACACAATCCCACTTCTTCTACCTAAACTCTCTGACCTCCGCTCCTACTACTTTGTCATTTACTCTCCTCTCTACTCACAATGGCTTCTTATGTGTTTTTAGCGCATGCCATATATGTTCCTTTCTCAAAGCTATGCACTGATTCCCCCCCTTGTAACACATTTCCCAAAATATCTACATTGCTTACTACTCATCTACTTTATTTTTTTCTTCAATTTAATCTTGTGGATAGAACGTATTTAACTTCTTCAATTAAAATGTATAACTGATCTCCTTTACCTCTTGGGTTTTTCCCTAAGTACTAACTACACTTTTACATATTATATAATTGTTTAATGTATACACTGTATATTGATTTCAACTCCTGCCACTACGTGAGCTTCACGAGTTCAGTGTTTTTGCTTGTTTTATTTATTAGTGTGTCTCTATCATTTAGAATAGTGTTTGTTATATAGTAAATTTTCAATAAATATTTGTGTAAGTAATAAATGAATAAAATGTTTGACATCCTAAATGTTTAAACAGGATCAGATTGAGATGCTTTTATTTGGTAAATGTCCTCTCAAGCACCTCACCACAACTTAATAGATGGAACTTAAGAGGAAGATCGATTATAGAAATACAAGAAACAATAGAGTCACATTTTCTTTGCATATCAGAGTAGCTTGTGTATGTGTGTGAATATGTAAATTTTGACCAGATAGAATGTAGGTACTTGTCCAGTATTCCTAAGAATGCATTTGCAAAATATAGCTTTGTTACAGGCTGAATATATACCCTAGAGAACACAGTTATTTTGAGGACAGAATTTGGAAAAAAAAAAAAAAAAGCCTTTGGGGAGCCTGGTTGGCTCAGTCAGTTACGCATCTGACTTTGGTTCAGGTCATGATCTCAGGGTCCTGTGATTGAACCCTGTGTCAGGCTCCCCACTCAGTGGGGCATCTACTTGTCCCTCTCCCTCTCCCTGCTCATCCTCTCTCTTTCTTTCAAATAAATAAATAAAATCTTTTAAAAATGTTTTCAGAGGTTGGTTCATTATAATTAATATAAAGATATAGAAGGACATGGAAGTTACCTACTAGGTCTACTTACATGGATAATAAATTTTTCAGTAGACAGCCTAATCTTAGGAGCAATAACTCATGCACTATGTACAACGAAGTAGAACAAATCTAGAGATAATTCATTTTGGGTAAGAGACCACTTAGTGAAGAATGAAAAAGAATCAGTGATGTAGAAACTAAGGTTATCTTGGAAATTCTCAGGAGGATAAAAAATGTGGGCACACTGGTTTCAGGATAGAAAACTAAGTCCACATGGGTTTCCTTTTTAATCTGCATGTGGAAGTCAGAAACTGATCAAGGATTATTTTTAAAAGGAGAGACATAGTTGATACCTGACCTCTTCCTGTTGATTTTGTTCACTTTACTCAGAGACATTTTCCCATATCATAATGATCTCAAACCACATAAACATAATTCAAGGACATTTTAGTTTTGTCTGATGATATGGTTCAACAATCTAGAGAATCAGAGCTCCTGCTACAAGGAAGCTAAGCCTACAGGAAATATAAGCCTCCAATCATAAGAGTTAAAATTTTCTGTCAATACCCGAGATGCCTACTAAAACTAGGAAAACATAGGAACAAATACATAGATTATAAAATAGATTCTTAGAAAAAGGGCACCAAGGTATGCATGTATTCTTTTCGTGGAAGCATAATTGTTTATCTGGGCACTAAAGATCAATGATGATCATTTTGGATCTTTCCTTATCTCAAAACTGGTTTTTGTCTTTGCTACCTTTCCATCATTATGTTCTGAAGGGAAGGTGATATGGAAAATACCACTTTATTATGAAGGAAAAGGGTATATGTGAGAAGTATATGCTCCATGGAGGGAAAAAAAATCTAGTTTTATCTACTAATATTGGAGTTGAGAGGAGAAGGAAGACAGGCAGGAGGGGCAAGTCTTCAAGTACAAGTGTCCTGGCTTCTTTTCTTGACAAAACTTCCAGAAAATCAGGCATATTAGGTTGAGGGAAACATCAAAAGCAAAAGGGGCTATTACTCTGATCCCTGTTTTCATCCCTGGGATAAGAGAGGGACACCACCAAGAAGGCCTTGTACTGAAATGGGAAGTGAGGTAATAAATCTGGAAGAGATATGGAGAACTATGTCTAAATATGTGATTGTGTATACATTTTTGTAAATTTCCTCTAACTTCCCCACCTTTTCCCATAAACATACATCTGATGTTCAGAAATAGGTAATTTCTTTAAGATCACATCGTTAGTTAATGGCAGGACTGGTAATCAAACCCAGAATCCTGACCTAGTCTGGAATTCTTCTATATTATGACCTTCCAATTTCAGCCATACTTTCCATACAACTCATAAATAAATATGTATCTTTAGGTCTTGTTAAACTACAAACTCTAACCACCTCTCACACCACCACCAAACACATATTTATCTAAACACACATATTAAACATTATTTAAGATAATCTGAATCAAGCTGTGGTTTTCAGTGGCACAAGCAGAAGTGGAGATTATTTGTCCTGCAGAGCATATTAAAAAGAGTAGACAGTAAATTTTCCACTCTGGGCCAAAAGTTTGGCTGTGGACATTTTTGCTCTGATCCTTTGAAGAGGCATGCAAATGCCCTGGACAAAAAAAGCCAAAAAAAGGTCTGGTTTCCACTAAGACTATCCCCCTGCACCATGGAAGACTGCGGTATTCGGCTGCGCAAGCAGAAGTGGAGATTCTCTGTCCTAGAGAGTTTATTAAAGAGGATGAACTGCGAATTATCTGCTCTGGACCAGAGTTTGGCTGTGGCCACTGTTGCTCAGATCCCTTGAAGAGGCACAGAAAGGCCCCAGGTTACAAAAGACAACTAGAAGCCATGTTTCCACTGAGCCCATCCCTCAGACAGTGGGTGGGGCAACTCTGCTCAGGCAGGATGACCTGAAAAACAGAGCAGCAGACCCCTCTCCCAGAAGACAGGCTAGAAGAACAGGTAGATGACAATCCTTTGGATCCTATAAGACTGTAAAATCCCAACACAAGGGGAAAGTTATATATTACAGTCCTCCAGGTGTGGACTCATGACTTTTTTACTTTTCAGATATAATTTTCCATTTTTTCCTTTCTTCCTTTCTTTCTTTCTTTCTTTCTTTCTTTCTTTCTTTCTTTCTTTCTTTCTTTCTCTTTCTTCTTTCTTTCTTTCTTTCTTTCTTTCTTTCTTTCTTTCTTTCTTTCCCTCTTCTCTATTCCTTTATTTCTTTTTTATATTTCTTGTGCCATTTTCTCCTGTTGTATTGTTCCTTATACATTCTCCTCATTTCAACTAGGTATCTATTATACCAACTTATTTTTGCACAGGCACTTTTTAACTTGTATTTTTACACACCTATATTTTTTATAGATATACACTTTATTTCAGCCCTTTTTTCACTCTACTGAGTTTTACCTTTTTATATACACAAGTTTCATTTCCTAGTAACTTTGGGATATAGTGTCATCTAACACAGAACAAAATACACTGAGGAACAACTGAAACTCCCTGCTTTGTCCACACTGAGAGATAATAGGCCCCCATTCGCTCCCCCCTTTTTCCTTTATTTTCTATTATAAATATATATATAATACATATTATAAATATTTATTTTATGTATTATAAAATAATATATATTATAAAATAATATAAATATTATATCTATTATAAGTATGTATAATATATAGAATATATATCTTATATATATTTTAATTTTATTCTTGTGTTTCATTTTGGCTTTGTTTTTTTGGTGGTCTAACCACCCTGGATTTTCCTGGGGTGCATCTGACTTGGGTCGTGGTTGGTATTTTGGACTCTGTACATTGTTCAACAGTCCATCAACAGAATGGCTAGAAGGAGGAACTCCTAACAAAGAAAAGAACCAAAGACAACGTCTTCTGTCACAGAACTAATGGATATGGATATAAGCAAGATGTCAGAGACAGACTTCGAGATAGCAATCATGAAGTCAATAGCTAGTCTTGAAAAAAGCATGAGTGACAATGTATAATCTCTAAGGGCAGGAATGAGATCTAATCAGGCTGAACTTAAAAATGCTATGAATGAAATGCAGTCTAAACTTGATACTCTAACAGCCAGGGTAAATGAGGCAGAAAATGAAATAGGGACCTAGAAGATAAGCTGATAGAAAGGAAGAAAAATGAAGAAGAAAGGGATAAGCAGCTAATGGCACATGAGATTACACTTATAGAGATCAACAACACCATGTAATGCTCCCGTGTCAGAATAATTGGGATCCCTGAGGGGTGGAGAGATAGAGAAGACTAGAAGGAATATTTCAGCAAATCATAGCCAAGAACATCCCTAATTTGGAGAAGGAAACAAGCATTCTATTCCAAGAGGCAGAGAGGACTCCTCCCAAAATCAATAAAAACAGAGCAACACCCCATCATGTAGTAGTGAAGCTTGCATATCTTAGAGCCAAGGAAGCTATCCTTAGAGCAGCTATGGGGAAGAGATTTCTTACATAAAGAGAGAGGAGGGGCACTCAGGTGGCTCAGTGGGTTAAAGCCTCTGCCTTTGGCTCAGGTTGTGCTCTCAGGGTCTTGGGATTGAGCCCAGCATCAAGCTCTCTGCTTGGCGGGGAGCCTGCTTCCCCCTGTCTCTCTGCCTGCCTCTGCCTACCTGTGATCTCTCTCTCTGTGTGTCAAATAAATAAATAAATAAAATCTTTAAAAAATAAAAGAGGGAGGAATATCAGAATAACATCAGACCTGTCCACGGAAACCTGGCAAGCCAGAAAGGGCTTGCAGGACATATCCAGGGTACTAAATGAAAAGAACATGCAACCAAGAATACTTTACCCAGCAAGAATGTCGTTCAGAATGGGTGGAGAGATAAAGAGCTTTCAGGACAGGCAGAAATGGAAAGAATAGGTGACAACCAAGCCATCCCTACAAGAAATATTAAAAGGGATTCTGTAAACTAAGAGAAACCCCAAAAGTCACATAGACCAAAAAGAAACAGAAAACATACACAAACGGGGACCTTAAAGGCGATACAATGGCGCTAAATTCATATCTTTCAATAGTTACTCTCAAAGTGAACAGACAGATTGTTCCCATCAAGAGACACAGGGTGTCCAATTGGATAAAAAAGAAGGACCCATCCATATGCTGTCTACGAGACTCATTTTGAACCTAAAGACACCCCCATACTGAAAGTAAGAGGATGGAGAACAATTTACCATGCCAACGGACCTCAAAAGAAAGCTGGGATAGCAATTCTCATATTAGACAAATTAGATTTTAAACCAAAGACTGTAGTAAGAGATGTAAACTATATCATACTTAAAGGGTCCATCCAACAAGAAAAGCTAACAATTGTAAATATTTAATCCCCCAACATAGGAGCAGCTAAGTATATAAACCAGTTAATAAACAAAATAAAGAAACATAATGATAATAATAAATGAGTAGTAGGAGACCTCAACACTCCACTCACAACAATGAACAGATCATCTAAGCAGAAGATCAACAAAGAAACAAGAGCTTTGTATAACACATCAGGCCAGATGGACTTCATAGATATATACAGAACATCCCATCCTAAAACAACGGAATATTCATTCTTCTCAAGTGCACATAGAACTTTCTCCAGAATAGACCACATACTGGGTCATAAATCAAGTCTCAGCAGATACCAAAAGATTGAGATCATCCCCTGGATATTTTCAGACCACATGCTTTGAAACTGGAAATCAACCACAAGAAGAAATGTGGAAGGAACTCAAACACGTGGGAGTTAAGGAGCATCTTGTTAAAGAATAATTGGGTCAACCAGAAAATTAAAGAACTTAAACAATTCATGGAAACTAATGAGAAAGAAAACACATAGGTCCAAAACCTATGGGATGCTACAAAGGCAGCCCTAAGGGGGAAAGACATAGCCATCCAAGCCTCTCTCAAAAAAGTAGAAAAATTCCAAATGCACAAGCTTTCCTTACACCTAAAGGACCTGTAGAAAAAACAGCAAATAGAGCCTACGCCAAGCAGGATACAAGAAATAATAAAGATTAGAGGAGAAATCAATGAAATAGAAACCAGAAAAAGAGTAGAACAGATGAACAAAAGTAGAAGCTGGTTCTTTGAAAGAATTAATAAATTGAATAAACCACTGGCCAGCCTTATTAAAAAAAAAAGGGAAAGGATCCAAATTAATAAAATTATGAATGAAAGGGGAGAGATCACAGCCAACACTGCAGAAATACAAACAATCATATGAACATAGACATAGTCAATCTGAATAGAACAATAACCAGTAATGAAATTGAAGCAGTAACCAAAAGTCTCCCAACAAACAAGAGTCCAAGACTAGATGGCTTCCCAGGGGAATTCTACCAAACATTTAAGGGTGTAGTACATGAAAAATGAATCTTGTAACACTGAAAAAATAAAATAAAAGTATTTGGGAAAAAAAAGAAATAATATCTATTTTATTGAAGCTGTTTTTAAAAAAATAGAAATAGAGGGGCGCCTGGTGGCTTAGTGGATTAAAGCCTCTGCCTTCGGTTCAGGTCATGATCTCAGGGTCCTGGGATCGAGCCCCGCATCAGGCTCTCTGCTCAGCAGGGAGCCTGCTTCCCTCCTTCTCTCTGCCTGCCTCTGCCTACTTGTGATCTCTCTCTCTGTCAAATAAAAAAAAAAAATCTAAAAAAAAAAAAATTGAAGGAAAACTTTCAAACTCGTTCAATGAGGTCAGCATTACCCTGATCCTAAAACCAGACAAAGACCCCATCAAAAAGGAGAATTATAAACCAATATCCCTGATGAACATGGATGCCAAAATACTCAACGAAATTCTTACCAATAGGATCCAAGAGTATATTAAAATGATTATTCACCATGACCAGGTGGGACTTATTCCTGGGATGCAAGGGTGATTCAACATTCACAAATCAATCAACACGATAGAGCACATCAATAAAAGAAAAAACAGGAATCATATGATGCTCTTGATCGGTGCAGAGAAAACATTTGCCAAAATACAGCATCCTTTCCTGATTAAAACTCATCAAAGTACAGAGATATAGGGAACGTTCCTCAATATCATAAAAACCATTTATAAAAAGCCCACAGTGAATATCATTCTCAGTGGGGAAAAACTGAGAGCTATTCCCTTAAGATCAGGAACATGACAAGTATACCCACTCTCACCATTAATGTTCAACATAGTACTAGAAGTCCTAGCCTCAGCAATCAAACAACAAAAAGAAATCAAAGGCATTCAAATTGGCAGAGAAGAAGTCAAATTCTCTCTCTTCACAGATGACATGATAGTTTATGTGGAAAACCCAAAAGACTCCAACCCCAAGTTTTTAGAACTCATACAATTCAGGAATGTGGCAAGATACAAAATCAATGTACAGAAATCAGTTGCATTTCTATACACTATCAATGTAACTGAAGAAAGAGAAATTAAGGAATCAACTCCATTTACATCAGCTCCAAAAACCAAAAGATACCTAGGAATAAACCTAACCAAAAGGCAAAGGATCTATACACTAGAAACTACAGAACGCTTATGAAAGAAATTGAGGAAAACACAAAGAGATGGAAAAACATTCCATGCTCATGGATTGGAAGAATAAACATTGTTAAAAGGTCTGTGTCAGAGCAGTGTACACTTTCAAAACAATCCCTATCAAAATACCCTTGACATTTTTCAAGGAGCTGGAACAAATAATCCTAAAATTTGTATGGAACCAGAAAAGACCCCAAATCACCAGGGGAATGTTGAAAAAGAAAACCAAAGCTGGGGGCATCACAATGCCTGACTTCAAGCTATATTACAAAGCCATAGTCATGAGGACGGTATGGTATTGGCACAAAAACAGACACATAGATCAATGGAACAAGATAGAGACCCCAAAAATGGACCCTAAACTCTATGGTCAACTAATCTTTGACAAAGCAAGAAAGAACATCCAATGGAAAAAAGACATTCAATAAATGTTGCTGGGAAAACTGGACAGCCACATGCAGAGGAATGAAAGTAGAACATGCCATTACACCATGCACAAAGATAAACTCGAAATGGAAGAAAGACCTCAACGTGAGACAGGAATCCATCAAAATCCTAGAGGGGAACATAGGCAGAAACCTCTTTGACATTGCACACAGCAACTTCTTTCCAGACACAAATCTAAAGGCAAGAGAAACAAAAGCAAAAATGAACATTTGGGACTTCATCAAGAGAAAAAGCTTTTGCACAGCAAAGGAAACAGTGTATAAAACTAGGAGGCAGCCCATGGACTGGGAGAAGATATTTGCAAATGACATTTTGGAAAGAGGGCTGATATCCAAAATCTATAAAGAACTTCTCAAACTCAATGCCCAAAAAACAAATAATCCAGTCAAGAAATGGGCAGAAGACATGAACAGACACTTCTCTAATGAAGACATACATATGGCTAACAGACATATGAAAATATGTTCAACATCACTAGCCATCAGAGAAATACAAATCAAAACCACAATGAGATACCACCTTACAACAGCTAGAATGGCCAAAATTAATAATACAGGAAACAGCAAGTGCTGGTGAGGTTGTGGAACCCTCTTGAACTTTTGGTGGAAATGAAATCTGGTACAGCCACTTTGGAAAATAGTATGGAGGTTCCTCAAGATATTAAAAATCGAACTACCCTATGAGCCATCAATTGCACTACTAGGTATTTAACCCAAAGATACAGATGTAATAAAAAGAAGGGGCACATGCACCCCAATTTTCATAGCAGCAATGTCCACAATAGCCAAACCGTGGAAGGAGCCAAGATGCCCTTCAACAGACGAATGGATAAAGAGGATGTGGTCCATATATACAATGGAATATTACTCAGCCATCAGAAAGGTTGAATAACCACCATTTGCATCAGCATGGATGGAACTGGAGGAGATTATGCTAAGTGAAATAAGTCAAGCAGAGAAAGACAATTATCATATGGTTTCACTCATATGTGGAACATAAGGAATAGAGCAGAGGATCACAGCAGAAAGGAGGGGAAAATGAATGGGAAGAAATCAGAGAGAGAGACAAACGATGAGAGACTCTGGACTCCAGGAAAAAAATTGAGGGTTACAGAAGGGAAGGGGGTGGGGGAATGGGGTCAACAGATAATGGGTATTAAAGAGGGCATGTGTTGGGATGTGCACTGGGTGTTATACACAACTAATGAATTGTTGAACACTACAACAAAAACTTATGCTGTACTATGTGTTGGTTAACTGAACATAATGAAAAATAAAAAAAATAAATAAATGAAAACTAAAAACAGAAAATCTGAATCAGCATGGCATGGACATAAAATCTATTCTGCATTGTGTTATCTCCAAACACAATCATTCCTAAATAATAATCATAAGTTACCTCTGATAAACTGAGAGTCATAGCCTTCCGAGATCATTCCCCAAAGGAATAAAATCTTTGGTTTCTTGCATATGGAAGATAGACAATAAATGTTGAGGAAGAAGAAGTTCACTATTTGTTTTTCAGGTAGGCAAAATTAAAATGTTTTTGTAGTAAATAGATGACCTTGTACCATTAAAATTTCCATTTTCATCAATGTGTAATAATGTCTTTAATTGACAAATTGGATAAACCCTCCTGTATTGGGTTTATCTTCTAAAATATAGGCATTACTTCATTCCCCTCCTATCTCAAATAAAAATGAAACAAAACAATCAAAAACAGACACAATGTAAGAGCAATGTTAAGACACTGAACATCAGGTAATAAAGGAGAGTGATCACTGAGAGATGTGAAACACAAAGAGCCTTATGAATGTTCCAGCACACTGCCTTTTGAGAATTTTGAGGCCAAGGCAGAGGGGGAAATTTTAAGTGAAGTCTGAAAGACTCCCTAGTTTGAAGACACAGAAGTAAATGTTTAGGAAGACTCGAATGGTTAGAATTTATAGGACAGAGTATCAGAAAAGAAAAGGTTGTGTGGAGAAATAACTCCAGTAATTTGTGGATGACTTCTTGAACATGCAACATAGTACTGATCAACATGTACACGTTGAGAAAATTATCACAGGCTGGGAAAAGATTCGCATAAGAAAATTAGAGAGAAAAATGTCCAGGGTTAATTCAGGACTGATAATAATATCTGTTCTCTACAGTCAGACTAGAAAACTCCATGATTAATGTGACACTGATTAGAGTACACAAAAGGGTCTTTTCTCATTAATGGGAAATAATTAAGATAAAACGCAATGCTGCTTTGGTCCTGCCAAACAAATTATAAATACAATATCCAAAGGGTAAAACTGTAACCAAGTAACTTAAGTGAATCCCAGGACAAACCTAAAAAATGTTTATAAGAATCAAAATTGTCCAGCATATAACGGTAGAATTTACAATGTGATTTCCAGGCATGTGAAGAAATGGAAATATAAAACCCATATCAGGAGAAATTCAGGCAGTCAAAAATGACCCAAAACTGACAAATATGTTAGAATTAGTAGACATGTTCAAAAGTTAAGTGGCATTATGGAAAATATAAAAAAAAATTTCAAACTGATCTTCGAGATATGAAAATTAAAATGCTTAGAAAGATACAGTGGGTGGAATTAATAACAGATTAAACATTGCAAAAGACAATTTTTTGTTTTATTTATTTTAGAGAGAGAGAGGAGGAGGGTGAGAGAGAGCACAAGGGGGTCGAGGGGCAGAGGGATATGAAGAGAGAGAATCTCAAGCAGACTCCCTGCTGAGCACAGAGCCAATGCACATTTTAATCCCAAGACCCTGAGATCATGACCTAAGCTGAAATCAAAAGTCAGACACTCAACCGACTGAGCCACCCAAGGGCCCCAGAAGACAGAGTTTATGAACTTCAAGACATAGCAATATAAATGAGAGTAAATAAAATGCAAATAGAAAATAGTAATAAAAAAAGAAAAGAGTAATTTAAAAATTAGAAGTACATCTTCTGTATTCATTCATCAGTTGATGGACATTTGTGCTGTTTCCATAATTTGGCTATTGAAGATAATGCTGCTAGAAACATTTGGTTGCATGTATCCCTTATAATTAGTATTTTTGTATTCTTTGGGTATAAATACCTAGTAGGGCAATTATTGGATTGTAGGTTAGATTTACATTTAACTTTTTCAGGAATCTCCATACCATTTTCCAGAGTGGCTGCACCAGTTTGCAAACTGAGCAACAATGCATGAGAGGGTTCCCATTTCTCCACATCCTCACTAACACCTGTTGTTTCTGTGTTCTTGACTTTAGCCATTCTGACAGGTGGGAGGTGATATCTCATAGTTTTGATTTGCATTTTCCTGATGATAAGTGATGTTGAACATCTTTTCATGTTTCTCTTGGCTATCTGAATGTCTTCTTTGGAAAAGCATCTATTCATATCTTCTGCCCATCTTTTATTGAATTGTTCATTTTTTTGAGTGTTAAGTTTTATAAGTGTGTTATATATTTGAATACTAACCATTTATCAGTTATGTCATTTGCAAATATTTTCTTCCATTCCAAAGGTTGCCTTTTACTTTTGTTGATTGTTTCCTTCACTGTGCAGAAGCTTCTTATTTTGATGAATTTCCAATAGCTTATTTTTATTCCCAATAGCTTATTTTTGCTTTTGTTTCCTTTGTCTCAGGAGACATATCTAGAAAGAAGTTGCTATGGCCAATGTCAAAGAGGTTACTGTCTGTTTGCTCCTCTTGGATGATTTCAGGTCTCATATTTAGGTGTTTAGTCCATTCTGAATTTATTATATATATATATATATAATTATATATATATATTATATAAATATTATAATAATATATATAATAATATTTAATATATAATAATTTAATATAATTAATAATTTAATATATATAATAATATATAAATAATTATATATATATATATATATATATATATATATATATATATATATATATATATATAATGTTAAATTACCCTGCAGCGGTGAGATTTTTTTTTAAGATGGCAGCAGAGTAGGAAGACCCTAGGTTCCTATCATCCAAGAAACACAACTAGATAACTATCAAATCATCCTAAATATCCCAGAAACCAACCTGAAGATCCATAGAACAAACTCTACAACTAAAGGGAGAGAAGAGGCTACATCAAAGAATGTAGGAAGTTCAAAAATATGATTTAGGGAAGAAACATCATGGGTGTTGGGGAGGGGAGGCAGCTGTTGTTGCAGAGAATGGTGAGAGAGGAGCACACGGGGGAGTGCACAATGAGAACATATCCCCCAAAGAGATTTGCTTGGAAAATGAGAGGAAATAGATTCCATCAGTGCAACCAGTGGGGCTTAAAGCCTGGAGATTTAAATATTACCGGGCTTGGCTGGTATAGAGCCTAGAAGGCACTGCCTTGCTCCTGGAGAGAAGGAAGGCAAACAACATGGAGGCAGACAGCAAGGAAACAACAATCTGCAGAATGTCTGGGGCACACATTAGGAAAGTAATTTGCTCTTCTGGAAGCTCATTCCTGATAGGCAACATTCGCAGAGACACTTCTCAGGGGAAAAAAACCTGCCCAGAACAATTTCCATCTCCTGCCCCTCAGGATAAACAGAGACACCTAAGAGAAGTTTCTTATCCCCAACACTGGCTGCTTAACTTGCTTACAACAAGCCCCAGCTCCTGAGCTCTGGGGGACTGCTCTTCTCAGTTGAGATTACCTCAGTCCCAGCGCTGTAGGCCCCTCGCCAAGAAAACCATCACAAGCCCCTGCCCACACCACATCTCCAGATCACAGAGTTCTGCAGGGGCTCAGTTCTAGTTCAGTGGTGTCACGTCTCATTTCACAAGCAAACCGGAGTACACCTAATTAAAATTAACTATATTCAGTCCAGAGACCAAACACTGCCCACAGCAGGCAAAGAGAGCCTTTGTAGATGACTGAACTGAAAGATAGAGCAGGCAATACACAACAGCAGGCCACACACAATACAGATCAGAGACACTCCTGAAAGCCCCAGGCCTTGGGCACTACATGATCTCACCTTCATAAGGACATTACTTTCATGAGCAGGAGACACAACTGGCTTTTCTAACATGGAGAAGCAGGAGAAGACTTAGACAAAATGCCATGATGGAGGAATTTATCCCAAATGAAGGAAAACGATAAAGCCATGTCACGGATCTAAGTGAAATAGATACAAGGAACTTGCCTGATAGAACATTTAACGCAACAGTCATAAGGATACTCACTGGGCTTGGAAAAAGAACAGAAGACATCAGTGAGACCTTTACCATAGAAATAAAAGAGTTAAAAAAAGAACGAATTAGAGATGAATAGTGAAATAAATGAAATTAGAAATGGGCTTGATGCAATGAACAGAAGGCTGGAAGAAGCAGATGGTTGAATCAGTGACCTAGAAGACAAAATAATGGAAAACCATGAAGCTGAACAAAACACAGAAAGAACTATGGAACACGCGAGTAGAGAACTCAGTGGAACTTAGGGAACTCAGTGACTCCATCAAATATAGTACCATTTGTATTACAGGAGTTCCACAATAAGAAGAAAGAGAAAATGGGACAGAAAATTTAGTTGAAGAAATAACAGCCAACTTCCCTAACCTGGCAAGGGAAACACCTATCCAGAACAAGGAAGCACAGAGAATTCCCATCAAATTCAAGAAGGGCAGGCCAATACCAAGACATATTGTAATTAAATTTGCAAAAATATTGTAATAAAGAAAAAAATCTTAAAACAGCAAGACAAAAGAAGTCCTTAACTTATAAGGAAAAACCCATAAGGCTAGATAGAGGCTTTTTAATAGAAACATGGCAAGCCAACAGGGAGTGGTGTGATATAATCAAAGCATTGAGTGGGGAAATAAAATTGCAGCCAAGAATACTCAATCCAGAAGTGCTATCATTCAGAATAGAAGGAGAGATAAAAAGTTTCCCAGATTAAAAAAAAAAAAAATCTAAAGGAGTTCATGACCACTAAGCCAACCCTGCAAGAAATATTACAGTGAACTCCTTGAGTGCAAAGGAGACCAAAAATGACAAAGAAAAGAAAGGATCAAAAAATATCTCAGAAGCAACAACAAAACAAGTGAAAAAATGTCAATATATACATATCTATCAATGCTTTTGAATTTAAATGGACAAAATGCTCCAATCAAAAGACATAGGATGTCAGAATGGATAAAAAAATAATAAAAAAATAAAAAAACAAGAGCCATATATGTGCTGCCACACGTGACTCATTTTAGAACCAAAGACATATGAAGATTGAAAAGGGGGATGGGTAGAGAAATGTTAAATATTTATCACACAAATGGATGACAAAAGAAACCTGGACTACCAATACATACATTGAATAAACTAGGCTTCAAAGTAAAGACTGACATTATATGATCATAAAGGAAAAAATCCAACAGAAGATATAAGGACTGTAAATATTTATGCATGCAACATGGGAGCACCCAAATTTACATAACTAGTAACAAAAATAAAGGAACGAATTGACAATAACATAATAATAGTAGGGGTATTAACACCCCACTTACAGCAATGGAAACATTGTCGACACTGAAAATTGACAACAACAACAAAACAGCTTTGAATGACACACTGGACCACATGAACTTAAAACATATATTCAGAACACTGCATCCCTCAAGAGCAGAAAACACATTATTTTCAAGTTTGCATTGAACATTTTCCAGTAGAGGTCACATATTAGGTCACAAATCAAGCCTCGATAGATACAAAAAGATTGAAATGAAGTCACAACAATCAGAAAACTAAACAAGATAGAAGGCATCCAAACTGGCAAGGAAAAAGTGGTACTTTCACTATGATACTCTATACAGAAATCATGAAAGACTTCACCAAATAAACTGCCAGAACTGAGAAACAAATTCAGCAAAGGCATAGGATAGAAAATCATCATACAGAAATATGTTGCATTTCTATACACCAATAATGATGCAGCACAAAGAGGAATTAAGGAATAAATCTCATTTTCAATTGCAACAAAAACCATGAGATACCCAGGAATAAACCTAACCAAGGAGGTAAGACATCTGTACTCTGAAAACTATAAAACACGGATAAAAAAAATTGAAGATGACACGAGGAAACATTCCATGCTTATGGATTGGAAGAAAAAAATATTGGTAAAATGTCTATATTACCCAAACAATCAACACATTTAATGTAACCACTATCAAAATACTACCACTATTTTTTCAAGGACATAGAACAAACAATCCTAATATTTATATGGAAACACAAAAGCCCCGAATAGCCAAAGCGATCTTGAAAAAGAAAAGCAGAGCTAGAGGCATCACAATTCTGCACTTCAAGTTAGATTACAAGACTGTAGTGATAAAGACAGTGTGGTACTGGCACAAAAATAGACATATACATTAATAGAACAGAATAGAAAAACTCAGAAATAAACCCAGAACTGTATGGTCAGTTAATCTTCGAAAAGCAGGGAAGAATGAATATCCAATGGAAAAAAGACAGTCTCTTCAACAAATGGTGTTGAGAAAACTGAGCAGCAACATGCAAAAGAATGAAACTGGACCACTTTCTTACACCATACACAAAAATTAATTCAAAATGGATTAAAGACCTAAATGTGAGATCTGAAATCATAAAAACCTGGAAGAAAAAAGAGGAAGCATCTTCACTGACATTGGCATAGCAACTTCTTTCTAGATACGTCTCCTGAGACAAGGGAAACAAAAGACAAACTGTTGGGACTTCATCAAAATTCACAACTTCTCCAGTGAGGGAAACAACCCACAAAACTAAAAGACAACCTATGGAATGGGAGAAGATATTTATAAAGGACATATCTGACAATGGGTTAGTATCCAAATATATAACAAACTTCAAAACTCAACACCCAATAAATGAATAATCCAATACAAAAGTGGGCACAGACATGAATAAATATTTTAACACAGAAGACATACAGATGGGAAACAGACATATGAAAAAATGCTCAATATTATTCATCATATGGGAGATCAAATAAAAACTGCAATGATATGTCACTTCACACCTATCAGAATAGCTAAAATTAACAACACAGGAAACAGCAGGTGTTGGTTATAATATGGAGAAAAAGAAACCCTCTTGCACTCTTGCTGGCATTGCAAACTGGTGCATCCACTCTGGAAAACAGTATGGAGTTTCCTTAAAAAGTTAAAAATATTACTTCCCTAAGATCCAATAATTGTAATATTAGACATTTATCCAAAGAATACAAAAATGCTAATTCAAAGGGATACATGCACCCTGATAATTATAGCAGCATTATCTACAATAGTCAATTTATGGAAACAACTCAAATGCCCATCGACTGTTGAATGGATAAAGAATAAATGTGTGTATATATATATTCCATATATATTTATGGAATATTGCTCAGCCATAAAAAAGAATGAAATTTTGCCATTGCAAAGATGTGGATGGAGCTAGAGAGTATTATGCTAAGTGAAATAAGTCAGAGAAGGACTATTACCATATGATCTTATTCATGTGGAATTAAAGAGATGAAGCAAATGAGCAAAGGGAAAAAAGAAAGAGAAGCAAATCAAGACACAGATTCTTAACTCTAGAGAATGTACTGATGGTTAACAGAGGGGAGTCATGGGGGAATGGGTTAAATAAATATGTGGTATGGGTTAAGGAGTACACTTGTGATGAGTATTAGCTGCTGCACCCCTTTTCTTGGATAAGAAGGGGACTGAGTGATCCAGACACTGTTTTTGTCAAGTGTAATGTATATGCCGACTTTTAAAAATTTTTTGTAATTTAAGTTTTGTTCGTTAACATACGGTGCAATATTGGTTTCTGGAGTAGAACTCAGTGATTCATCACTTATATATAATACCCAGTGCTCATCATAACAAGTGCTCTCTTTAATACCCATCCTCCATCTAGCCCACTCCTCCCCCACATCCCTCCATCAAACTTCAGTTGTTCTCTATCATTAAGAGTAATTCAGACCATTTTTCTGGGTTATTTATGCTGCTTTGAGTGTTACCTAGTTGCATCCATTGGATGAAGTGTGCTTCTTGTCTTCCTACTCCACCATTGTCCCAGCTAAGTTTGGTAATTACATTCTTTGTATATGAGGAACCCAAAGTGACAAGATGGCAGTATTAATTTCCAATTCAAAGGAATCATTGATATCATTGATGTATCCCCTTATGGAAGCTTTCTTCCCTTTGGAACTAACACCTCTGAACCAGAAGAGCATAATGTCATGAGTATAAGAAGTAAACATTTTACTAGTAGATCTCTATAAGTAATACTGAGTGGTGCCACTCGCATCTCCACCCCTTTGATTCCTGGACTAAATACACACCCTCTTAAAGAACAGCGCCCCACCCTGCAAGGTATTGCCACCTAACTGGCACTGTACCTGAATCTTCAAAATGCTATTCCACCATTTTATCAAGCAAGCTGCTTTGGGATTGGAGGGATTATGGTAAGAACAATGAATTCCATGAGTATGGGCCCATTGCCTTACTGAGTTATTGATCTGAAGCAATGCTGTGTATAGTACCATTACTGTGGATAAGATATTTTGTAAGTCCATGAATAATAGTTTTGATAGATTGCATACAGGAAGTAAAAATTTGTATACACAGTGTCTATTCCAGTAAGAGCAAGATGCTGCCTCTTCCATGATGTAAATAGCCCAATGTAATCAATCTGCCACCAGATAACTGGATGATCACTCTGGAGAATGGTGTTATACTAAGGACCCAGTGTTGGTCTCTGCTTCTGGTAGATTTGGCTTTTGGTAGTAAGTGTAGCCAAGTCAGCTTTGGTGATTGAAGGTCCACATTACTGAGGTCATGTATACTCTCCATTCTTGCCCATTAGATAATGACAGGGGTGGCTGGAGAAAGAGATTGATGATTTCCACAGAATGAGTCAACCTGTCTTCTTGATTATTAAAATCCTTCTCTGTTACGTTTCCCTTGGTGAGCATTTACCTGGGACACAAATATCTTAACCTTTTTTTTTAGTATTCATGTGTCTATACACATACCTCCTCCTCAGCTCTCCTTGTGACCAGTTTTCCAAACATGTTCCTGCCACATTCCTGACAATACGGTTAAACTATCTGCCACAGTCCATAAATCACTATGTAATCACACATATGACCAGGCAAATGTTATGACACATCTGACCAGATGTGTGATTATATACTGATTCATGGACTGTTGCAAATATTTTCTTTCAAAATAAAGTGAATAACCAAGTGCATTGCTCAAAGTTCTGCTCACTCTGAGAATGTTCCTTCACACTATCTTTTGAAGATGTTACAGAGGGGCACCTGGGTAGCTCAGTCAGTTGAGCATCTGCTTTCAGCTCAGTCATTATCTCAGGGTGCTGGGATCAAGCCCCAAGTCAGGCTCCATGCTCACTGGGGAGTCTACTTATCCCTCTCCCTCTGTCCCTTCCCCCGTTCATGCTTTCTCTCTCTCTCTCAAATAAATAAATAAAAATTTTAAAAATAAATAAATAAATATGTCACAGGAAGGGACTGCAGCACCATTGCTATCCATTTTCAGGTGACATATACATATGGCACAAAATTATCTGTAAACAAAGATGTTTTCTCTTTTTCTGTCAACTGATCATAGTGATTATCCATGACAATACAGGCATGTGCTGGGAGAGAGAAGGTGATGTAGTAAAAGTGAGGACCATGGGCATTTGGGCCACTTGCACATTTCTTATGCCTTCAGGGCCTGCTCAAACCCAATCTTATATATGCCACTTATAGTTAATAATAGAAGATTGCTGTGTATGCCCAAATTTATGGCTTGGTGGGTTAAAAAACATCTGCTTCATGATGGTAGCTTAGGTTGTATAGAAACTCAGCAGTCTTTGGTTAAGCATTCATTCTCTACTAAAGCCTAATTGCAAGCCTAAGCTGTTTCACAAAAGGAGAATAGTTATTCATGGAGAATGTCAGGGTTTTACTCCAAAATCCTAAGTAACTATATTGTGATTCACCTGTAGGGGCCTTCCAAAAGCTCCAAACACCTTGTGTCTACTGATACTTAAAGCACTATTGGATCTGCTGAATTATATGTCCCGAGTCACAGAGAAGCTTGCACGACAACCTGGCCTTTTTTTTTTTTTTTTAATTTATTTTATTTATTTATTTGACACACAGAGAGAGATCACAAGTAGGCAGAGAGGCAGACAGAGGGAGAGGGGGAAGCAGGCTCCCGGCCAAGCAGAGAGCCTGATGCAGGGCTCAATCCCAGGACCCTGAGACCATGACCTGAGCCGAAGGCAGAGGCTTTAACCCACTGAGCCACCCAGACACCAAACAGCCTGGTCTTTTTAAAGAGTTACTCTTTTAGGCCTGACTCAAAACTTGCAACTTATCAGGTCTGCAGCAGCTGGAACAGAGTAGAATACCCAAATGACGAATATGTTGTCCTAAAAACCCCAAGTAGCACATTAGCCTTCACACTTTTCTTTTAATTCAAAAAGGGTCAGATATCAGTTATCCTTCACCTTATAAGGGATATGCCAACATAATAAAAACAACCTGACCCTAAGAAAACAGAGGATTCCTGCATTTTTATCATATTTAATACCTACTTCCTTATATGCAAATGTCTTACCAATAAGTCTGGAGTAATTGTTATTTCTTGCTCACCAGGTCCCATCAGCATAATGTAATCAATATAATGGGCCTGTGTGATGTTTGCTGTGAAGAAAAGATTGTCAAGTTTCCCACATACTAAATTGTAACAAAAGACTAGAGAGTTGACATACCCAGTGAAGATGTATAGCTGGTCTTGACAGTTAAAAAAAGGTTGTTCTGGTGTTCATTATTAACAGGTATGAAGAAAAAAAATTTCACAAATCAAGATATATATATCACATACCAGGGAATATGTTAAACTGCTCAGTGAAATTACATCTGGTACAGCAACTAGAACTGTAGTTACACAATGAGTAAGCTTTTAACAATCCACTATCATTCTCAAAGGCCCATCTGTTTTCTGTACAAGTTAAATAGGAAAGTTGAATGAAGGATGCCATGGGAATTGGCACACATGCAAAGTTCCTATACTTGATGGTGGTAGTAAACTTTGTCATCTCTCCAGGAATTTGATATTGCTTTTAGTTTACTATGTTTCTGCACAGAATATGGTAGTCCTAGTTGCTTGCTTTCATTTAGCTTTACCTATTATAGTAACCTTCACTTCACAGGACACAGAACCATTATGGAGATACTACCATTTTCTGAGTATGTCTATTCCAATTACGCATTCCAGAACTAATGAAGTAACACCAGGGTAGTTTTTATTAATTAATTTTATTTTATTTGTTCAGTGTTCCAAGATTCATTGTTCATCTACCATACCCCGTGCTCCATGCAATATGTGCCCTCCTCAAAACCCACCACCAGGCTCACCCAACCCCGCACCATCTTCCCCTCCAAAACCCTCAGTTTGTTGCTCACAGTCCACAGTCTCTCTTGGTTCATCTCCCCCTCCGATTTCCCCCAATTCACCCTTCTTTTCCTTCTCCTAATGTCCTCCATGTTTTTCCTTATTCTCCACACGTAAGTGAAACCAT
>CM052901.1:45288838-45307636 GCA_028534135.1 Potos flavus
TCCCATTTTGTGGGTTGCCTGTTTGTTTTGTTGACTGTTTCCTTTGCTGTGCAGAAGCTTTTTATCTTGATGAAGTCCCAAAAGTTGATTTTTGCTTTTGTTTCCTTTGCCTTCGGAGACATGTCGTGAAAGAAGTTGCTGTGGCTGATGTCAAAGAGGTTACTGCCTATGTTCTATAGATTCCTGCCTCACGTTGAGGTCTTTTATCCATTTCGAGTTTATCTTTGTGTATGGTGTAAGAGGATGGTCAGGTTTCATTCTTCTCTGTATAGCTGTCCAATATTCCCAGCACAATTTATCTCAAAAAAGAGACTGTCTTTTTTCCACTGGATATTTTTTCCTGCTTTGTTTTGGACCGATGTGTCTTCATTCTCCTTGGTTTCTCATTGGTTTCCATGAATTGTTTAAGTTCTTCTTTGATTTCCTGGTTGATCCAAACATTCTTGAGCAGGTTGGTCTTTAGCCTGCAAGTGTTTTCTTGTGGTTGAGTTCCAGTTTCAAAGCACTGGGGTCTGAGAATATGCAGGGAATCATCTCAATCTTTTGGTATTGGTTGAGTCCTGATTTGTGACCCAGAATGTGGTCTGGAGAAAGTTCCATGTGTTCTCGAGAAGAATGAGTATTCTGTTGTTTTAGGGTGGAATGTTCTGTATATATATCTATGAGGTCCATTTGGTCCAACGTGTCATTCAAAGCTCTTGCTTCTTTATTGATTTTCTGTTTGGATGACTGAGAGCGGCGTGTTAAGATCTCCTACAATTAATGTATTCATATCAATATGACTCTTTATTTTGATTAACAATTGGCTTATGTAGTTGGCTGCTCCTATATCGGAGGCATAAATATTTAAAATTGCTAGATCTTCTTGGAGCATAGACCCTTTAAGAATGATGTAGTGTCCTTCTGTATCTCTGACTACAGTCCTTAGCTTAAAATCTAATTTATCTGATATGAGAATCATTACCTCAGCTTTCTTTTGAGACCCACTGGCATGAAAGATGGTTCTCCATCCCTTCACTTTCAGTCTGGATGTATCTTTAGGTTCCAAATGTGTCTCTTGCAGACAGCATATGGAAGGGTCTTGTTTTTTTTTTATCCAGTCTGCAACCCTGTTTTTTTTTTTTTTAACCCTGTTTTGTTTTATGGGAGCATTTAGGCCGTTCACATTGAGAGTGATTACTGAAAGATAAGTTTTTATTGACATCATGTGGCCTGTGAAGTCCTTGTTTCTATAGATTGTAAGTTCCTGTTCTGTCACTCATGGGTTCTTTCTACTTTTATAGAACCCACTTTAATATTTCTTGTAGTGCTGGCTTGGTGGTCACATACTCTTTTAATCTTTGCCGGTCTTGGAAGCTCTTTTTCTCTCCATGCATTTTGAATGTCAGCCTTGTTGGATAAAGTATTCTCGGCTGCATGTTCTTCTTATTTAGTGCCCTGAATATGTGTTGCCAGCCCTTTCTGGCTTTCCAGGTTTCTGTGGACAGGTCTGATGTTATTCTGATGAGTCTTCCTCTGTACATAAGTGATCTCTTCCCCCTAGCTGCCCTCAGGACCTCTTGTCTAAATTTATAATTTGCAAATTTTACAATTATGTGGCTAGATGGTTTCCTAGAATCGTTGATCCTGGTGGTTGTCCTTTCTGCCTCTAGGACATGAACACTTGCTCCATTCCCCAGATTGGGGAAATTTTCATTCAGAATTTGGTCAGCTGTATCTTCTAGTCTTCTGTCTTTCTCTACCTCTTCAGGGAGTCCAATTATTCTGACATTGGAATGTTTCATGGAATCATTTATTTCCCTAAGTCTGTTCTCATGGTTTCTAAGCAGTTTGTTCCAGCCCTCCTCCTGGCCTTTCTTCTCAACCATCTTGTCCTCTAGATCACTAATTCTATCCTCTATCTTTGTAACTCTAGCTGTTAGACTATTTAGATAATTTGGATCTCACTGATAGCGTTTTTAACCTCTGCCATACTGGTTCTCAGTTCTGTCCTTAGAGATTCTATGTTGTCATTAATGTTTTTCTCCATCCTAGCCATTGCCTGGATAATTGTTACCCTGAATTCCCTCTCTGACATACTGTTTATGTCCATATCCAATAGTTCTGAGGGACAGGGTGCAGTCTCTAGGTTTTTCCTCTGTTGGGTGTTCCTCCTCCTAGTAATTTTGATGGGAAGTGGTTGAGGGAATGTATAGCTGAATATATCACTCATGATCCAGGTAAGGTGCACCCTCTCCACTGCTGCTTTCTGATCCTGTAGAGATCCAGAAGTGAATAATTTTACTTCTCAGACTGATTTCATGGATGTTCAGCGTGTTCTGGTAGATATCCAGCTCACTTTGGGTGACCGGTTGGAACAGGGTCTCCTGCTTCTCTACCATCTTGCCCTTCCTCCCCCCCAGGGTAGTTTTATAAATCCACTGGGCCCACTGTAAGATGGACCTGAGCTAACACTCTATTGATGACCTGATCTTATAAGCCTGTGGACATGAGTGGACCACAGTGGTGTCTTTACTGTCTTGGAATTAGTGTTTAGAACCAGTGCCTGGAATTACTGAAATATATGACTATTTTATTTTTCTCAGTACACATTCCTTGATGAAAGACCATAGGTTCCTTTGTAGAAGTCTGTTAGTTTTTCAACTAATAATATTAATTTTGGGGGAAGTGCAATTGGCTCTTTCCTCAAGAAGATTCAATGTCCCCTTTATTCTATGGGGTTCTGGATTTCTAAACTACACAAAGTCTGAGAATTGATTGAAGAGTCATGACTATTTCTTTTTATGATGAAATTTTAAAATTCTGTTAACATGACCAAGAACTTTTCTGTTTATACAAATCAAATAAAAATGTATTACACTTCTCATCTATTTAGTGGGAATCAGCTAGCTAACATTGTAGGTCTCTGTGGGTTAACCTATTCAGATAACTGCTTTATCTCTACTGCTCATTACAGTAACCACATCCACCTTGCCTTTAACAACTAAAGGCCAACCTTGTCCCTTGCTATCTTGAGATCTAAAAAAACCTCATTGGGCTTAGGTTTTACAATTCACTGGTAGCAGCTCTTTCTGTAATTTCTAACCTCAAAGGAACAACCATAGTACTCTTCAAGAATGCTGGGGATCCTCTCAACTTTATTTCTCCCAATTGTAGTGAAAGACACATCCTTTGGATTCTGCTATTATGTGCGAGCAGATCTTAAGTGAGAAATCTACTCTGACAGTCTTTGGAAGCCTTTGAATCCCTTTCTCTACAGTACATCAAGGCAGGCCTACATTTCATCTTCATTTAATTTAGGTCACATTTTGGTCCATGTTTCAGTGAACCAGCAACAGTTTTAGAGAACTTTTTAACCCTATGAGGTACAACATTAAATCCAGGTTTTGTGGATCAGTATCCATAAACTCAGTTTGATACAAATTTGTGTTTCTTCAACCATTATTTCATGTCCTTAATATCCATTCTCACACATATTCCCCAGATTTCTATATGTATAAATTGGAAAAATCAAGTAATTTTTTTTTTAATTTTTAGTATAGCTCTTCATGAGTTACAACTTACCTTTTTGGATGGGCTGGAACTTGACTCTAGTTATAAATCTAGGAGCAAATAGGAGAAGAACAAGAATTGTCTTACAAGGCAACCACTTAAGGGGATGCCATTATAGTTTCCTTAGGCAAAGCATGGTTAACCCCCTCAGATGGAGCTTCAACGGCCTCTTCTACAGGCCAAAAAAACCTCAGAATTTATGGGTTCAATATTCCCAGTTTCATTAGGATTTTCCTATATGTCTTCATTCCAATTTTCAGGATTCCATTTCTGTTCAATGTACTCAGCTTAACAACATTTGAGATTAGAAATTCAACTTGCAATTCAGCCTCTCATAATCTCTGGGATTGGTTTTCAACAATCTTATCTCAGCATCTAGAGGAGATAAAGGTTTATTTTAGGGCAGACATGGAAACTTTCAAATCATTTATTCAGCACTTGACCTGGGAATTTGAATCCATGAGTGTATCCTTTTCTTTCGGCTTTGTCTAGAGCAATTAGAAGAAATTAGCCAATCTTATTACACTCATTAGTTTGAAAAAAATGTTTTGAAGTATCAAATACGTTTACACAGAACCTTACCTTTTATAAATATTAGTTACAACATGCAATGGTGATAATTTGAATATTTCTATTGCCACATCACACCATGGACTATTAATCTTTTTTTTAGTACTGGAAAGAGAGTGACTAGTGACTTCAAATCTAATCAGATTAAAGAAAAAAATCTAGAAAGCCCAGAACAAATCCTGAAAATGTGTCTTTAAGATTCAATTTCTCTGGGGTAGAAGATTGGAGGATGGTGGCAGACCAGGAGGGCTATAGGTTTGATTCATATCATAGATACAACAAGATAACTAAAAAATTATCCAGAATACCTCCGAAATTGATCTGAAGACTAGCAGAACAAACTTTACAACTAAGAGTAATAAAGAGGCCATGTCAAAAGAGGTACAAAGTGTGGAGATGTGGTTTAGGAGAGAAATGGATAGTGGCCACGACAGTGGGAAGGGAGCAATGCTCTTGGAGAAGGGTGAAAAACTAACACATAGGGGAGTGCATAGGCAAAATGAACCATAGCATTTGGCTTGGAAAGTGAGAGAGCCCAAATTTCATGAGTTCTTGCAACCAGTGGGGCTTAAAGCCTGGAATTCTAAAGATCAGCAAGCTTGACCTGGGAAGAGCCAGAGAACATTGGGGCTGCTTTTGGAGAGAAGTCAAGCAAACAGCCCATGAATATACGATGTGGAAACAGCAATCTGAAATGTGCCAAGGGCACACAGTGGGGTGGTTATTTGCTCGTCTTAGAATGCATCTGTGAGACTGCATTCACAGGGATACCCCTCGAGGAGCAAAGGAACTGGAAAGCACCATTTCACTTCCCCATCCCTCAGTATAAGAACATGCCCACTTACAGGAACAAGTGCACTCTCTACTAACTTGCTTTCACCATGCTTTACTCTCACACTCCTATGGAACCACCATTCCCAGTCACACATGCCTCAGTCTGAGCTTGGTGGGCCTACTCCTCCAGAAGACTGGCCCAAACCCCTGCTCACACTAGATCTCCTGGCTGGGGAGCTTTGCAGATCCTCCACTCTGATGGCATAGGTTGACAGGTCTCATTTCACAAACAGACCAGAGCACACCTAATTAAAACATGGCACATTCAGGGCAGGGACAAAACACTACCCAAAACAGGCAAAGATGGCTTCTGTAGATGACTGGCCTGAAGGATAATGCAGCCAGGACAAAACAGGAGAGCATAAACAACACACATTGGAGACATTCCCAGAATGACCAGGCACTGGGGAAAAAAGGGAAACTACAGAGCAAGACATTACGGAATCTCTCTTCATAAAGGCATTACTCTCAGGAACAGGATATGTAGCTGATTTTCCTAACACAGAGATTAGGCTTCCCAAACACAGAAATTTATTCAAAAGGAAAAGACAGAGAAATTTATCCCAAGAACAGGGATAAGAACAGGACAAGGTCATGGCCAGAGGTCTAAGTGAAACAGATATAAGTAACATGCCTGATAGAAAATTTAAAATAATGATCATAAGGATACTCACTGTACTTGAGAAAAGGGTGGAAGACATGAGTGAGACCTTTAACACAGAGATAAGGGGTAACATAGTAGAGATAAAGAGCTCAATAAATGAAATGAGGAACATGCCTGATGGAATGAATAGAGACTGGAAGAAAGAGAGGAATGAATTAATGACCTAGAAGACTGAATAATGGAAAACAATCAAGCCAAACAAAAGAGAGAGAAAAAAAAACTTACACAAAATGAGAAGAGATTTAAGGAACTCAGTGATTCCATCACATGTATGTCATAATTGAGAAACCTCAAGTTAGGAAACTCCCAAACTCAAAAGAGAACTGCTTGCAAATTTGCCCATCCTTTGTTTTTGAGGGAGACCTTATGTTTATCACCCTGGTTAGGAAAGAAATCTAATCTACCCTCTGCTCTGGAGGGAAATGTTATTTCTAGCTTCCAAGGTTGTTTGCTATATACATATGTGGAAAATTTATGAAGAAAAGCTATAACTGCCTCTTCACAAGACATAGACATGGAGCCTATATTCTCTAAACAAACAAATAATAATAATTAAAAAACCACATTCATTAACTATCATAAGCTAAGTGAACTCAGAAAAGTTTGAGATTTACACATTTAAACCATAGGCTAATACTCTTATTTGTTCAGCCCAGATAACTAAAATATAGTAAGAACCAAACAGTTAATTATTCTTTATCAAATACATAGATAATTCTAACCATTGCTTTATTGTATAATAAACACCCTATTTTTCTTAGCTAGTTACTAAATGGAATAAATTATAATTATTACCCATTTTCCTTTTATAAAATGAAAGTTTATAAAATTGTTTAAGAACAATCAGCATCACAATAGTCAAACATTATAAAATTTGTAAGCCGATTTTAGTATAATGATTTAATTAATAAAATAAGTGATTTTTATTTCAAATTGACATTCAAATAACTACTACATTTTATTTTAATATCTACAGGTTGGGGGTTTTCATCTCCAAACTATGATGCAAGAACAAATCCAAAATCAGACATCTGGAAAATCTATACTCTCAGCCCATTTATTTCTATTGAGTGAGTCATCTCAGATTGTTTCTAGGGCAAAAAAATGGTATTACACACTAAATATGTCCATTGAATGTGTTAATAAAATTAATTCACTTTTGTTGTAATTTTAGAAGATTCTTCAGAATATTTTTCATGCTTTCAATTTAACATTTAAAGTGTCTTGCATAAATTAAAATAGAATTATTACCATACATTTGATTCATTTTGATTCATTTCGATTCTTTCAAAGACCTAGAATTGTTATATTTATATTTTTATATTTAATATATCTAAAACAACTTACAAGAAAATATCCAACACATTGATAACAGGTAAATAATATGAGGCAAGTAGAAAACTTTGTTTTAAGACACACTTTTGAAATACAATATGAGAATATAATCTTAAATTCTAACTAGTCAAAGTTCAAGAACATTCAAATAGTAAAAAGCTGTTATCTTCAGAGTTCTATAAGCTTATTTATTCTAAAATTGTATTCTACCCTGTTTTGACTATATAATTTGCTGGTCTTGGTGATGTTCATGTAATCTATTATTATAGATGCTACTTACTGTGTATATGAAGTAAAGATATTATCCTACACATATATTTTAAAATATGTTTTGTAAAGGAATTCTGAAAGTTACTAATATAATCATTGTTATCACACACTGAAATAAAGCTCTCAGACACCAATCTGAGTGGCTATGCAGGGCTGTCTCTGCAAGGGAGAGTAGCAGCAGCTGAATTCTACACAGAGCTTTTATTTTGTTTTTTATCAGGAAAGCAAGGACAGATGTATCAAAGCATGGGGAAGGAATACAAAGAGATGGCAATTATCTTGAAGGCGGAAAGCAGGCCTGCACCCTCCCTGACCAGTGGTCATGCAGGAAGGCAGTCAGAGGATAAGGGAAGAATGGGATGTTTGTGTTAGCAATCGCTGGGGGCAGGAAGGAGAGCTGAGAGTTACTTTCTTTCATAGCTCCTAATCTATGGCCCTCCCCAGGAGATGATGGGATCCTGTTCATGCCAGGCTATTGCGTTCAATAGTCTGAAAACAGGAACACTGCTGACATTTCAGCTGCTTCCACAGTCACCCTCTAGTGTTTGCAATACATTTTCTAAGAATAACTCCACAGTTATAAAGGAACAAAATGCATGTTTGGCCTTGTATCTTTGAGGAAAGTCAAGTACACCTCTGAGATATTGAATGAGTTTTTAAGTTTTAAAAATAGAAAACTCAATCTTTTTAAAACATTAAATTGTATTCCTCTATCTTTTTCTAGGTAAAAGTTTGCTTTCCCTCTCTATAGAAATTGAGAATGTCTTTCAAGTGTCTATTAGAGAAGGATGTAATCAGGATTTTTTTAGATTCTTCTGATTTCACTACTCTGACTTAATTTGGCTTTCATCATTTCTAAAGTTTTACCTCAATAAATACCTGTGTATTTATGACAAAAATGTGAGTAATATCTAATTTAACTACTCTGTTCTGCATTTAAATCATGTTTTCAAAACTTATGGAGGTTTACTAACTAAAATGTGAATTCTATAAATTATAACAATGACAGTGATGAAAGCCGCTTTTGTGATTAAAATCTATTTTTAATCCAACTGCTATTTTTACTTTAATCTCAGGAAAAAAGGAAATATTTTTTCTATTTTATTTTTATTGACATCTACCTGATGGCTTATATCTTTTTTAAAAAAAAATTTATTTATTTATTTGTAAGAGAGAGTACAAGCTGGGAGAGGGGCAGACAGAGAAGCAGGCTCTCCACTGAGTGGGGAGTCTGATACGGGGCTTGATGTGATCATGACCTGAACTGAAAGTAGGCACTTAACTGACTGAGCCACCCAGGTATCCTCTGATGGCTTGTATCTTTGTAAAACTACATTTTGTATCTCATTTACTTAAATGAGATAAAAATTAAATAACATAGAATTTTAAAAATGGGGAAATATTTGATTAGTTCCCTGAATTGTCTTAATTAGTTTAATTGTCCACATTAATTCATTGCTGATATTGAGTAACTGTAACTGGAAGTAGCAAATTTACCTGCAGATGAAAATATTTGGTGAGTCTTAGGTATAGGCTAAATATCCTCTGCTTTATGAGAGTTTAGAATTTCTGTAATATAGTATATCTATGGATTAAATAAATTCTATATATTGTTTCATACATACATACCTATTAAATAAGGTGTAATATGCAACAAGCCTCCAATTAAATTCTAGCTATATTATTTTACTATGGAATAATAATAGTATGCACTTACTAAATAGGAAAGTAATTTGATTTCCTAGAAACTGTTTCTATGCATTTAATTTTACCATAAAAATTCACAAACATAAAATTATTGTGAAGATTAATACATGCAATGCTCCTAGCATAGTCACACATAATGGGTGAACAATAAATATAAGTTGACTCAGAGCTATAGTTATGGTGTCTATCTTTAATCCTTATAACTATACAGATCAAAGGAAATAAGAGGTACAGAATTTTGAGCTGCAAATACCAAAATAGTAAACTCCTTAAATATGTGTGGGCATTTGTCCATATATGTATAAGGTGAATGTTAAATTTGGGTGGTGATTGTAGGCAATGATGAAGAAACTCTCTGATAAAACAGTAATTACAGTTGTATGCTACAGTTTTAAAACTTGTTCAGTTTTATCTGAACTTATTTTACTTTTATTATATTACTTCCTTTTCATGAGTTTAATTTTTATTTTGAATTTAAACATAGCATATTTATAATATTGGAAACTTTTTTTTATCTAGTTGTAAGCTTACAATGCAACTTGCAAAGTCTTTAAAATGATTTTTATTGAATTTATGAAAAACATTTCAGATATTAAATTTAGCAGAGTCTCTAGAAACACTCGGTAGGACTTTGTGTAGCCTGCCAATACATGTTTGCTATCATTGTCAGGATCCTGTGAACTTGGAATCTGATAATAGTAACGATATTCTTATCTACAGAGATGGATGTTTAAAAAGTGCAAGAATTTTCTTTGTTCAATTGCTGACTCAATACATATCAGGGCCTTGATATTTTAACAATCTGTTTGTAATAGCACAGTGTAACAGAGGTTTCCTTATGAGTTGTTCCTCTCTTCTCAAAGATGTTTCTTTCTGATATATCCTATTATCTTGTGTTCCATTCTATAACTCCATCTAACACTACTAAAAATTGTATTCATGAATTTTTTTCATTTTGGTAGTCAAGTTATGAATATTTAAAAATTAAATTTTAAATGAATTCATCCCAATTAGACTTAATTCCCATGAAAGCTGCAGGAATGTTGTCTAAATTCAACAAAATTGTTGAAACTACTCCCACAAATGGGACATAAATATTTCCATCCATCATCGGTGCTTATGATCACAAACCTCATGTTATGGTGAGATCTCAAATGATCCTCAAAAGCTTTTCTATTAAGTATGATTTGAATTTGAGACCATGAGACATAGAACATAGGCTTCACAAAAATATGGAACCCATCTTTTCCTTTAGTAACAATTGATTTGTAAAATTTTTCTGATGCCATTCTTTCAATGAAGGGATGGTAGTAGTATATCCTTAAAGGTCTTCCAAATATTATGGCTCTTACCCCATAGGTGGGGACATTTGGATGAGGAAGAAATGCTATATATTTTAGCTTCACCCACATGATATTTGACAACAGGCAGCCTGAAAGAATTGTCTCCCACACAGCAGATGGAGAATCATTCTCCTTATCTCATGATTGTTAATGGATGGGATTCTCCACAAAATTGAGAGTTGGAGAGGAATTTTGTAATCTACAGTGCTATTATAGAAATCGCTTGTTTTCATCCTCACTTTCCCTGAGTGGAATCTTGTTCTGTTAGTTAAAGGATTATTTTTATCACTTTCTACTAGTGAGATACTCAGATAGGTAATTTTTCCTAGCCCTGACATGAGAAAGATCCATTTTCTAATAACAAGGATCTGAATTAGAAAGTATTCTTCTTTTAAATGTTCTTGTTGAAGATCTTTTTGGATCTTCTCAACTTCAAACTCATCCTCTATTGCTTGATGAACAGCATGCTCCTGGGAGGTAGGTGTGCCTAGCTCACTGTTCATTGGGTTACTTTCCACATGAGAGATAATATTAGAATCAGCAAATGAAAGCTCTATATCTGTACCACATTCATGTGGACCTTCATTTTCTGAATTTTTGAGACCATTTTCAGCTGCATCACTTCCTTCTTTAGTAGGAGAAGTCATCCTGGGTTCTATTTATGAGAAAAAAAAAACCAAAGATCCATTAAACTGAAGAGTGTTCCATTTCATAAAAAGCCTGTTCTTTAGTCCTGAAAAAAGCATGTGGATGTATTATTCCTAAGTTTTCTCAGCTTTATATATAGTTTATCACACCTTTAATATCAAAGTCACAGACCCACAAAATAAAATAGAGAAAAATAAAAACTGAGGGTAAATACAACTTATATTAAGTAAGTGTTCTAATTACTTAGATTTAGAATGTGTATAAACCTGGGGTAACATAAAATTTCATCTGGTAATATAAGAATATATTCTATGCACTAGAGCACATACAGTTCCCAATGGGAGGCCCAGTTCTTTTTTGGATGATGAATTAAATAAAATTTTCATTTAATAAGATCTGAATTACTGACCTGAGATTTTAAGATGAGGCTAAAGTAGAAGACAGGTTTTTTTTAATGAGTATATATGTGTAAAAGAGAATTAAGACCTATATGAAAATGAAATGGTTAAATTTCTATGAAGAACAAGCTATTCTTCCATTGGAATTTTCCTTTTTTATTATTTTATCTGTTCATTTTAAGCAATATCTATGCAAAGGGCAACAACCATGAATTATGTGAGGGGAAGGCAAAGAAGGTATGAGAGTAGGAAGCTGAATAGTGAAGTATAATCCAAGTTATTTCTTAAAATATGGCTTAAATTTACTATTTCCTCCTCATTCCCATTACCTCAGGACTAATCAAGCTGATAATTACATCATGCTTGCTTTGCTGCTGATATCTGATTTCCCTGATTCAGACTCTTGGTTCATACCTCTACTCTTAACTTTTTCTTTAATATGTGTCATCTATCCGCTCAAGCACCTTTAGCACAAACTAATTATTAAAGCCCATTCTCAATATACTATGTATTAAATATGTGTCAGTCTTCTGTATAATGAGACTTGGGACAATGTAAGTTGGAAAATTACTTTTTTTTTTTTAAGATTTTTTTATTTATTTGAGAGAGATCGTGAGTCTGAGCTGGGGGGAGGGAGAGGGGGAGGGGAACTGACAAGGAGACTCTGTGTTGATATGGATCCTGTAGCAGGACTCAATCTCCCTACCTGGAGATCATGACCTGAAATAAAATCAAGAGTCAGAGGCTTAATCAACTGAGCCACCCAGGTGCCCCTGGCAAATTTCTTTAGAGTAGGAAGATAGGGATGCCTGGGTGGCTCAGTCAGTTAAGCATCAGACTTTTGGTTTGGGCTCAGATCATGATCTCAGGGTCATGGGATTGAGGTCCGCATTGGACTCCACACTCAGTGAGGAGTCTGCTTGGGATTCTCCATATCTTTCTCCCTCTGCCCCTCCTCCTGCCCAGGCTCCTCTCTCTCTCTCTAACATAAATAAATAAACAAACAAACAAACAACTAAATAAATACTATTATTATTTTTTCTTTTTTAATTTAAATCCAACTAGTCAACATATACTGCATTATTAGTTTCAGATGTAGGGTTCAATAATGCATTAGTTGTGTATAATACCCAGTGCTCATCACCTCTATGTGCCCTCCTTAAAATAAATAAATATTTTTAAAAAGAATAGAAAAATAGAGAGGAACATTTTTACTGAAGGTAATGGTCAGGAAAGGCAAATACAAGTGGATTGAAAACAAATCTGGAGGAAATTAAGAATTAAAAACCATGGCTTCCATTCATTTTAATGTCTATCTTTTAATTTGCTCTGTGTAGGTAGCTTAGAGATAATTTAGGAATAGTTCAGCTGAATTTAAAGATGTTAAGTTGTGTGCAAGGGATTTATGCTGATCTTATGGGGGTGAGGCCTACTGTGCTCATTCTCAGGAGGATTTGCCCTAGTGGGGATGCCCCTGTAGGGCACAGGGGCTTGGTGTAAGTGGTTCCAGCCTCCACTGGGTGGTGCTGTTTTGCTCACACGGGTCTACTGATCATAGAGTGTTGCAGTCCACAACCTTTGGGATGCAGCAAAGACTGTCATAAAAGGGAAGTATATAGCAATACAAGACTACCTCAAGAAGCAAGAAAGGTCTCAAATACACAGCTTAAACTCACACTTAAAGGAACTAGAAAAGGAAAAGCAAATAAAGCCTAAAACCAGCAGTAGAATGGAAATGACAAAGATTTAAGCAGAAACGAATGATACAGACACTCATAAAAACAGTAGAACAGATCAACAAAACAAAAAGGTGGTTCTTTGAAAGGCTTAATAAAATTGAAAAACCCTTGCTAGACTTATCAAAAAGTAAAGAGAGAGGACCAAAAAAAGTAAAATCACAAATGAAAGAGGAGAAATCACAACCAATACCATAAAAATACAAACAATTGAAAGAGAGTATTATGAAAAATTATACACCAACAAATGGAAATCTGGAAGAAATGGGCAAATTCTTAGAAACTTACAAACTACCAAAACTGAAATGGAAAAATAATAATTTGACAGACCCAAAGCCAGCAAAGAAATTGAATCAGTAATCAAAAATCTTCAAACAGACAAAGGTCCAGAGCCAAAGGGCTTCCCAAGGGAATTCTATGAAACATTTAAGGAAGAGATAATATCTATCCTTCTCAAACTGTTCCAAAAAATAGAAATGGAAGGAAAACTTCCTAACTCATTCTTCGAAGCCAGTATTATCTTGATCCCAAAACCAGACAACGACCCCACTGAAAAGGAGAATTACAGGCCAATATCCCCAATGAACATGGACACAAAACTTCTCAACAAGATACTAGCAAATCAAATAAAAAAATACTTTAAAAGATTTATTCACCATGGTCAAGTGGGATTTATTCCTTGCTTGCAGGAGCGGTTCAAATTTACACATCAAACAACATGTTACACCACATTAATAAAAGGAAGGTTAATAACCATATGATCAACTCAAGAGATGCATAAAAAGCATTTGACAAGATACAGCATCCATTCCTGATAAAAACCCTCAACAAAGTAGGCATACATGGAACATACCTCAACATCATAAAAGCCATATAGGAAAGACCCACAGCTAATATCATCCTCAGTGGGGAAAAACTGAAAGCCTTTTTCCTATGGTCAGGAACAAGAGAGGGATGTACTCACACCATTAATATTTAATGTAGTACTAGAAGTCTTACCCTCAGCAATCGGAAAATAAAAATAAATAAAAGGCATCCAAATCTTCAAGGAAGAAGTTGAGATTTCACTATTTGTAGTGAGGATATGATACTATATGTAGAAAACCCAAAAAACTCCACCAAAAAATTGTTGGAATCAATACACGAATTTAGCAAAGTCATAGGATACAAAATCAATGTAAAAATCTGTTGCATTTCTATACACCAATAATAAAGCAGCAGAAAAAGAAATCAAGGAATTGATCCCATTTATAACTGCACCAAAAACAGTAAGATATCTAGGAATAAACATAAACAAAGAGATAAAAGATCTGTACTTTGTGTACTCTGAAAACTATAGAATACTGATCAAAGAAATGGAAGAGGATACAAAGAAATGGGAAAAATAATTCCATGCTCATGGATTGGAAGAACAAACATTGTTAAAATGACCATACTACCCAAAGCAATCTACACATTTAATGCAATCCCTATCAAAATACTACCAGCATTTTTCACAGAACTAGAACAAAAAATCTTAAAATTCGTTTGGAAACACAAGAGATCCTAAATAGCCAAAGCAACCCTGAAAAGGAAAGCAAAGCTGGAAGCATCACAGTTCTGAACTTCAAACTATATTACAAAGCTGTAGTCATCAAGACAATATGATACTGGCACAAAAACAGACATAAGATTAATGGAACAGAATAAAGAACCCAGGAGACAGGGGCAAGATGGCGGAGAAGTAAGAGATGCTGTTACAACTGGTACCCTAAAGCGAGCTGGATATCTACCAGAACATGCTGAACACCCATGAAATCAGCCTGAGAAGTAAGATTTTTCACTTCTGGATCCCTACAGGAGCAGAAGGCAGCAGCGGAGAGGTAAAGCAGAGTAGGAACACGCGAACCTATATCAGAGGATAAACAGAAGGGGGAGGGAGGCACCAAAAGTGACCCAAGGACAGTAATACCCCAAAGGAAAGTGCCCTGTGGTTGGGGACCAGCATTAACTTAGAGTCCAGTTAAAAACACTTAAAAAGAGCAAAAGAACTTAAGGAGCAACCAGTGGAAGTGGGTGGTCACGGGCACGGGCCTAAGCCCATGTTCCCAGGAAGGTCACGAACCGCATCAAAGAGAGACTGGTGGGGGATCCAGTCCGTGGTTCATGAACCTGCAGCTTTCTGCCGCTTGCACCATTTAGAGGGCAAGGCACACTCCTGCAAGTGCCTTAGAGAGCCTGGCATGGTTCATGAGCCTGCAGCTTTTCTCTGTGTGCAGCACTCCGTGGACTGGATGCACTCCCCCAAGCCCCTGAGAGACCGGGTGGGGGCCCTAGCCGGCAGACTCTAGGACCTTGGGTCACCTGCCACCTGCCGCAGGGTCTGGGCGCTCCCAGCCAGCGCCTGAGAGAATGCAGCCGCGGCTTGGGGCAGGAGTCTGAGCGCACCTGGGGCGTACCAGGAGCCCAGACAGCAGTCGCTGCATTGGCACCACCAGAAGCCAGTTTCCTAGACCTCACGGCTTTGGTCGCCTGAGGGTGCAGAGGTTACTGAGGGCCTCGAGGGGCCATTGAGACGGTGGCTCAGCGCGTGCAACGCCTGTGGCAGGCTGTGGTGTGAGCGGAGCTTGCAGAGGGGAGACTGTATTCTGGACCACCCAGATGGGAGCAGACTGAGGCTCTCTGTGACGAGGAGGTCTGGGTGCAGACAGACTCCTTGGTTGGACCCTCTGAAAAAGCGAAAAAAAACTGCAAAAGAGCGAAAACCTCCAGAGAGCAGAAGCCTGAAAAACCATTTTCCACAGAGCCCAGCCCCTCGATTGGGGTGCAGGGCAACTCAACCCAAGCAAGATTGACTGGAAAACAACGCGACAGGCCCCTCCCCCAGAAGACAACCCAAAAACAAGAGGACAACAACCACAGGGTCCCCATAAAAATATAAAACCCCAATATCAGGGGAAATCAATAAATTAAGCTCCCAATAATACCCTAAAACCTGGATATTTCATAGATACAAATTTTTTTTCTTTCTTTCTTTTCTGTTTTTTTTTCACTCGTTCACATGTTTCTTGCTTTTTAAAAAAATTTTTTTTAAACTACTTAACATTACAGCTAGAGGCTTAATACAACATATGGAAGAGTTATAACCACCCTCCCATATTATCCATCTGTCAGTGTTTCTGTGTATCTGCTTTTGTTCTGGTATCATATAAACCTTATTCTTGAGGTTCATTCTGACTAGGTTATTTTATTTCTTGTCATATACTTTTGTCAGTCTTTATGTTTGTTCGTGTTTGTTTATATACCTTACAAATCTTATTTTGGGGTCCATTCTGGCTGGGATCTCTTTTTTTTCTCTTTCTCTCTCTTTCTTTTCTATCTTTATTCTTTCTTTTTGGTGGTGAATTCCAATTGCTCCAAAGCCTTCCAGGGTGCACCGTGCCTGGATCGTGGGTGATATATTCAGCTATGCATCCTCTCATCCACCTCTCTTCAAAATGATTAGGAGGAGGAACACGCAACAGAGGAAAAACCCAGAGACTGTGCCCTCTCCCTCAGAACTATTGGACATGGACATAAACAGTATGTCAGAAAGAGAATTCAGGGTAACAATTATCCAGCAATGGCCAGGATGGAGAAAAACATTAATGACAACATAGAATCTCTAAGGACAGAACTGAGAATTAGTATGGGAGATGTTAAAAACACTATCGGTGAGATCCAATCTAATCTAAATAGTCTAACAGCTAGAGTTACGGAGACAGAGGATAGAATTAGCGATCTAGAGGATAAGATGGCTTAGAGAAAAGGTCAGGAGGAGGGTTGGAACAAACTGCTTAGGAACCATGAGCACAGACTTAGGGAAATAAATGATGCCATGAAACGAACCAATGTCAGAATTATTGGAATCCCTGAAGAGGTAGAGAAAGACAGAAGACTAGAAGATATAGCTGACCAAATTCTGAATGAAAATTTCCCCAACCTGGGGAATGGAGCAAGTGTTCCTGTTCTAGAGGCAGAAAGGTCAAAGAGTCAAGAAAAACAGCTAGACACATAATTGTAAAATATACAAATTATAGTTTTAGATAAGAGGTCCTGAGGGCAGCTAGGGGGAAGAGATCCCTTACATACAGAGGAAGACCCATCAGAATAACATCAGACCTGTCCACAGAAATCTGGCAAGCCAGAAAGGTCTGGCAAGACATATTCAGGGCACTAAATGAGAAGATCATGCAGCCAAGAATATTTTATACAGCAAAGCTGACATTCAAAATGGATGGAGAGATAAAGAGCTTCCAAGTCTGGCAAGTATTAAAAGAGTATGCGACCACCAAGCCAGCACTACAAGAAATATTAAAGGGGGGTCTATAAAAGTAGAAAGAACCCATGAGGGATATAGAACAGGAATTTAAAATCTATAGAAACAAGGACTTCACAGACAACATGATGTCAATAAAAACGTATCTTTCAATAATCACTCTCAATGTGAATGGCCTAAATGCTCCCATAAAATGACACAGGGTGGCAGACTGGATAAAATGACAGGACCCGTCCATATGCTGTCTACAAGAGACATATTTGGAACCTAAAGATACATTCAGACTGAAAGTGAAGGGATAAAAAACCATCTTTCACACCAACGGGCCTGAGAAGAAAGCTGGGGTAGCGATTCTCATATCAGATAAATTAGATTTTAAGCTAAGGACTGAAGTCAGAGATACAGAAGGACACTACCCCATTCTTAAAGGGTCTATCCTCCAAGAAGATCTAACAATTGTAAACATACATGCCCCCAAAAGAGGAGAAGCCAACTATTAATCAAAATAAAGAGTTGTATTGATATGAATACATTAATTGTAGGAGATCTTAACACGCCACTCTCAGTAACAGACAGATCATCTAAACAGAAAATCAATAAAGAAACAAGAGCTTTGAATGACACTCTGGACCAAATGGACCTCATAGATATATACAGAACATTCCACCCTAATACACAGAAAACTCATTCTTCTTGAGTGTTCATGGAACTTTCTCCAGAATAGACCACATACTCGGTCACAAATAAGGACTCAACCAATACCAAAAGATTGAGATGATTCCCTGCATATTCTCAGACCACAATGCTTTGAAACTGGAACTCAACCACAAGAAAAAGTTTGGAAGGAATTCAAACACTTGGAGGCTAAAGACCAACCTGCTCAAGAATGATTCGATCAACCAGGAAATCAAAGAAGAAATTAAACAATTCATTGAAACCAATAAGAATGAAGACACATTGGTCCAAAACCTATGGGACATGGCAAAGGTGGTCCTAAGGGGGAAATACATAGCCATCCAAGCCTCACTCAAAAAAATTGAAAAATCCCGAATACACTAGCTCTCTTTACACCTTATAGAACTGGAAAATCAAAAACACATTAAGCCAACCCCACGCACAAGAAGGGAAATAATCAAGATTAGAGCAGAGATCAACGAGTTAGAAACTAGAGAAACAGTAGAACACATCAACGAATCCAAAAGTTGGTTTTTTGAAAGAATCAATAAGATTGATAAACCACTGGCCAAACTCATCCAAAAGAAAACAGAGAGGACCCAAATTAACAAAAGTATGAATGAAAGGGGAGAGATCATGACTAATCCAAAGGAAACAGAAACAATCATCAGAAATTATTAAAACAGCTATATGCCAATAAGTTAAACAACCTAGAAGAAATGGATGCATTCTTGGAAACCTATAAACTTCCAAGACTGAAACAGGAAGA
>CM052901.1:45314541-45337464 GCA_028534135.1 Potos flavus
TAAATATTAACTGCACTTAAATAGTTATTTGAGATCAATACATTTTATGTTACATGATAAGGGGATAAAAGAGGAAAGAAAACAGGCTGGGAATATGGCAGAGCAAGACCACCCAAAGCCCAACTCACACCATGGATACAACTAGATTAACACTCATATCAACATAAATAACCTGGAAAATGACCTAAAGATTGGCAGAACAAATTTCATAATTAAAAGTAGAGAAGAGGCCACATCGAAGAAAATAGGAAAGGCAGAGATGCTGTTTGGAAATAAAACAGCCCATAGCTGTCTGTGGTCAGGAGGACGCCTGGAGTGCAAGAAGGGCAAGAAACAGACTATCACACTAGCGCACTTGCAAGAAGATAAATCCCCATAACATTTGGCCTTGAAAGTGAGAGGGTCAAATTTAGTGGGATCTTACAACAGTGGGGCTTAAAGCCTGGAATTTTAGAAATACGCAGGCTCAGCCCTAGGAGAAACGAGGGGGCTTTAGGAAGCTGAGTCACCACTCTTAGAGAAAAAGCAGGACAAACAGCCCATGGAGATACTACTTAGAAGCAGCAGTTGGAAAAATACCTAAGGCACATGAGAGGGAAAATTATTTACTCATCTCAGAATGTGGACCAGAGAGGCAGGGATTACAAGGAGACCTCTACAGGAACAAAGGGTCTGGAAGGCACTATTTCCTTCCCTTGCCCCTTGGCATAAACACATGACCACCTGCTGGAGGTAACCACAGTACCTACACCCCATACCTAACTTGTTTATACCAAGCTCTGCTCACCCCCATGCTTCAATAGTTCTGCCCTTTTAGTCACACTTACCTCAGTTCCACGGCTGAGTGTCTTCCCCCAAAAGACTGTTGTGATCTCCCCCAACACCACATCTCTGAATTCCATGTTTTGGGGGTTTCAGTTCTGGCAGCAGCAGCACCAGGTCTCATTTCACAAGCAGACCGATGCATACCTTGTTAAAATGCACCCCACCCTAGCAGGGACCAAACACAGCCTGCAACAGGCAAAGAAAGCCTCTGCAGATGAATGTACTGAAGGAAAAAATGACAAGGACATGACAACAGAGCAGAGACAACACACATAGGAGATGCTCCATTAAGCACCAGGTCCTAGGGAACAGAGGATACTGCATTGCAGGGTATTAAGAATCTTTTCTTCATAAAACCATTACCCTAAAGAGCAGGAGATGTAGCTGACTTTCCTTACACACAGAAACAGACACAGAGAATTAGACAAAATGAGGGGACAAAGGAATATTTTGCAAACAAAAGAATGAGACCAAACCACACCAAGAGACCTAAACCAAACAGATAGAAGTAAAATACCTGATAAAAAATTTAAAGTAATGATCATAAAGATACTCACTGGCCTTGAGAAAAGAGTGGTGGACATCATTGATACCTTTCAGGAAGAGATAAAAAAGAACCAATCAGAGATGAAGAACACAATAAATGAAATTAAAAATACACTTGATGGAATAAATAGCAGAGTGCAGGAAGCCGAAGAATGAATTAATGACCTGGAAGGCACTGTAATGGAAAGCAATCAAGCTGAACAAGTGAGAAGAAAAAAAAGATTATGCAAATTGACAGTAGACTTAGGGAACTCAGTGACTCCATCAATCACAATAACATTCTTATTATAGGAATCCCAGAGAGGAGAAAAAAAAGGGGCCAGAAAATTTATTTGAAAAAAAATAATAGCTGAAAACTTCCCTAGTCTGGGGGAAGGAAACAGATATTCAGATCCAGGAGGTACAGAGATCCCACAACAAAATCAACCCACGGAGGTCCATAACAAGACACAGAGTAATTAAAATGGCAAAAAGGAAATGTAAACAATTGTAACAGAATATTATGAAAACCTATATGACAAAAAATTGCACAATTTAGGAGAAATGAATAAATTCCTAGAAACATGAAAATTGCCAAAACTAAAGCAGGAAGAAAGAGAAAATTTGAACAGACCAATTACCAGCAATGAAATTTAATTAGTAATCAAAAACCTCCTAAAACACAAAATTCCAAGACCAGATGGCTTCACAGGCAAATTGCACCAAATATTTAAAGATAAGTTAATGACTATTCTTTTCAAATTATTCCAAAAAAATACAAGAAGAAAAACTTCCAAATCCATTCTATGAGGCCAGTATCGCCCTGACACCAAAAACAAATAAAGACACCACACACACACACACACACACACACACACACAAAGAGAACTAAGCACCAATATCTCTGATGAACATAGATGTGGAAATCCTCAACAAAATATTACCAAACCAAATCCAACAATACATTAAAAAAGTCAAGTAGATTTATTCCTATGAAGTGAAGCTGGTTCAACATTCACAAAATAATTAATCTGATAATTAACATCAATAAGGGAAAGGATAAAACCATATCATCATTTAAATAGAAGCAGAAAAAGCATTTGACAAAGTGTAACATCCATTCATGATTAAAAAAAAAACTCAAGAAAATAGGTCCAGAGGAGTCTACCTCAACATAATAAATGCCATATATGAAAACTCACAGCCACTATCATACTCAATAGCGAAAAATTGGGAGCTTTTCCCCTAAGGTCAGGAGCAAGACAAGGATGTCCACTCTAGCCACTTTTACTCAATAGAGTACTGGAAGTCCAAGCCACAGCAACCAGACAACATAAAGATATAAAAGTCATCAATATGAGTAAGGAAGAAGTAAAACTCTCACTATTTGCAGATGACATGGTACTATATATAGAAAACCCTAAATACCACCATGAAACTACCAGAAATAAATTCAGTAAAGTCACAAGATACAAAATTAATGTACAGAAATCTGTTGTATACCTATACCTTAAAAATGAAACAGCAGAACATGAAATTAAGAAACAATACTTCAATTGTTATTGTATATAACAATTATATATATATATTTATATATACGTGTATATATAGTATATAGTATTTTGATAGGGCTTGCATTAAATGTGTAGATTGCTTTGGGTAGTATAGACATTTTAACAATGTTTTTTCTTCTAACCCGTGAACGTGGAATGCTTTTTTATTTCCTTTTGTTCTCCTCAATATTTTTTTCATCAGTGGTCTATAGTGTCCAGAGTACAGATCTTTTACCTCTTTAGTTTGGTTTATTTCTAGGTATCTTACGGTTTTGGTGTAATTGCAAATGGGATCAACTCCTTGATTTCTTTTTCTGCTACTTATTAGTGTATAAAAATGCAACAGATTTCTGTACATTGCTTTTTTATCCTGCAATTTTGCTGAATTCATGTATCAGTTGTAGCAATTTTTTGATGAATTTTTTTCTGTTCTTTACACAAAGTATCATGTCCTCTGCAAAGAGTGAATGTTTGAATTCTTCCTTGTGTATTTGGATGTCTTTTATTTCTTTTTGTTGTCTGATTGCTGAGGCTAAGACTTTCAGTATTGCGTTAAATAATAATGGTGAGAATGAATGTTCTTGTCTTGTTCCTGACCATAGGGGAAAGGGTTTCAGTTCTTCCCCATTGAGGATGATATTAGCTGTGGGTCTTTTGTATTTGGCCTTTACGATGTTCAAGTATGTTCTCTCTATCCCTACTTTATTAAGCATTTTTATTAAGAATAGATGTTTTATCTTGTCAAATGTTTTTTCTCCATCTATTGACAGGATCATATGGTTATTCTCCTTCCTTTTATTAATGCGGCATAACACATGATTGATTTGAAAATATTGAAACACTCCTGCAGTCCAAGAATAAAATCCACTCAAACATGGTGAATAATTCTTTTAATGTACTGTTGAATTTGATTTACTAGTATTATATTAAGAATTTTCGCATCCATGTTCATCAGGGATATTGGCTTGTAATTCTCCTTTTTAGTGGAGTTTTTGTCTGCTTTTAGAATCAAGGTAATTCTTGTTTTGAAGAATGGGTTTGGAAGTTTTCCTTCCATTTCTATTTTTTGGAACATTTTGAAGAGAATAGGTATTAACTCTTCTGTAATTGTTTGGTAGAATTCCCCTGGGAAGCCATCTGACCCAGGACTTTTGTTTGTTGGGAGATTTTTGATTACTGATTCAATTTTTTTTGCTGGTTATAGTAGGTCTGTTCAAATTTTCTATTTTTCTCTGTTACAGTTTTGGTAATTCATAAGTTTCTAGTAATTTGTCCATTTCTTCCGGATTGCCCAGTTTGTTGGCATATAATTTTAGATAATATTCTCTTATAATTGTATTTCTGCAGTGTTGGTTGTGATCTCTCCTCTTTCATTTGTGATTTTATCTATTTGGGTCCTTTCTCTTCTTTCTGATATGTCTGGCTAGGGGCTTATCAATTTTATTAATTCTTTCAAAGAACCAGCTCTTAGCTTCGTTGATCTGTTCTACTTTTTGTTGTTGTTGTTTCTATATCATTTATTTCTGCTCTAATTGTTATTATTTACCTTCTTCTACTGGCTTTGGGCTTTATTTACAGTTTCTTTTCTAAGTTATTTTGGTGTAAGTTTAGATTGTATATTTGAGACTTCTCTTGCTTCATGAGGTAGGCCTGTATTGCTACATACTTCCCTCTTAGAACTGCTCTTTCTTCATCCCAAAGTTTTGGTCTGTCCTGCTTTCTTTTTCATTTGCTTCCAAGTACATTTTAAATTTTTTCTCTAATTTCCTGGTTAACCCATTCACTCTTTACTAGAATATTCTTTAACCTCCAAATATTTGTGGTCTTTCCAATGTTTTTCTTGTGGCTGACTTCAAGTTTTATAGTGTTGTAGTCTGAAAATATAAATGGTATTATTTTAATCATTTTGCACTTGTTGAGAGCTCTTTTGTGACCCAGTATTTGATCTATTCTGGAGAATGTTCTGTATGTACTTGAAAAGAATGTGTATTCTGCTGCTTTAGGGTGAAATATTCTGAATATATTTTAAGTGCATCTGGTTCAGTGTGTCATTCAAAGCTTTTATTTCCTTGTTGATATTCTGCTTAGATGAACTGTCCATTGCTTTAAGTAGGGTGTTAAGCTTCCCTACTATTATTATATTATTATCTATGAGGGTTTTTTGTGTTTTTGTTTTTTTTTTTTTTGTTTATTATTGATTGATTTATATATTTGGTTCTCCCAGTTGGGGGCATAAATATTTACAATTGTTTGATCTTCTTGATAGATATACCCCTTAATTATGATTTAATGCCCTTATTCATCTCTTATCATAATCTTTGGTTTAAAATCTTTTGTCTGATATAATATGGCTACTCCAGCTTTCTTGTGACCTCCATTAGCATGATAGATGGTTTTCTATCCCCTCACTTTCAATCTGCAGGTGTCCTTAGGTCTAAAATGAGCTACTTGTAGGCAGCAGTTCCATGAATCTTGTGTGTTTTTTTTAATCCATTCTGATACTTAATGTCTTTTGATTGGAGCATTTAGTCCATTTACATTCCATGGTTATTGAAAGACGTGAAATTAGTGCCATTAGTGTTCTCTGTAGAGTTGGTTTTTCTGGTGTTCTCTTGTTTTTTCTAATTTTTTTTTAAAGATTTTATTTTTATTTATTTTTGTGACAAGAGAGAAACAGAGAGAGCATATGAGCAAAGGGAGAAGCAGACTCCCCACTGAGCAGGGAGCCCAATGAGGGACTTGATCCCAGGACCCTGGGATCATGACCTGAGCCAAAGGCAGGTGCTTAACCAATGGAGCCACCCAGGCACCGAGGTTCTTTCTAATCTTTGTTGCTTTTGGTCTTTTTACCCCACTCAAAGAGTCCAACTTAACATTTCTTCCACAGCTGGTTTAGTGGTCACAAACTCCTTCAGGTTTTGTCAGGGAAGCCCTATATCTCTCCTTCTATTGTGAATGGCAACCTTGCTGGATAAAATTTTCTTGGCTGTATATTTCTCCCATTCATTACTTTGAATATATCCTGCCATTGGTTTCTGGCCTGACAAGTTCCTGTAGACAGATCTGCTGTAAATCTAATTTGTCTTCCGTTGTAGGTTGATTTTTTTTCCCTTGCTGCTTTCAGGATTCTTTCCTTGTCTGTGTATTTTGTGAATTTGACTATGCTATGCCTTGGTGTTAGTTGGCTCTTGTTAAATTGAATAGGAGTTCCCTGTGCTTTTTGGACTTAGATGCCTTCATCCTTCCCCTGATTAGGGAAGTTTTCAACTATAATTTACTCAAATAAACTTTCTACCCCTTTTCCTCTCTTTTCATCTTCTGGGACACCTATGATATGAATGTTATTCTATTTTAATAAGTCGTTGAGTTTCATAAGTCTATCGTCTTGATTCATTACCTTTGTTTCCCTCTTCTTTTTGACTTCACTGTTTTCCATAATTTTATATTCTATACCATTGATTGATTCCTCTGTTTCATCCATCCATGTTTTTATGGCATCCATTTCAGTATGCATCTCAGTTATAGCATTTTTAATTTTGGCCTGACTAGATTTTCATTCTTTTATCTCTGCAGTAGGGGATTCTCTAGTGTTTTCTATGCTTTTTTCAAGCCTGGCTAGCATCCTTATAATTGTTGTTTTAAATTCTAGTTCAGACATCTTACTTATATCTGTATTGATTAAATTTCAGGTTATAATTTATTCCTGCTCTTTCTTTTGCAGTGAATTCCTCCATCTTGTCATTTTTTGGGGAAGGGAAATAAAAAGGAAAATAAAAAAATTAAAAATTAAAAAATTAAAAATATCAGAGAAAGACAATTGTCATATTATTTCACCCATATGTGGAATTTAAGAAACAAAATAGTGGATCATAGGAAAAGAGAGGGAAAACTAGATGAGAAGAAATCAGAGAGGGAGACAAACCAGGAGGGACTCCTACTATAGGAAACTACTGAGGGTCACTGGAGGGGAGGTGGGAGGCTGGGGTAACTGGGTGATAGACATTAAGGATGGCACTCAATCTAATGAGCACCGGGTGTTAAATGCAACTGATGAATCACTAAACTCTACCCCTGAAACTAATAATACACTATGTTAATTAATTGAATTTAAATGAAAAACAATTAAAAATAAAATAAGATACATAAAGGAAGCTAGATCTTAGTATGTTTGGGTCTACTTGTTATGACAGGCCTGCTAGAAAAAAGGTAGAGAGAAAGTGAAGAAAAATTAAAAAAAAAAAAATATATATATATATAAATTAATTTAAAAATTGCTCTTTCTGTATCTCTTTTTTGGCTCTTTCTGTATTCAAAAAAAAAAAAAGTGAAAGAGAGAGAAACAAACAAAAAACCCAAAGCATGCTAGATCCTGTTTCCCCTAGACCTGAAGCTTTGCAGCACCCCATGATCTGTAGACTGGTGTGGACAGTGGATTTGTGTTGTTCTTCTTTGGGAGGGGCCTGCTACTCTGATTCTCAGGTGGAATCTCCTAGTAGAGATGTATATGCAAGGGTGCAGGGAAACAGGGCTTGGTGTAGCAGCTCCATTCTTCATTTGTTTGTGTTGTTTAGCTCACTGAGGGGGATCAAGCTGGTGGGCCTGAGGAGAAAATGGTTTCACCCTGTTCTCCTGTCTCTGGAGCAGGAAATGCATACCGCCCCCTCTTCAGTCAGCTCTCACAGATGCACGAACAATGACCCTTCTTGTGCTTCTGGTCTTCATTAGATCCCTGCCTTTACTTATCTATATTGGATCTGTCTGCCTCCCAAACACCACAGCACTCCTGTGTTTTATCTCAAGCACAGCTGTTTCAAAACCCCACACTTCAGAGACCCCCACTGTGCAGACATGAACTGTTCCTCTGGGGGAGGGTCTCCCCTTCCATAACCAGAGCTGGCTTGTCCCAGAAGACAGCGGTGCAACTGTGCAGTGGTTCAGAGTTTATGGTAAATCACACAAGAGTTGGTGCCAGGGTTTGCTGCACCTCAGCTGGCGTCTTTGTTCCTATAGTAGTGAGCTGGGCAACTCAATGGCATCCACGATGTTCTTTACCTGAAGAGAGGACATTATCACCTCTACCAAAGGCAACCCAAGCAGGAGAACTGCTTCTCTCTGTGTGACCCTGGGGATTATCAGGCTGCCCACTGCTGGGACTCTGCCCTGATCTCCCACAGGAGCACTGCTCAGCTCCCCAAGTGTGAATCTGGCAATGTCACAGACCTCCTAAACTTCAGATTCTGTGCTCCACTGTTTAAAGAAAACTGGCGATATTGCAGCCCTCTCCTTTTTCCCCACCAATGGTTGGGGAATAGTTTTCTTGTGCAGTTCCCTGTGTGTGATTTCATTCTTTTTTTTTTCTCTGTTTTCTCGGTCTCTCCTTCTTCTTTCTCACTACTCCCTCTGTGATCATGGCTCCTTCCACGAGGCAGTGCCCACAGCACTTTTCTACCACGAATAAACTCTCCTCAGTTCCTACCTTTCATGGGTCATTATTCTGGCTTGGATATGTGCAGCTTTGTTCTGTAAGACTTCTGATTGATTTCTTGGGTGTTCAGAATGATTTGATATTTATTGATATTTATCTAACTGTGTTTGAGAGAGAAGGCATGCCTTCTCTAGGTTGTCCTACTACTCTGCCAACTTACCTCTCTCCTTAAGTTAATTTTTATATATACTATGAGGGAAGGCTCCAACTTCATTCTTTCATATGTGACTACCCAACTTGTTCCAGCACCACTGGTTGTTCCTCTGGAAAACCGACTGATACAGTCTCTAATCTACAAAAAGTCTAAGGAGATACCAGGCTTTCTTTTGGTGAAAGGGGAAAAGAGGTGAAGAGAAAGCAGTTTTTATTTGAATGTTGGAGGAATTGGGTATTACAAATTTATTCATGTAGTCCAAAGAAATTTTACTAGGCAAGTAGACCCTTGAATTTTTTCAAGATTTGCCAGATTCCCTTGCTAGCAGTTATGTAATAATACCATAGTTAAGGATGTTGAAGCTGTGACTTCTGAATTGTCATGGTATCATTTAAAAATGATAAGTCTTAAACATGAGCAGGTAGAGGTACTCATACTAAATCCTGATATACCTACTAGCTAGTGGTGGAGGGTTTGCCTACTAGCACTGTTCTATCTATAGTTTTTCCTCCAAGAAGGTAATTTTCTATGGTACTTAATGGAGAGGGAATTATAAAAATATACCATACATATTTTTATTTTTTTAAGTTTTTATTTAAATTCCAATTAGATAACACACAGTGTAATATAAGTCTCAGATGTATAATATACTGATTCAGAACTTCCATACATCAAGTACACTCAATCCCCATCACCTATTTAACCCATCTCCCAACACACCTTCCCTATGGTAACCATCAGTTTGTTTTCAATAGTTAAGAGTCTACTCCATTTATTTCTTAAATTCCACATATGAGTGAAATCATATGGTACTTGTCTTTCGCTGAATGACTTATTTTCTTTTTAGCATAATACTCTCTAGCTCCATCCATATCTTTGCACATGGCAAGATTTCATTATTTTTTTATGTCTGGGTAATATTCAATTGTACATATCAACCACCTCTTCTTTATTAATTCATCAGTAAACAGACATGTGAGCTGTTTCCATAACTTGGTTATTGTAGATAATGAAGCTATAAACATGGGGATGGACATATCTCTTTGAATTAGTAATTTTATATTCTTTGGGTAAATAGTAATGTAATTGCTGGATCATAAGGTAGATTGATTTTTAACTTTCTGAGGAATCTCCACACTTTTTCAGAGTGGCTGCAACAATTTGCATTCCCACAAGGAGTGCAAGTCCCACATTCTCACCAACACCTGTTGTTTCTTGTGCTCTTGATTTTAGCCATTCTGACAGGTATGAAGTGATATTTCATTATAGTTCTGATTTGTATTTCCCTGATGATGAGTGATATTTGACATCTTTTCATGTGTCTGTTGGCCATTTGTATGTCTTCTTTGGAAAAATGTCTATTCATGATTACTGCATATTTTTAAGTAAGATTGTTTTTTGGGTCTGAGTATTATGTTTCTATATCTTTCTACATATAAGATACTAACCTTTTATCAGTTATGTCACTTGCAAATGTCTTCTCCCATTTAGAAGGTTGCCGTTTAGTTTTGCTGGTTATTCTCTTGGCTATGCAGAAGTTTTGTTGTCGTTGTTGTTTTAATTTTGATGACATCCCAATAGTGAGTTTTTGCGTTTGATTCCCTTGTCTTGGGAGACATATCTAGAAAGAAGTGGTCATGGCCAATGATTAAGATTTTACTGCCTGTGCTCTCTTCTAGGATTTTATAATTTCAGATTTCACATTTAGTTCTTTAATCCATTTTGAATTTATTTTTCTGGTTAGTGTAAGAAAGTGGTCTAGTTTCATTCTTTTTCATGTTGCTCTCCAGTTTTCCCAACACCATTTATTAAAGAGACTATCTTTATCCCATTGGATTTTTTTCCCCTGCTTTATTGAGGATTAGTTGATGATATAGTTGTAGGTACATTTCTGAGTTTTCTACTCTGTTCCATTAATCTATGAGTCTATTTTTGTGCCAGTACCATACTGTTTTGATCACTATAGCTCTGCAATATAACTTGAAGTCAAGAATTATAGTGCTTCCAGCTTTGCTTTCCTTTTCAAGGTTGCTTTGGCTATTCAGAGTCTTTTCTGTTTCCATACAAATTTTAGAATTGTTTGTTCTAGCTCTGTGAAAAATGCTAGTGGTATTTTGATAAGGATTACATTAAATGTGGAAATTGTTTTGGGTATTATAGCCATTTTAACAATGTTTGTTCTTGCAATCTTTGAGTATGGAATGCTTTTCCATTTCTTTGTGTCATCTTCACTTTCCTTCATCAGTGTTTTAATTTTCAGATGACAGATCTTTGACTTCTTTGGTTAGGTTTATTCATAGGTCTCTTATTGTTTTTGGTGCAATTGTAAAGGATTCATTCTTTCAATTCTCTTTCTTCTGCTTCATTATTGGTGTATAGAGATGGCAACAGAGTTTTTAGGTTGATTTTTTTATCCTGCAAACTTACTGAATTCGTTTATCAGTTGTAGCAGGTTTTTTTGTTTGTTTGTTTCTGCGTGTGTGTGTAATCTTTTGGGTTTATTATATAAAGTTTCATGTCATCTGCAAATAGTGAAAGTTTTACTTCTTCCTTGGCACTTGGATGCTTTGTTGTTGTTGTTGATGTTGTTGTTGTCTGATTGCTGTCTTTTGGACTTTCAATATTTTGTTAAATGGCTGTGGTGAAAGTACACATTCCTACCTCATTCCTGACCTTAGAGGTAAATCTCTCAGTTTTTTCCCCATTGAGGATGATATTAGCTGTGGAGTTTTCATATGGCCTTCATTATGTTGAAGTATGTTCCCTCTGAACCTTTGTTGAAAATGTTTTATCATTAATGGCTGTTCTAACTTGTCAAATGCTTTTACTGCATTTATTTCAAAGATGATATGGTTCTTATCGTTTCTTTTATTAATGTGTTGTATCACATTGATTAATTTGTGAATATTAAACCACAATTGTAATCCAGGAATAAATTCCACTTGATTTTGATGAACGATTTTTTTAATGTACTGTTGGATTTGGTTTGCTAGTATTTTATTGAAAAAATTTGCATCCATGTTCATCAGGGTATTGGTCTGTAGTGCTCTTTTTTAGTTGAGTCTTTGTATGGTCTTGATATTGGGATAATTCCAGCCTCATAGAATGAATTTGGAAGTTTTCCTTCCGTTTCTATTTTATGGAATTGTTTGAGAAGAATAGGTATTATATTTTCTTTAAATGTGTGGTAGATTTCCCCTGGGGAGCTATCTGGCCCTGGACACTCATTTGCAAAGGGTTTTTATTATAATTCAATTTCTTTGCTAGTTATCAGTTTGTTCAAATTTTCTATTTCTTCCTATTTCACTTTTGGTAGTTTAGATGATTCTAGGAATTTATCAATTTCTTCCAGGTTGTCAAATTTATTGGTATATACTCATTCATATTATTCTCTTGTGATTATATTTTTGTGGTATTGGTTGTTATTTTTTTCTTTCTCATGTGATTTTATTTTTTTGGGTCCTTTCTCTTTTTGTTTTGGTAAGTCTAGCTAGAGGTGTATCAATTTCATTAATTTTTTTCAAAGAACTAAATCCTCTCTTTTCATTGATCTGTTTTATTGTTCTTTTAGTTTTTATGTCATTTATTTCTGCTTTAATCTTTATTAATTTCTTCCTTCTGCTAGGTTTGGGGTTCATTTGTTGTTATCTTTCTAGCTTTTTAGTTTAAGGTTAAGTTGTTTATTTCAGGTTTTCCAAGTATTTTTACATTTCCTCTTTGATTTCTTGGTTGACCCATTCATTGTTTAGTAGCTTGTTGTTTAACCTCTATGTACTTGTAGTCTTTCCAAAGTTTTATCTTGTGTTTTACTTGTAGTTTAATAGCACTGTTGTCAGAAAAAATGCATGGTAAAATTTCAATCATTTTGTATTTGTTGAGGTCTGTTTTGTGGCCTAGTATGTGATCTATCATGGAGAATATTCCACCTGCTCTTGAAAAGAATGTGCATTTTGATGTTTTAGGATGGAATGTTTGGAATATATCTGTTAAGGCCATCTGGTCCAGTGTGTCATTCAAAACCATTGTTTCTCTTGTTCATTATCTGTTTCAATGATCTGTCCATTGATATAAGAAGTGAGCTGTTCAAGTCCCCTACTATTATTGCATTACTAATAGTAATGCATTACTATATTAATGTATAGTAATGCATAACTATATTAATATATAGTAATGCATTACTATATATTACTATAATAGTAATTGCATTATTATCAATTAGTTCCATTACACATATATAATGTATTAATTCCTATAATATACTTACATGCTAAAGTAACTAAACAAAAACAAAAACAAATTAAATCAGTCCAAATATCTCCAGTCACACGTTTATGTTAGCTTCCCTCCTCCCCAATAAACATTTCACAAACACCTTTAATTCATTTAATGTGTTGTCTTTCCCTATGGATCCAGGCGGGATGGTGATTGAGTCATATGCATCCAATAGAGCCATAAAAGTTTTAGTACCACTCTTCCTTACGTTCCCAGAATACTAAGCTTTTTCTTTGAGAGAGAGCAAGAGAGAGTACAAGCAGGATGAACGGCAAAGGGAGAAGCAGGCTCCCCACTGAGCAGGGAGCCCAAAGTGGGACTTGATCCCAGACCCTGAGATTATGACCTGAGCTGAGGGGAGATGCTTAACTGGCTGAGCTACCCAGGCATCACTAAACTTTTTCTTAAAGTAACTTAGGTTGGCATAGAGGAAGAGTGAGGGATCATGGAACATAATATAAGACAATAGCTCTGCAAGCAGTAATCAAGATACCTGAGTTTTCTGTCTCCAGGTGTCTGATACCTAACTTACAATGCAAGCAAATGAACTTCAAGCAGATGTTTTATCATTCAGTTGAAAGTTCTAGACTGGCACTGAATATTAATTGAATCATTGTTCCTTCCTGTCTTCAGAGCAGTGAGCAAGAAAAAAGTGGACACTACTTTAACCCTACCCCCCCAACCTCATCATCAATAACAGGTAGTATTCTTTCTTTTCTTTTTTTTTTAGATTTATTTATTTATTTGACACAGAGACAGAGATCACAAGTAGGCAGAGAGGCAGGCAGAGAGAGAGGGGGAAGCAGGCTCCCCACTGAGCAGAGAGCCCAATGTGGGGCTCAATCCCAGGACCCTGAGATCATGGCCTGAGCTGAAGGCAGAGTCTTTAACCCACTGAGCCACCCAAGTGTCCCAGTAACAGATAGTATTGTAAGGTACATTTGCCTTCAATCCATCCATCTATTGGCAAGGACACTTGATATTTGATCCCAAGATTTCTCACAATCCCTAATCAGACCCATGTAGGACCCTTATTTTCTTCTTCAGAAACTTATGTTATTGTTAACATTTCATTTTCATCACCAAAACTATCAAGAATTGTAAAGGACCTGATATTTTACCTTATTTGAAAGCTAACAAGTTAGTCTATTATAGTTTTATAGATGCTGAGAAAAAACACAAGAATCTTAGGTCAAAGACAAAGGAATTTATCACTCACAACACAGCAGGTAGCATGAACTTCATGTCTGCAGTTCTCCTTGCCTTCTAAGCAACTCAGGGGCAATGTGGTGGAAGTCACAGTTAGATGTTGTGCATACAGTGGATTTGTGCTCATAGCTAAGGAATCCTGTACATAGAAAATCCTAATCATATAAAGGGACTGATGGAAAACCTTCCCATTTTTTTCCCTGAAGAAATATATTTTCCTTATTATGCGAGTCAGAAAACAAATCCTTCATCTGCCCCAGAAAAATAGTATTATCTTTATTCTCTTAAGCTGTTTGCATAAAAACATCTTTGGTAAGCTAGTCAATAATAAAAGCTGTCAATTATTTTCTCAAAACACAGGAAGAAATGCAATTGACCCACAGATAATTGTCTTTCAACAGTGTAGATATCTAATTATTCCTATTTTCTTCAGAAAACATCCTTTACTATCTCAATGCTTATGAACTGAGACTTGTTTTATGGTCCAATCTATAGTCTATGATTATAAAATGTACATTTGAAAAACATGTGTATTCTGAAATAATAGGGTGTCATGTTTACAAATACCAATTCGGTCAAAATAGGTGACAACATTGTTCAAAATATGTATATTTTTTAGATTGCTTTGTTGATTGTTGAGAGAGTACTGATAAAATCTCCAATTATAGTTGTATAATTGTAAATTTGTTTTTAGTTCAGTCTTGTTTTGCTCTATGATTTTGAATGTATTAAATAGATACACGTTAAAGATATTTTTGTCTTTTAGATTAAGAGAAATTACTATCTTTATAAAATGATCATCTTTAGCCTGATAATATCATTTGTTTTTAAGTATATTTCATCTGATATTAATGTAGTTACTATAACATTATATTCATATTATTTTCCATCATTTTACTTTCAATCTATCTATGTGATATACATATGCCTAAGACCTCTCATAGACAACCTATGGTTGAGTATTGCTCTTTTATTCATTAAATGAAATTATGCCTTTCATTTGACATTTTGAATCATTAACATTTACTGTAACAATTGGTATGTTTGAAATCTGGTCTAGCATTTTACTAAATATTCTGTTTTTTTTCTTCATTTTTGTTGTTTCTTCTTCATTTTCTGTATTATTTTGGATTAATTAAGTGATTTGTTGAAATTAAATTTACTTTATGTGTAGATACTAACCACATTTTTTGCATTTTGTGTGGATTACAATATGTATCTCCAACTTCTCTTACTTTATTCAGAATTACTAATTTACAAGATCATATAAATTCTAGAATCCTTGCAACTGTTTAGACTTATTGGCACTCCTTATGCTTTATACTATACCTCTTCAAAATATTATTTCAGTTAGTTTTTAAAGATTTTATTTATTTATTTGACAGAGAGAGAGATATCACAAGTAGGCGGAGAGGCAGGCAGAGAGAGAGGGGGGAAGCAGGCTCCCTGCTGAGCAGAGAGCCAGATGCAGGGCTTGATCTCAGGACCCTGAGATCATGACCTGAGCCGAAGGCAGAGGCTTAACCCACTGAGCCATCCAGGTGCCCCTATTATTTCTTTTTTAATTCAATGCTCTAAATTTTGTAATAATTAATCATTTGCATTTGCATTTAAAAATAATATAATTGAAAGACAATATATCTTAATAAGATACATACTATTCTCATTATCTTTTTTGGAATTATAGTTTGCCATCTGTATTAGGAGTGTTGTAACAAATTTCCACAAATCATGTGACTTAAAGCAGTAGATATTTATTCTCTTACAGTTCTGTATGACAGAAGTCTAAAATCTAGCTGTGGCAGAGTTGAAATCCTTCCAAAAGATCTAAGGAAGGGAATGGTAGCAGGATATACCACCCCAAAATAAATTTCTATGGAATACAGATTATTTTAAGCTGATTATTTTCAGAAAAGCAAACATAGCTGAAGCCCTGATAACAGAGTACAAGTTATCCTTTTGTAAGAGAAATTTACATTTATAAAGGGAATCTCCAGATTGCTTAGATTCTTGGCATATAATTTTTCATTATATTATCTTATAATTGTTTGTATTTCTGTTGTGTTGGTTGTGATCTCTCTTCTTTCATTTCTGATTTTATTTGTTTGGGTCCTTTCTCTTTTCTTTTGGATAAATCTGGCTAGAGGTTGCCAATTTTATTAATTCTTTCAAGGAGCTAACACTTACTTTTGTTGATCTGTTCTACCATCTTTTGTTGTTGTAGCTGTTATTTCTATATCATTTATTTCCGCTCTAATCTTTATTTCCCTTCTTCTTTTGGCTTTAGACTTTATTTTCTGCTCCATTTCTAGCTCCTTTAGGTGTAAGGTGAGACTTTGAAGTTACTGATTTTCTGGGACAAATTGGCACCAGCCACAGTGTGGTGAGACCCTGCCCCAGAGGATCAGTGCAAGTCCACACCACCTAGGTCCCTAAAATTTGGAGGATTGAAACCCAGTCATGGACCTGAGGCAAAACCAAAGAGTACTATGCCACCAGGCAGAGAGATGGCTCAGACACAGACAGGGTAAAAACAGTGTTCTGATGGAAGCCTGTAACATAAGATGGGATTTTTCACTCTTCTCTGAAAGCTTCCTGAACAGCAAGGGACATGAACTCCCATCTCTTGGAATGAAGGAGTGGAGTCATGCCATTTCCCCTGCCTATCCATCAGCATAGCCAGACTCGAGTGAGCAACACAGTACTCCCAGTGGAGTCTGGAGAGGCTTACAATAAGGCCTCCCCACCCCCCATCCCCAAGAACCAGAACAGCAGGCCCCTTCCCCAGAAGACCAGCACAAACCACCGCCAACCACCAAGTCTACTGATCATAGAATGCTGCAAAGCTTCAGCTTTAGTGGAAATAGAATCTACCCTTTTCTAATAAGCAGACAAAAACACACCTAGTTAAAACTCGCCACACACTGGGCCAGGTCCAAACACTCCACACTGCCAGCATGGAGAAACTCCACAGAGGACTAATGTGAGGGAAAGAGCAGCCAAAACACAAGAACAGAGTGCACACAGCATACACCAAAACCACTTTTGAAGCTCCAGGACCTAGACAGTATATGACTTTTTCTTAATATAGCCATTACTCTCAGGAGCAGGAAATGGAAAAGGTTTTCTTAGCACACACTAGACAGAGGTCTAGGCAAAATGTGAAGATGGAGGAATTAATCCCAAAAGAAAAATTGGAAGAGGTCATGACCAAAGATCTAATTGAAACAGATAAAAGTAATATGCCTGATGGAGAATTTAAAACAACAATCACAAAGATACTAGCTGGGCATTAAAAAAACATAGAAGAAACTAAAGAGAAACTTACTGCAGAGAAAAAAACCCTAAAAACTAGTCAGGCCAAAATGAAAAATGCTATAACTGAGACCCAAAACCAACTGGACATATATTGACAAGAAGGTGGGCAAAGCAGGGGAACAAATCAGTGATATAGAAGTTAAATTATGGGAAATAATTAAGCTGAAAAAAAAGGGGAAAGAAAAAAATATTGGATCATGAATATAGATTTAGAGAACTCAGTGACCCATGAAGCATAATAACATTCGTATCATTGGTGTCCCAGAAGAAAAAGAGAGGGGGGAAAGGACAGAAGAATTATTTGAGCAAATTAGAGCTAAAAACCTCCCATATCTGGGAAAGGAAACAGACATTCAAATCCAGGAGGCACAAAGAACGCCAATCAAAATCAACAAAAGCCAGCCAACACCAAGACATATCACAGTCAAATTTACACAATACATGGAAAAGGAAAGAATCCTGAAAGCAGCAAGGGAAAAAAAATTCCCTAACCTACAAGGAGAGACAAATCAGATTCACAGCAGATCTCTCCACAGAAATTTGGAAGGCCAGAAAAGAATGGCAAGATACGTTTAACTTACTGAATGGGAATAATACTCAACCAAGAATACTTTACCCAGCAAGGCTGTCACCCACAATAGAAGGAGAGATAGTTTTCCATGAAAACAAAAACTAAAGCAGTTTATGACCACTAAACCAGCCCTGCAAAAAATATTGAAGGGGGCTCTTTGAGTGAGGAAGACTAGAAAAGAACAGAGAACATCACCAGAAACAACTTTACAAGTAACAAAATGGCACTAAATTCATATCTTTCAATAATAACTATGAATGTAAATGGACTAAATACTCCAAAGAAATATATCATAATCAATAAAAAACATAAGACTCATCTATATGCTGCTTACAAGGGACTCATTTTAGACCTACAGACACCTACAGATTGAAAATGAGGAAAAGGGGAGGAGGGGCAAGATGGCGGAGAAGTAGGAGACCTTGTTTCAACTGGTCCCCTAAAGTGAGCTAAATATCTACCAGAACACTCTGAACACCCATGAAATCAACCAGAGATGTAAGATTATTCACTTCTGGATCTCTATGGGAGCAGAAGGCAGCAGTGGAGAGGTAAAGCAGAGTGGGAACCCTCGGATTGATTTCCGAGGATAAATAGAAGGGGGAGGGAGCCACCAGAAGAGACCCAAGGTCAGTAATATTCCAAATGAAAGTGCCCTGTGGTTGGGGACAAGCATTAACTTAGAGTCTGGCTAAAAACACTCAAAAAGAACAAAAGATCCTAAGGAGCAACTAGTGGAATTGGGAGTTCATGGGCACATGCCTAAGCCCATGTTCCCAGAGGGACACCACCTTGGGCAACCACCAGAGTCAGAGAGAGACCAGCGGGGGTCCAGTCCGTGGTCCATGAGCCTGTGGCTTTCTGCTGATTGCACCACTACTCGGGCTGGGCGCACTCCCACAAGTGCTTAAGAGAGCTTGGTGTGTACCCCAGCTGGCAGTCTCTCAGACCACAGGCCATCCGCAATCTGAGTCTGTGTGTTCTGGACCACCCAGAGGGGAGCATACTGAGGCTTCTCTCCAAAAAGCCACAAAAAGCCACAAAAGAATAAAAACCTCCAGAGAGCAGAAGCCTGAAAAACCGGTTTCCAAGAGGCAAGCCCCCTGAGAGCTAGCAGGGCAACTCAACCCAAGCAAGATTGACTGGAAAACAATGCAGCAGGCCCCTCCCCCTGAAGACAAACCAAAAGCAAGAGGACAATAACCACATGGTCCCCATAAAACTGTAAAACACCAACATCAGGGGAAAACAATATATTAAGCTCCCGATATTGCCCTAAAACCAGTATATTTCATAGATACAAGTTTTTTCTTTTCTTCCTTTTTTTTATTCATTCTCACAATTCTTGGTCTTTTAATTTTTTTAAATTACTTAACATTACAACTAGAGGCTTAATACAACGATACACCCAGAAAGATCCGAAATAACCTTTCTCACTCACATCGAGGATTTATAACCAACCCCCTACATCTTATTCTACTGTCAGTGTTTCTGTGTATTTGTTTTTGTTCCAGTATTATATAAATCTTATTTTTGGGCTTCATTCTGGCTGGGTTCTTTTATTTCTTGTCATTTACATTTATCGGTCTTTATGTTTGTTTGTGTTAGTTTATATAGCTTATAAATCTTATTTTGGGGCTCATTTTGGCTGGGATTTCTTTTTTTTTTTTTCACTCTTTCTCTCTCTCTCTTCTTTTCTTTTTTCTTTCTTTTTGGTGGTGAATTCAATTGCTCTGAAATTTTCCAGGGTGCACCTTGCCTGGATCGTGGTTGATCTATTCAACTATACATTCCCTCAACCACTTCCCATCAAAATGACTAGGAGGAGGAACACCCAACAGAGGAAAAACCCAGAGACTGAGCCCTCTCTCTCAGAACTACTGGATATGGACATAAACAGTATATCAGAAAGGGAATTCAGGGTAACAATTATCCAGGCAATGGCTAGATTGGAGAAAAACATTAGTGACAACATAGAATCTCTAAGGGCAGAACTGAGAGGCAATATGGCTGATGTTAAAAATGCTATCAATGATATCCAATCTAATCTAAATAGTCTAACAGCTAGGGTAACGGAGACAGAGGATCGAATTAGTGATCTAGAGGACAAGGTGAAGAAAGGTCAGGAGGAGGGCTGGAACAAACTGCTTAGAAAGAATGAGAAAAGACTTAGGGAAATAAAAGACACCATGAAACGTTCAAACGTCAGAATTATTGGAAACCCTGAGGGGGTGGAGAAAGACAGAAGACTAGAAGATATAGCTGACCAAATTCTGAATGATAATTTCCTCAACCTGGGGAATGGAACAAGTGTTCATGTCCTAGAGGCAGAAAGGACACCCAACAAGATCAACGAGTCAAGAAAAAAATTAAGCCAGGGTTGCAGACTGGATAAAACAACAGGACCAGTTCATACGCTGTCTACAAGAGACACATTTGGAAACTAAAGATACATCCAAACTGAAAGTGAAGGAATGGAGAACAATCTTTCACGCCAACGGGCCTCAAAAGAAAGCTAGGGTAGCGATTTTCATGGCAGATAAATCAGATTATTAAATAAAGACTGTAGTCAGAGATACAAAAGGACACTACATCATTCTTAAAGGGTCTATCCTCTAAGAAGATCAAATAATTGTAAACATATATGCCCCCAATATAGGAGCAGCCAACTACTTAAGTCAACTGTTAATCAAAATAAAGAGTCATGTTGATATGAATACATTAATTGTAGGAGATCATAACATGCCACTCTCAGTAACAGACAGATAATCTAAACAGAAAATCAATAAAGAAACAAGAATTTTGAATGACACATTGGACCAAATGGACCTCATAGATACATACAGAACATTCCACCCTAATACAACAGAATACTCCTTCTTCTCGAGCGCACATGGAACTTTCTCCAGAATAGGCCACATACTGGGTCACAAATCAGGACTCAATCGATACCAAAAGATTGAGAGGATTCCCTGCATATTCTCAGACCACAATGCTTTGAAACTGGAACTCAACTACAAGAAAAAGTTTGGAAGGAATTCAAACACTTGAAGGCTAAAGACCAACCTGCTCAAGAATGATTGGATCAACCAGGAAGTCAAAGATGAACTTAAACAATTCATGGAAACTAATGAGAATGAAGACACATAGGTCCAAAATCGATGGTACGGCAAAGGCAGTCCTAAGGGGGAAGTACATAGCCATCCAAGCCTCACTCAAAAAAATTGAAAAATCCCGAATACACAAGCTCTCTTTGCACCTTAAAGAACTGGAAAATCAACAAGAAATTAAGCCAACCCCACGCACAAGAAGGGAAATAATCAAGATTAGAGCAGAGATCAATGTGTTAGAAACTAGAGAAACAGTAGAACACATCGACGAATCCAGAAGTTGGTTTTTCGAAAGAATCAATAAGATCGATAAGCCACTGGCTAACTCATCCAAAAGAAAAGAGAGAGGGCCCCAATTAACAAAATTATGAATGAAAGGGGAGGGATCACGAATAATCCAAAGGAAATAGAAACAATCATCGGAAATTATCATCAACAGCTATATGCCAATAAGTTAAGCAACCTAGAAGAAATGGGTGCGTTCCTGGAAACCTAAAAACTTCCAAGACTGAATCAGGAAGAAATTGACAACCTGAATAGACCAATATCTAGTCACGAGATTGAAGCAGTGATCAAAAACCTCCCAAAAAACAAGAGCCCAGGACCTGACGGATTCCCTGGGGAATTCTACCAAACATTCAAGGAAGAAATATTACCTATTCTCCTGAAACTGTTTCAAAAAATAGAAACGGAAGGAAAACTTCCGGACTCTTTCTATGAAGCCAGCATCACCCTGATCCTCAAACCAGGCAAAGACCCCATCCAAAAGGAGAATTTCAGACCAATATCCCTGATGAATATGGATGCCGAGATTCTCAACAAGATCCTAGCTAATAGGATCCAACAGTACACTAAGAAGATTATTCACCATGACCAGGTGGGATTTATCCCTGGGATGCAAGCGTGGTTCAGCATTCGCAAATCAATCAACGTGATAGAACAAATCAATAAGAGAAGAGAGAAGAAACACATGGTCCTCTCAATTGATGCAGAAAAGGCATTTGACAAAATTCAGCATCCGTTCCTGAGTAAAACTCTTCAAAGTATAGGGATCGAAGGAACATTCCTCAACTTCATAAAATCTATCTACAAAAAGCCCTCAGTGAATATCATTCTCAGTGGGGAAAAGCTGACAGCCTTCCTTTTGAGATCAGGAACACGACAAGGATGCCCACTCTCGCCACTCTTGTTCAACATAGTACTAGAAGTCCTAGCAACAGCAATCAGACAACAAAAAGAAATAAAAGGTATTCCAATTGGCAAAGAAGAAGTCAAACTCTCTCTCTTTGCAGATGACATGATACTTTATATAGAAAACCCAAAAGACTCCACCCCCAAACTACTAGAACTCATACAGCAATTCCGTAGTTTGGCAGGATACAAAATCAATGCACAGAAATCAGTTGCTTTCTTATACACTAACAATGAAAATATGGAAAGGGAAATTAGAGAATCGATTCCTTTTACTATAGCACCAAGAACCATAAGATACCTGGGAATAAACCTATCCAAAGAAGTAAAGGATCTGTACTTGAGGAACTACAGAACATTCATGAAAGAAATCGAAGAAGACACAAAAAGGTGGAAAAGCATTCCATGCTCATGGATTGGAAGAATAAACATTGTTAAAATGTCTATACTGCCCAGAGCAATCTATACTTTCAATGCCATCCCGATCAAAATTATACTGGCATTTTTCAAAGGGCTGGAACAAACAATCCTAAAATTTGTATGGAACCAGAAAAGACCCCGAATTGCTAAGGAAATGTTGAAAAAGAAAAACAAAGTTGGGGGCATCACATTGCCTGATTTCAAGCTGTACTACAAAGCTGTGATCACCAAACAGCATGGTACTGGCACAAAAACAGACACATAGACCAGTGGAACAAAGTAGAGAGCCC
>CM052901.1:45337964-45358587 GCA_028534135.1 Potos flavus
TGTTTAATTTCTTCTTTGATTTCTTGGTTGATCCAATCATTCTTGAGCAGGTTGGTCTTTAGCCTCCAAGTGTTTGAATTCCTTCCAAACTTTTTCTTGTGGTTGAGTTCCAGTTTCAAAGCATTGTGGTCTGAGAATATGCAGGGAATCATCTCAATCTTTTGGTATCGGTTGAGTCCTGATTTGTGCCCCAGTATGTAGTCTGTTCTGGAGAAAGTTCCATGTGCGTTCGAGAAGAAGGAGTATTCTGTTGTTTTAGGGTGGAATGTTCTGTATATATCTACGAGGTCCATTTGGTCCTATGTGTCATTCAACGTTCTTGTTTCTTTTTTTTTTAATTAATTAAATTTTTTATTTGACAGAGAGAGAGAGAGAGAGATCACAAGTAGGCAGACAGGCAAGCAGAGGGAGAGGGGGAAGCAGGCTCTCTGCTGAGCAGAGAGCCCGATGTGGGGCTCTATCCCAGGACCCTGAGATCATGACCTGAGCTGAAGGCAGAGGCTTTAACACACTGAGCCACCCAGGTGCCCCAAAGATCTTGTTTCTTTATTGATTTTCTGTTTAGACGATCTGTCTCTTACTGAGAGTGGCATGTTAAGATTTCCTACAATTAATGTATTCATATTGATATGACTCTTTATTTTGATTAACAGTTGGCATATGTAGTTGGCTGCTCCTATACTGGGGACATATATGTTTACAGTTGTTAGACCTTCTTGGAGGATAGACCCTTTAAGAATGATGTAGTGTCCTTCTGTATCTCTGACTACAGTCTTTAGCTTAAAATCTAATTTATCTGTTATGAGAATTGCTACACCACCTTTCTTTTCAGGCCCGTTGGCATGAAAGATGGTTCTTCATCCCTTCACTTTCAGTCTAGATATATCTTTAGTTTCCAAATGTGTCTCTTGTAGACAGCTTATGAACGGGTCCTGTCGTTTGATCCAGTCTGAGACCCTGTGTCGTTTTATGGGAGCATTTAGGCCATTCACATTGAGAGTGATTATGGAAAGATAAGTTTTTATTGACATCATGTGGCCTCTGAAGTCCTTGTTTCTATAGATTGTAAGTTCCTGTTCTATGTCACTCATGGGTGGTTTCTACTTTTATAGAACCCCCTTTAATATTTCTTGAAGTGCTGTCTTGGTGGTCACATACTCTTTTAATCTTTGCCGGTCTTGGAAGCTCTTTATCTCTCCATGTATTTTGAATGTCAGCCTTGTTGGATAAAGTATTCTTGGTTGCATGTTCTTCTCATTTAGTGCCCTGAATATGTGTTGCCAGCCCTTTCTGGCTTTCCAGGTTTCTGTGGACAGGTCTGATGTTATTCTGATGGGTCTTCCTCTGTATGTAAGGGATCTCTTCCCCCTAGCTGCCCTCATGACCTCTTGTCTAAAAGTGTAATTTTCACATTTTACAATTATGTTTCTATCTGATTTTCTACACTCGTTGATCCTGGTGGGTGTTCTTTCTCTTCTAGGACACGAACACTTGTTCCATTCCCCAGATTGGGAAAATTTTCATTCAGAATTTGTTCAGCTATATCTTCTAGTCTTCTGTCTTTCTCTACCCCCTCAGGGATTCCAATATTCTGACATAACATTTCATGGCATCTTTTATTTCCCTAAGTCCGTCCTCATGGTTCCTAAGCAGTTTGTTCCAGCCCTCTTCCTGACCTTTCTTCTCAACCATCTTGTCCTCTAGATCACTAATTCTATCCTCTGTCTCTGTAACTCTAGCTGTTAGACTATTTATATTAGATTGAATCTCACTAATAGCGTTTTTAACATCTGCCATACTGGTTTTCAGTTCTGCCCTTAAAGATTCTATGCTGTCATTAATGTTTTTCTCCATCCTAGCCATTGCCTGGATAATTGTTACCCTGCATTCCCTTTCTGGTATACTGTTTATGTCCATGTCCAATAGTGCTGAGGGAGAAGACTCAGTCTCTGGGCTTTTCCTCTGTTGGGTGTTCCTCCTCCTAGTCATTTTGATGGGAAGTGGATTAGAAGTTGTATAGCTGAATATATCACCCACGATCCAGGCAGAGTGCACCCTGGAAGGTTTTGGAGCAATTGGAATTTACCACCAAAAAAAAGGAATAAAGAAAAGAAAAGAGAGACAGAGAAAGAGAAATAAAAGAGATCCCAGCCAGAATGGACCCCATAAATAAGATTTATAAGGTATATAAACAAACACGAACAAACATAAAGATCAACAAAAGTATATGACAAAAAATAAGAGAACCTAGTCAGAATGATCCTCAAGAATAAGATTTATATAGTACCAGAACAAAAGCAAATACACAGAAACACTGACAGACGGATAAGATGGGAGGGTGTTTATAACTCCTCCATACGTTGTGTTAAGCCTCTAGCTGTAATGTTAAGTAGTTTAAAAAAAATAAAAAAAAAAAACGCAAAACATGAGAACGAGTGAAAAAAATAGAAAAGAAAGAAAGAAAGAAAAAAAACTTGTATGTATGAAATATACATGTTTTAGGGTATTATTGGGAGCTTAATATATTGATTTGCCCTGATATTGGGGTTTTATATGTTTTTGGGACCCTGTGGTTATTGTCCTCTTGTTTTTTGGGTTGTCTTCTGGGGGAGGGGTCTGTCGTGCTGTTTTCCAGTCAATCTTGCTTGAGTTGAGTTGAGTTGCTAGGGGCTGGGCTCTGTGGAAAATGGTTTTTCAGGCTCCTGCTCTCTGGAGGTTTTTACTTTTTTGCAGCATTTTTGCCTTTCCAGAGAGTCCAAGAGAGGAGTCTGCCTGTACCCAGACCTCCGTGTCACAGAGAAGCCTCAGTCAGCTCCCCTCTGGGTGGTCCAGAATACAGTCCCCTCTCTGCAAGCTCCGCTCACACCGCAGCCTGCCACAGGTGGTGCGCACCCCCAGCCACCATCTCAGTGGCCCCGTGAAGCCCTCACTAGCTTCTGCACCCTCTCACGACCAAAGCCGCGAGGTCTAGGAAACTCGCTTCCGGTGGCTGCCGTTGCCGGGAGTGCTGTCCGGGCTCCCGGCCCGTGCCAGGTGTGCTCAGATTCCTGCCCCAAGTGACCATGTTCTCTCCGGCGCCGGCTGGGAGTGCCCAGACCCTGCGGCATGCAGCGGACATCCTGAGGTCCTAGAGACGGCCAGCTAGGCCTCCCACCCGGTCACTCAGGGGCTTGTGGGAGTGCACCCAGTCCACGGAGTGCTGCACACAGAGAAAAGCTGCAGGCCCATGAACCACGTCAGGCTCTCTAAGGCGCTTGCAGGAGTGTGCTCCACCCTCTAAATGGTGCAAGTGGCAGAAAGCTGCAGGTTCATGAACCATGGACTGGATCCCCCACCAGTCTCTCTTTGATGCGGTTTGTGCCCTTCCTGAGAACATGGGCTTAGGCCTGTGCCCGTGACCACTCACTTCCACTAGTTGCTCCTTAAGATCTTTTGCTCTTTTTAAGTGTTTTTAACCAGACTCTAAGTTAATGCTGGTCCCCAACCACAGGGCACTTTCCTTTGGGGTATTACTGTCCTTGGGTCGCTTCTGGTGGCTCCCTCCCCCTTCTGTTTATCCTCCGATATAGGTTCGCGTGTTCCCACTCTGCTTTACCTCTTCACTGCTGCCTTCTGCTCCTGTAGAGATCCAGAACTGAAAAACCTTACTTCTCAGGCTGATTTCATGGGTGTTCAGCATGTTCTGGTAGGTATCCAGCTCACTTTAGGGTACTGGTTGTAGCATGGTCTCCTATTTCTCCACCATCTTGCCCTCCCCCCTCCCTCTTTCAAAGTATTAACTTTAAGACAGTTGGGAGCTTCCTGGAAGAATCATACATATCTTATCCAGGAGTGTGGGGGGGTGGAGTAGGAGGAGGTTATAGAGTGTCAGCTTATGTTTTGCCTTCAGGTAGCCTTCTGCTTTCTCATTTATCACCATAAAATCTTCATTTTTAAAAAAGCTTATTTATTTGACAGAAAGAGAGAACACAAGCAGGGTGATTGACAGGTAGAGGGAGAAGCAGGAAGCAGGCTTCCCCCCAAGTAGGGACCCTAATGAGGAGGACCCTGGGATTATGACCTGAGCTACCCAAGTGCCCCTCCCTTTTTTAACTCTTCATTTTTTTAATGAAAAATAATCAGTAAAATAATAGCTTAAAAAATTAATAAACAAAAATATTATCTCAGGATTCATTATATAAAATATTCAGACTTGATTTTCCTATAGCTCAAAAGAATGTCATCCTGTAATTAAAATTAGCCATTGTCGAATTACAAAAATAAAACAATTTAGTAGTTTTTTTAATAGTTTTTTATTATTATTATTTAAGGGAAACAATTTGGGGATTGGGGGAGTACGATGCCTCATATGCAGTGGAACATTTTTCCTTAGGGATATTTGGGCAGGTGAAAGTACTCTAGAATATATATATTCTATAGAGTATAGAAGTGGCAATGTGGGGGGGTGCCTAGGTGGCTCAGTTGGTTAAGCGTTTGCCTTCAGCTCAGGTCATGATCCCACAGTCCTGGGACCAAGCCCTGTGTTGGTCTCACTGCTCAGTGGAGATCCTGCTTTTCCCTGTCCCTCTGTTCCTCTGCCCACCCATGCTCGCTCTCTATCTCAAATAAACAGATAAAATTAACATATCTCATAGAAAATTTAAAGTAATCATCATAAGGATACTCACTGGACTTGAGAAAAGTGTGGAAGACCTAGAAAACAGAGTAATGGGTAATAATTAAGTGGAACAAAAGAGGGAAAAAAGAATTATATAAAATGAGAATAGACTTAGGAAACTCAGCAACTCCACCAAGCATAATAACATTTATAAGAGTCCTATGAGAGAGAAAGGGGAGACAGAAAACTTATTTAAAGAAGAAAAGCTGAAAACTTCCCTAATCTGGGGAAGGAAACAAATATCCAGATCCAGGAGGAAAAAGAAGTCCCATCAAAATCAACAAAAGCAGATCCACACCAAGACATATTGCAATTAAATTTGCAAAATGTAGTGACAAAGAAAAAATTCAAAGCAGCAAGACAAAAGAAAATAGTAACTGATAAGGGAAAACCTATAAGAGTAGCAAGAAATTTTTCAGTAAAATCTTTGCAAGCCAGAAAGGAGTGGCAAGATATATTCAAAGTGCTGAATGAGAAAAATCTGCCTGCCAGAAAATTCTATCCAGCAAAGCTACCTTTCAAAATAGAAGGAGAGAGAGTTTCTCAGACAAACAAAGACTATAGGAGTTCATGAACACTAAACCAGCCCTGAAAGAAATATTAAAGGGGACTCTGAGTGGAAAGGATAAACCATAAGTGAGAATATAAAGGTAGGAAACACAAAAGGAGTAGAAATTAATATTTCTGTAAGTAATCAATCCAGGAACTCATAGAATTAAAGGATTTAAAATATAATAACATATACCTAAAATGTGGGGGGAGAAGAATAAGGAATGGGTTCAAACTAAAACAAATATCAAAATAATATAGATTGTTTTTGTGAAGAGTTTATTTACGAACTTAATAGTTTGTAAAAAATCACTAATAAATATGCAAATAATATAGAGAAAGAAATCCAAATATATCATTAAAGAAAATCAGCAAAATATGAAAGGGAAAAGACAAGAAAGGATTGGATAAAATCTTCACAAATAACCACAAAACAAATAATAAAATGACAATAAATACATATCTATCAATAATTACTTTGAATGTAAGTGGACTGAATGCTCCAATCAAAAGACATAGGGTGATACAGAGGGGGGAAAAAAAGACCCATCTATATTCTGCCTACAAGAGACTCATTTTAGGCCTAAAGACACCTGTGGATCACAAGTGAGGGGATGGAGAAACAACTACCATGCAAATGGATGTCAAAAGAAAGTCAGAGTAGCAATAAATATACTGGACAAACTAGGCTTTAAAACAAAAACTAATAAGTGACAAAGAAGGACACTATATGATAATAAAGGGGATAATCCAACAAGAAATTATAACAATTATAAATATTTATACACTCAACATAACAGCACTCAAATAAATAAGACAGTTCATTACAAACATAAAGCAACTCATTGGTAATAATGCAATAATAGTAGAAGACTTTAACAGCCCACTTATATCAATGGACAGATCATCTAAACAGAAAATCAACAAAGAAAAGAAGACATGCTGGACCAGATAGATTTAACAGATATATTCAGAACATTCCATCCTAAAACAGCAGAATACACATTTTTTTAAAGGCCACATGGGACATTCTCCAAAATAGATCACCTATCAGACAAAACAAGCCTAAACAAATTCAAAAGACTGAAATCATGCCATGCATTTTATCTTACCACAGTGTTATGAAACTAGAACTCAACCATAAGAAAAATTCTGGAAAGACCACAAGTGCATGGAGGTTAAATAACGTGCTACTAAGCTAAGAATGGGTCAGACAGAAAGCCAAAGAAGAAATAAAAAATTACATAGAAACAAATGAATATGAAAACACAGCAGTTCAAGCCCTTTGGGATACTGCGAAAGCATTTGTAAGAAGGAAGGCAATAATAATACAGGTCTACATAAAGAAGCAAGAAGATCTGAAATAACCTAACCTTACACCTGAAGAAGCTAGAAAAAGAACAACAACAACAAAATCAAAACCAGCAAAAGCAAGAAAATAACAAACATTAGAGCAGAAATAAATCATATAGGACCTAAAAGATAAAAAATTTAAAAATGAAAATAAATAAATAAATAAAACAGATATTAGAAACCAGGAGCTGGTTCTTTGAAAAGATCAACAAAATCGATAAATCTTTAGCCAGACTTATCAAGAAAAGAGAACATATTCAAATAAATAAAATCACAACTGAGAAAGGAGAAATAACAACCAACAACACAAATACAATCATAAGAGAATATTATGAAAAACAATACGCCAACAAATTGGATGACCTAGAAGTGTATAAATTCTTAGAAATATATAAACCCTGAAAAAAGAGGTTTAGAGGGAACATATCTCAACATAATAAAGGCCATGTATGAAAAACCCACAGCTAACATCATCCTTAATGGGGAAAACCTGAGAGCTTTTCCCCTGAAGTCAGGAGCAAGACAGGGATGCACACTCTCACCACTTTTATTCCACATAGTACTAGAAGTCCTAGCCATAGTATTCAGACAACACAAGAAATGAAAAGTATCCAAACTGATAAGGAAGAAGTAAAACTTAAACTATTTGCAGATGACATGATACTTTAATAGGAGACCTGAAAAATCTTTACAATCGTTACTTTAAATTTTTTATTGGGCATAGTGTTTATCTCCCTTTCGTTTAGTCATTTTCTGAGCTTTTGTGTTGTTGAGGTTTGTTGTTTTATTATTTTTTTTAGCACAATCCTCTATATCCCCATTTTGTTTGATTCCCTGTGCTTGTTTCTACAGATTAGACCTAACAGCTTCTTGTCCTAAACTTGAAGGTCCGGTCTTCTGGATATCTGTCCCTTGTGTAGAATGGTTATGTTTGGTGACTTTTGCTGGCTTGCTGGAGCTGTGGCTGGTTTGGGATGGATGTTTGATGGCTCTCCATTCAGTGGGTGCCCTGGCAAGACAGATAAAGCTAAAGCTGGTCCAAGCTGAGGTTTCCTGGGGGTCTACATGTGTTGGGCAAATTGGAAAGAGAGCTAAAGCTGAAGTGGGTTTTATCCAAGTCGTCCTAGGGCTTTCTGAGCAGAGCGTGACCTGATAGGGTGGTTAGTGGGTATGGGCTGGGTTGTCCCAGGGATTTCTGCACAGCAGATATCCTTGCTGGACAGCTAAAGCTAAAGTGGGTATCTTGGGTTTCTATGTACTGAGGGCACCCTAACAGGATAACTGAAGCTGAAATGGATGCAAGTGGGGCTGTCATAGGACCATCTGTACAGGAGTGCCTTGTTTGGGTGGATGGAGCTGAGGCAGTGTGTGTGCTGAGAGGTTCCTGAGCTCTCTGCACAAAGGGTGTCCTAACAGCCACAGCTAGCTGAAACTAAAACGTGCGCAAGCCTGGGGGAAAACCCAGGACTTTATGCACAGAGGGCACTTGTTGAAATAGCTGAACTTAAAGTGGATGTAAACCAGGGTATTCCAGGACTCTCCACTCAAAGCATATCTTGAAGGGGTGGCTAGAGCTGAGGCCAGGTATAGGCTGGGGGATCTTAGAGCACTTCACACACGGCCACGCTGGCAGAAGAGCTAAAGCTAAATTAGGCATGGCCTGGTGTGGTCCCTGGGCTCTTCTCCAAATACACAAAATTTGCCCTGGCAGGACAGCTGAAGCTGAATTTGGTAAGGTGTCCCAGGGTGCTCAGCCTATGGAGTGCTCTGATGAGGTGGCTGGAATTGATGCAGGCATGGTTTGGTGGTTCCTGGGGCAATCCAGACAAAGGGCACCCTGGCAGGTTGGCTGGATCTGAAGCAGATGTCAGCTGAGAGACTCTGGAATACTCTGCACCAGGGGTGCCCTAGCAAGCTGTCTGAAGCCAAAGTAATGTGAGTCTGGAGTGTTCCTGGGTTCTTTTCACCTGTATCACCTTGGCAAAAAGACTGGAACTGTAGTGAATACTAATCAGGGGTATCCCAGTGTGCACTGCCCTTTGGCTACCTTGGTGGGATGACTGGGACTGGTGTCAGCTGGGAGCCAGGGCCTCATGGAAGCAGTAGGCTGGTTTGGGCACTGGGACAGTGTACTGGTCTGTACTTTCAAGGTTGAGGAGAGGCATAGACAATGTTTATCAGCCCCTCTCACCCAGAGGGAGTTCCAGCAGGTTTCTTGCCATTTGACAGAGTTCTAGTTCCGGGATTTTTATATACTATTTATTATGTTAAATAAATAAAATGGCATTTTTTTCTTTGCTCCAGGGCATCTGGTACTTGTGTGGTCTAGGGGATCCTGTGCTTGCTGAGGTGGGAGACCAACTAAGCTCTGCTCTTATTCTCTGCTTTGCTCTTATTCATGCTGTTAAGGTGGAGGTGGAGCTTAAATTGTGTACTTGAGCTTCTCCCACCCAGTGAGAGTTCTAACAGTTCCCTCACCATTTGGCAAAATTCTAGGGCTGGCTTTTTTTTTTTTTATATTTTTTCTTTTTTTTTTTTTTAAGATTTTATTTATTTATTTGACAGAGAGAAAGAGATCACAAGTAGGCAGAGAGGCAGGCAGAGGAAGAGGGGGAGGCAGGCTCTACTGAGCAGAGAGCCCGATGTGGGGCTCGATCCCAGGATTCTGGGATCATGACCTGAGCTAAAGGAAGAGGCTTAACCCATTAAGCCACCCAGGTGCCCCCGGGCTGGCTGTTTTGTACGCTAGTTGCTCTTTTAAACTTCTGCTTTTATTTATTTATTTATTTATTTATTTATTTATTTATTTATTTATTTATTATTTTGGATCTCCCAGCAGGTGACTGGAGCTGGTGTGGGCTAGGGAACCCAGGGCTCACTGAAGCTGCAAGATAGCTATGGCATCCAGTTCCTGCTCCAGTCTATCCTTTCAAGGTTGAGGGAGAGCATAAACTGTGTTGTTCACTAGGCCTGATCTGGAGAGAGTTCCCACAGCTCCTCTGCCATTTCGGGAGTTCTAGATCTGGTTCTTTTATATGCTAGCTGCTCTCTTAAACCATGGCTTGTTGTGTGTTTGTCCAAGGACAGAAGAAACTTCCCATTCCCTCAGTACGATACCTTCTCACCATAGGGCACACTGAATGTGGAGGTTCCTTTTGTTGCTGTGTCTCTGTCTTTCTGGCTGTTCTCTTATGCTGTTCTCTCTATCCATTGTTGTGCAGAAGCTGTTTAGTTGGCCCTCAGTTCTTTTTTAGGAGGAATTGCTCTATACACAGGTGTCATTTGGTGTGTTCCATGGGACTGGTGAGTTCGGGATCTTCCTACATTTCCATCATAGACAAGAATTCTCAATAAATTATTTTTGAATGAATGATTTTGAATGTTAAGCAGAGAGCTATGCTTATAGTAATAATAAATATTAACACTATACTTTTCTATAAAATACAAGATGGGTTTTCCCCTGAACTAAACATAGAATAAGGGACTTAAGGAGAGAAGTAAAAATGTAAAATAACTGCTCTGTAAAGTTTGCTCAGAAGTCAATAAATGACATAGAATCAATCAGCATAAAACAAAGGCTATAGGCAGATTTCTGGTTATTCCTCCGAAATTATATTGGTGAGGTAACTGGTGATACAGAGCTGAAGGTTATAGTTAAAGTTGAAAAATCTAAAGGGTTAAAGATGTCAGAAAAAACAAAAACAAAAAACAAACAAAAAATTATCCGGAGAATAGATTTAGAGCACCATCTTGCTTATCAGTCTATTGAAAAGTATGTTTATTGGCTATTAAGTGACATAGCCAATATCAAGCATGAGTATCTCCAAGTTCTCTTCCTACTACTGTAACCCAACAACTTCAATTTTGAAAGATTTTACTTCTAGAAAATTGAAATGGAAAGTTTACATAGTCCAAAATCAATGGAGGATTTACTTGTGTTTATTTTGGGAATTTTATGAACTCTCATAAATAAGATCCCAGAGCAGTTGGTGGATTATTGCAACTGAATAATTTTTTTTTTTTACTTTTATAGTGTTTCATGTGTGTGAAAGAAAAAGAAAAAAAACATATATAGGTATTTTGCCATTTCATGGATGTTATGTATCATTTCCCCCAAACAGTCTTTCCAATTATTTCTCTCAGATCTTTTTTTAATAATTAAAATTAGTTAAATTTTCATTTTGACATATTTATGGAAAACAGTTTGGAAGAAAACATGTAGGAATCAGTATCCTAAATTATGTAAAGATTTTTTCCCCCAGGATGAATCTTAATCATCCTTTCATGAAACAGGTATGTAGTTAAAATATTAAGCAATTTTAGTCTGCTTTCTTCTTTGAAAATATTTTAAACATATGTTTCAGAATAGTGCCATCTTCTGACAGTTTGCACTGCCCTGAACTCATCTTGAATGAAAATTTTATTTTATTTTAAAATTTTATTTATTTATTTGAGAGAGAGCAAGAGAGAGCACCAACAGTGGGGAGGGGCAGAGGGAGAGAGAGAAGCAGACTCCCTGCTGAGCAGGGAGCCCAAGATGGGGGTCAGTCCCAGGACCCTGAGATCATGACCTGAGCTGAAGGCAGATGCTTAAACATCTGAGCTACCGAGGCACCCTTGAATCAAAATTTTAGATTTGCTTTTTCCAAATGACTTAAATGAAAGATAAAATTGAAGTTTGAAATATTTGATGTGTGTAATTTTAAATATTTGTGCATGATCATTTTTTTTGTAAAAGGAGTGTATATATTCTGAACATTCTACCTTACATTTTATAGGGTAAATGTTCACTTAATATTAGGATTGAGCCTCAAAATAAAATACAGATAATGTCTGATGTCTGACACATAGATAAAATGCATTTGAAATGAAACATTCACAGTATTGTATTATGGAACATTTGCAGATGGTAAGTTTTGTCTAGGAAGAAAAAAATATCTCAACAAAGTGGGTCTTGAAAGTGACAATTACAGTGTTAGTGAATTCTTAGGACCACTGATTTTAGTTCCCAATTATCAGCCTCAAAGCACTAAATACTAATTCAGCAAGCTCCTAATCCAGCTAAGACATATGTTAGACTGCCCTTTGGGGGGTGGGGGGTGGGGGAGGTTGTAAAACAGGTAAAATAAAAAAGGAAAGTTGAAATACAGGGGAAAATGCTAAAACAGGATAAGAGCAATTAACCTAAAAGGAGAAAAAAGAAACATCAGCACTGCCAGAGAACCTGGCTCAAATTTCAAATAAGGGTAGGAAAGCAACTCCTCACTTTGTTAACTACTTATTTTTTCTTCTGAGTGGTGCTGATCACTATTTGATGTATAGAAATTATTTCAGTCATATCAGTTTTGGGTAAATGACTTAAAAAATATTTTTTTTTTAAAAGAGATTTTATTTATTTGACAGAGAGAGACACAGTGAGAGAGGGAACACTAGGGGGAAGGAGAGAGGGAGAAGCAGGCTTCCCGCCGAGCAGGGAGCCCGATGCGGGGCTCGATCCCAGGACCCTGGGATCATGACCTGAGCCAAAGGCAGATGCTTAACGACTGAGCCACCCAGGCGCCCCTTAAAAAAATAATTTTATACCTTCCCTGAGGTGCTTGTCAGTACTTTGCGAGAAAATAAGCTCCCTATTATCTGCAGTGTTTGGTTCACAACCCATACAGTTGCCTCTAATAAAACTTCAGGTCTCAACCTTCTCCCACTGCATCTCAGGAGTATCACCATCAAGGGTGTGGAATAATTGCACAGGACAGCAGGGAGATGATGTCTCATTGCCATATGGATTGTAGTGAATTGAGAAAAAAAGCCTTTTAATTATTTGTTGCAGAATTAAAAAGAGGGAGAGAATCTCTGATGATTCTCTGGATGGCTTTTGCCTTAGAAAGTTGACATCTCGGTATTTTGTCACAGTCTTAATTTCCTTGTTATATCTAAATACTCTCTGTGCCATAGAATCTATTTTTGTCTTTTTCTTTATTCCTTTTTTCTGAGTGTGTAAAAAAGATTGCTTCTTCTAACATTGCTCTATTTTAAAGTATTGATCAAAAAACTATTCTCTTTTTTTAAAGATTTTATTTATTTGACAGAGAGAGGAAGATCACAAGTAGGCAGAGAGGCAGGTGGGGGGGGGGAAGCAGGCTCCCCACTGAGCAGAGAGCCCAATGTGAGGCTCGATCCCAGGACCCAGAGACCATGACCTGAGCTGAGAGCAGAGGCTTTAACCCACTGAGCCACCCAGGCACCCCCAAAAATTATTCTCACTCTTGAAACAAACTGAGGGTTTTGGAAGGGAGGGAGGTGGGGGAATGGGTGAGCCTGGTGGTGGGTGTTAAGGAGGGCATGTATTGCATGGGGCACTGGGTGTGGTGCATAAACAATGAATCTTGGAACACTGAAAAAAAAATACAATTAAAAAAAGATTCTCACTCTAGCACAGGGTTTAATTGTGCTTTCTTTCCTTTAGTAAGGATTTGGCAAAGATAAATAAATTTTATTTGGGAATCAAGACATAAGTACTAGATTTTATGAGTTGGAATTCTTTGAAAACCTATAACAGCAAACAAAGTAATTATCACTGTGGCTTCTTAAATCTTCTTTTAATACTGCCTGAATTAAATATTATTGGTAAACATGTAAATTTGGCAGATAAATGTGAGATTTAAAACAGTTTGAGTCTATGACTAACCCTTTCTAATTCAACAGCGATACCTCTAATTATACTGTCAGTATCCTGAAATGAATATACTCATTTCTCCTAGGAGCAGACCATTTCCTTCATCGTTTAATCATTCCTTATTATGACTGCTAACCCACAGGATATTGTAGCCCCCTACTGTGAAATGGATAACCTATATTAGCATGCACCACCACCAGTGGAAAAAATAAATAAATATCACAAAAATAACAGATGATGTAGATTCCCATCTTAGATACAAATTTGAGGCTACACATATTATACACATAACCTGTTGAAGAGTTCCCAGAGCAAATTATTTACGTTAGTTCCATACATCCAGAATCAAATGAAAAATTTTCAATATAAAAGATAATGATATTTAATTCTTTATATATGTTTACCCATTCATCAACATTCTTAAGTTAAAATGTTTTATTTGTAATCATTACATAGAATTTTAGATACACAAACATTAGTTTCTTGGAATCTTTTTGTTTTGTTTTGTTTTTAATGTCTCAGGAGTAATTATTCATTTCATGGAAATTGTGTACAAATAAATAAAAAGGGAACATATCAAACTTGTGAGTTTCATAACATGCAGTTTAGTAAGAAATTTGAGTGCTTCATAATACACCTGGAAAGCAAGAACAAAGGGAGTGCATGTAAAATAAAAGTATGTAGGAATGAATAATAGCAAAGGTCAAAACCTGGGGGAGTTAAATACCTGATATCCTTCTGGCTGGGCTCAGCTCTCAGGCAAAGTTGTGAAATGGACACATTTTCCAATATATACATTTTAAATGTTTTCGTAATGCATATATTTTCCCAAATTTATATAAGGACTCTCAGTCTGAATATCATGTCAAAATCTGCTTCCAGGAAAAGATCTGTTGTCATTTACCTGAATCATATTTACAATCTAATTTGTATTTTAGATTTTGGAAGAAAGAGTCTTATCTTCACTTAATAAAAATTTCGATGTTAATGAACAGGTCTGAATGCCCTGAAAACATCAATACCAATACTAATGACATCATAATAATAACGTTGCTCTAATTGGATAGTACATAAACTGTTGCCTTGTCTATTTTTTCTAAATCTTAAAATCCCCCACCAATTTAAGGAGAAGTTTGTGATTTTCTTTACATAAATTTGATCTTTTACTCTGTTAGAATGCAATCTCTCTATAGGTTAGAGCCACTTCTTCTTCTTCTTTTTTTTTTTTTTTGGGCTATCACTACATATGGTGTTTTATTTTTATTTTTTTCCCAAATACTTTTATTTTATTTTTTGTGTTACAAGATTCATTGTTTGTGTACCACACCCAGTGCTCTAGAGCCACTTCTATTATAATCACTGTTGTATCCTCATTAACTAAAGGAATGCTTAACACAAAAATTGTTGAGCAAATACTGAATGAAAACTTGGTTAATTATTTGGTACTTTTTGATACCATCTAAGAACTTATTAGAACAGTTTTCATTTCTCTAATTGATTAACAATGTGTCAGTTTTCAGAAGATAGTGTTATTGAGAAAATCCTATAAATGTTCCTCATTTCCAACCTATACTGAGGAGAGAAAAAAGACTGTAACAACAGATAATGAAAGGCATTGAATAATGATAAAGGTATCAATCCAACGAGAGGATATAACAATTGTAAATATCTACACAAACAACACTGGAGCACCTGAGTATATAAAGCAAATATTAATGAACATAAATAAAGAAATTTATGGTGCTATGATAATAGCAGGGAACTTTAACACCTCACTTACATCAATGAATAGATCATCCAGGCAGAAAATCAAAAAGAAAACAGTGTCTTTGAATGACACATTAGACCAGATGGACATAACAGATATATACAGAACATTTCATCCAAAAACAATGGAATATGCATTATTTTGGAGTGCATATGGAGCATTATCCAGAATAGGTCACATGTTAGGCCACAAAACAAGCCTTAATAAATTTTAGAAGACTGAAATCATATCATGCACCCTTTCCAATCACAATGGTATAAATCTAGAAATCAATCATAAGAAAAAAGACTAAACTACCACACAAACATGTAGAGACTAAACCACATGATCCTAAACAATCAAAGGATCAGCAAAGAAATCAAAGAAGAAAATCAAAAAATACTCAAAGACAATGAAAATGAAAATTCAACAGGTCAAAATCTTTGGGATGCAGCAAAAGCAGTTCTAAGAGGGAAATACATAGTGATACAGGCCTATCTTAAGGAACAAATAAAAAGCTCAAATAAATAATCTCACCTTATACCTAAGGGAGCTAGAAAAAGAAGAACAAACAAAGCCCAAGGTGAGTAAAAGGAAAGAAATAAAGATCAGAGCAGAAAGAAACGACATAGAGAGTAAAAAAAAAAAAGAGAGAGTGAACGAAAAAAAAAAATCAATGCCACTCTTTTGAAAAGATAAATAAAATTAATAACCATTAGCCAGACTCATCAAGAAAAAAAATGTACCTAAATACATAAAATCAGAAATAAGAGGAGAAAAAAAACTATTTTTATTGCAGCATTATTTACAATAGCTAAGATATGGAAGCAATCTAAGTGTCCATCAATAGACACCTGGAAAAGGAAGAAGTGGTATGTATATATGTACACACACACACACACACACACACACACACACACACACACACACTGGAATATTACACGGCCATAAAAAAGATGTGATGTTTCTATTTCCAACAACATGGATAGATGGTAATATGCTAAGTGAAGTAAGTCAGACAGAGAAAGACAAATACCTATATGATTTCATTTATACATGAAATCTAAAAACAAAAACAAAGAATAAACAAAAAGCAGTATCAGACCTGTAAATACAGAGAACAAACTGATGGTTGCCAGAGGGAAGTTGCTTGGGGGGATGGGAAAATGGGTAAAGGGGAGTGGAAGATACAAGCTTCCAGTTACGGAATGAATAAGTCACAGTTATAAAAGGCACAGAATAAAAAATATAGCCAATGATATTGTAATAGTGTTGTATGGTGACTGATGGTAACTATATTTGTGGTGAGCATAACATAATCTATGAACTTGTTGAATCACTATTTGTACATTTGAAAGTAATATGATATTGTGTGTCAAGTGCACTCAAAGAGAAAAAATAAAACATTAACATTTATTTGGCACTGTAAAAGAGTTAAAACAAGCCCCAGTTTTCCTTGTTTCTACCTTTGCCTTCTTTCTTTTTCCTGTCTTCTCTTATACTATTTTTTTTTCATTTTTTTATCTCACTTTCCTTTGAACTTCAACTGGCATTAGAAAGTTAACAGATAGCCTTCACATCTTATAAAGATAGCTCTCCATCGAATTGCTCTTACAGCTGCAAAAATGAGATTGTACCAACAATCCCTAGCAGGCAGCATGAAAAACTGAACATCTGTGCAACAATTCAAGTTGCAAGGTTTGTAGAAGTTACAGATAAAACAAAACAAAACAAACAAGGATGCCTGGGTGGCTCAGTTGGTTAAGCACCTGCCTTCTGCTCTGGTCATGATCCCAGGGTCCTGGGATCGAGTCCCGCATCGGGCTCCTTGCTCGGCGAGGAGCCTGCTTCTCCCTCTGCCCCTGCCTGCCACTCTGCCTGCTTGTGCTCTCTCTCTCTCTGACAAATAAATAAATAAAATCTTTAAAAACAAAACAAAACAAAACAAAACAAACAAAAATAAAAGCAAAGCAAAAACAAAAATCTAAAACCTTGGGCAAGACAACAATCATTGTGGCAGACATACTCTCAGGTGAATTCCAGTGATGTACTCCCTTATATAATCTTCTACAGATTACAAATCCTTGATTTGTTTTTAACCAATAAGAATATGACAAAAGGTACTGGTATGTTTATTCCTTGATTATATTATAGAAGACTTCATTTTCACAGAATGGAGCAAGAGGCTTCCTTGATGACCTTAGAGAAGCAAACTGATATAAAAGGAAAGGTATATATGGCTCGGACCTCAGGACAGCCTCTAGGAACTAAAAGCCTCAGTTCTACAATCACGAGGAACTGAATTCTGCCAGCAATCATGTGAGACAGAGCATCGCAAGCTTCGGAAAGGAATTTAGATTAGCTCACTCCTTGATTTCAGTCTTGTGAGACCCTGAATGGAAGAACCCAGCTAAGCCATGCTCAGAATCCTGATCCACAGAATCTGTGAGATTATAAGTATGTGTTGTCTTAGGTTGCTAAGTCTTAATTTGTGGTAGTTTGTTATCACAGTGATAGAGAACAAATTCAGTCACATACCTCTTTCTTCTCACCCTATAAAAGCTCCAATTCTGTTTTGGTTCAAAGTCGCCAGGTCCTAAATTGTTTTCTGATGTGCATCAGTTAAATAAAGTCTCAGGAAAAATAGAAAGAGCTAATACTTTAAAATCAAAACTTGGTAAGCTTTCTGAAGACATAAAACTACCTTGGCCTAAGCTTGTCCCATTGACCCTAATAGCAAACATAGATTATGATCTTATGCATTTGTCACAGGCAGACCAAAGAGATTGGGAACTACACTCCTATTTTAAGCTCTACTTTGTTGCAGGAAAATATTGCCCAATAATGTAAAGGACTAATGCAATATATTCAGTCTTATCATCAACAGGGTCAATTCATCTTTCGAAAGAAGCCACCGTACTTTCTGGACTTACAATCAGGACACTTAGTCTACTGGAATAGACACTAACAAAAAACTGCTCTGGAGCCCCACTGGAAAGACCTCTACCAGGTCCTCCTTATCACTAACAGGACAGCAAAGCTACAAGGGATACATCTTTGGTTCCTTGTGCTGCAGCTAAAGAAATATGCGCCTCTTACCAACTCAACTTCTACTTTAACCAAAGTCCCTAACGTAAAGTTTCTCAAAAATTTTCTGAAGTACATGATGATATAAAGAAGATATCTTTTCATAAAAGTTGGAACAAGTAGATATCATATAGCGAGCAGCTTCAGCTCAAAACAGTGGAACAAACACCTGCCTCAAATTTAGTATTTTCCTTTTTATCCAAACCTTGAATTTGTGCATCTCTAGAATTATACACAAGTGCTAACTATAGAAATGCTTCCTATTCTTGCTCTGTTATTTCTACTCTGTCCTGCCCCTTCTCTTCTTTTTGTCAAGTCTAGAATCTTTGGCATTTTTGGGCTGACATGACTATAAAATTATTATCACCTATAATTGTTGCTTCTGCTTGCTCTTTCCCATTACCTCCCTCCTTCCTTTACAAATATCAGTTCCCTATCCAAGAAGATATCTCTGCCATTACTACTGCCATTTGGCATATAGTCCCATCCAAATTAGGCCTCTGAAAATCTCTGAAATTAGTACATCTTACCTAGTATATCCCCCAAAAGAAGAAGTTTTTCTTGAAGGAAAACATTTGTTTTTAATCTTTAATCCATTGGCTTAAACTATTGCAATGAAATCTTCCAGGTTATCGGCCCAGCTAAAAGGAGCGGATATTGCTAGGCCAGCCTCAACACTAGCTTCACTCAGGCAAGCTGCAACAATAAAACTGAGTTTTTCAAACCACCCCCATAGCGATTCATATTTTGTTTGTGGGTACAATGCTTATGGCTCTTTTTTTTTTTTTTGCCAGCCGATTGACAGCTTGTCATCTCACCCATCAGTTTGCCCTGTTCTAACTGTACAGTTGCACTGAGTTTGAACAATTATTGCCTATTTAGGTCAGAGGTGGGATCCTTGCATCTCAACCAAAGGGGCAATCTTTGTATGGGGTAAACACACTATTTTGTAAAACATCCATTTTTAGCAGATGGTAGAAAGACCAAAGAACAAAGAAACTAAAAGACTTCAAATCAATCATATAGATTTGCCACTGCTTGGAATGAGTTTTATGCTGAAGTTAGTTCTGAATGAGCAGCTCTTATGCAGTACTGAAGAAGTTTGTCTTAGTACCCAATTAAGTAATGTGATTTACATACTTATACGCAGAGAACAGCTGAGATACTGGAATAATCCAAGCTTAAAACATGAAACTATAATTTTTTTTTAAATTTGAATTTACTATTTTCTCCTTACATTTGTGAGTTAAATATTTCCTTCTTTCATTTAGGTAAGAGTTTACCTGTCAGTTATTTTAGTCTAAGCTGTACTATTTAAGTTAGCATGCATGAAATCCTAGTAACCAAGATTTTGAATGTAGTAAACCAAGTAAATATATTTCAAAACACAACTTTTCTAGTTTCTTTAGTTCCATTTTTAAGAGTGGGACTTGTTGAATGTGATTCTCTAGCCCTGTCTTTTTATTAGATTATAGGTCTGAGTTATCAAATATTTCATTACTTTGCACAATTTTTAACTAAACAACTGCATTATGAGAAATCCTAAAATTTTATCTTTTATACACAATTTTTATTACAAATTGTTAGTATGAAATCTAAAGCTCTTCTCTGTCAACAAAATGATGTATTTAACTTTAAAACAAAGAAAAATAGGAGAGAGGAGCAAGATGGCGGAGAAGTAGGAGGCGGAGATAGTGACTGATCCCAGAAGTTCAGCTAGATAGTTATCAAACCACTCTAAACAACTACAAACTTAGGAAGAGATAAAAGAGAAGAAGAACAGAAAATCTAGGAACAGAAAATTAACCACTTTCCAGAAGGTAGGACTTGCGGAAAAGTGAATCCAAAGCGACGGGAAGATAGACCGTGGGGGGAGGGGCTGGCTCCCGGCAAGCTGCAGAGCAGCGGAGCACAATATCGGAACTTCCAGAAATCTGCTGCATGGCCTGGAGGCTGCCAGAGCGTGGCGTCGGGGCCTCCAGACACAAAGAGCGGCGGGCGGGACGAGTGGTGGGTTCTCCACCCGCGTTAGCGCTGTTGGCTCGCGCCCTGTGCCCCGCGCCAGAGGGAGAGAACCGGAGGCGCCCTCCGCCCAGAGGCTGGAGAGAACGCGGCCACTTGCAGCAGGAATCTGAGCGCACCCGGCGCTGACCGGAAGCCTGGACAGCAGTCGCGGCGCGGGCAGCCACCAGAAACCAGTCTCCTAGACCTCGCGGCTTTGATCGCGAGAGGGTGCAGAGGCTACTGAGGGCCTCTCGGGGACACTGGGACGGTGGCTGGGGGTGTGCACCGACTGTGGCAGGCTGCGGTGAGAACGGTGCTCGAAGAGGGGAGCAGACTGAGGCTTTGTGACGTGGAGGTCTGGGAACGGGCGGACTCCTTGCTTGGACTCTCTGAAAAGGCGAAAAAACTGCAAAAGAGCGAAAACCTCCAGAGAGCAGAAGCCTGAAAAACTGTTTTCCACAGAGCCCAGCCCCTCGATTGGGGAGCAGGGCAACTCAACCCAAGCAAGATTGACTGGAAAACAACGCGACAGGCCCCTCCCCCAGAAGACAAC
>CM052901.1:45359087-45384235 GCA_028534135.1 Potos flavus
TTGGTGCTATTGTAGAACGAATCAATTCTCTAATTTCCCTTTCCATATTTTCATTGTTAGTTTATAGGAAAGCAACTGATTTCTGTGCATTGATTTTGTATCCTGTCACATTACTGAATTGCTGGATGAGTTCCAGTAGTTTGGGGGTGGAGTCTTTTGGGTTTTCCATATAAAGTATCATGTCATCTGTGAAGAGAGAGAGTTTGACTTCTTCTTTGCCATTTTGAATCCCTTATACTTCTTTTTGTTGTTTGATTGCTGTCGCTAGGACTTCTAATACTATGTTGAACAAGAGTGGCGAGAGTGGGCATCCTTGTCGTGTTCCTGATCTCAAAGGGAAGGCTGTCAGCTTGTCCCCATTGAGAATGATATTTGCTGTGGGATTTTCATAGATGGATTTTATGAGATTGAGGAATGTTTCTTCTATCCCTATACTTTGGAGAGTTTTAATCGGAACAGATGCTGAATTTTGTCAAATACTTTTTCTGCATCAACTGAGAGGACCATGCAGTTCTTCGCTCTTCTCTTATTGATTTGTTCTATCACATTTATTGATTTGCAAATGTCAAACCACCCTTGCATCCCAGGGATAAATCCCACCTGGTCATGATGAATAATCTTTTTAATGTGCTGTTGGATCCTATTAGCTAGGATCTTGTTGAGAATCTTGGCGTCCATATTCATCAGGGTATTGGTCTGAAATTCTCCTTTGATGGGGTCTTTACCTGGTTTGGGGATCAGGGTGATGCTGGCTTCTTAGAAAGAGTCTGGAAGTTTTCCTTCTGTTTCTATTTTTTGAAACAGTTTCAGGAGAATAGGTATTATTTCTTCCTTGAATGTTTGGTAGAATTCCCCAGGGAATCCATCAGGTCCTGGGCTCTTGTTTTTTGGGAGGTTTTTTATCACTGCTTCAATCTCATTGCTAGATATTGGTGTATTCAGGTTGTCAATATCTTCCTATTTCAGTCTTGGAAGTTTATAGGTTTCCAAGAATGCATCCATTTCTTCTAGGTTGTTTAACTTATTGGCATATAGCTGTTGATAATAATTTCTGATGATTGTTTCTATTGCCTTTGGATTCGTCGTGATCTCTCCCCTTTCATTCATAATTTTGTTAATTTGGGCCCTCTCTGTTTTCTTTTGGATGAGTTTGGCCAGTGGTTTATCGATCTTATTGATTATTTCAAAAAACCAACTTCTGGATTCATTGATGTGTTCTACTGTTTCTCTAGTTTCTAACTCGTTGATCTCTGCTCTAATCTTGATTGTTTCCCTTCTTGTGCGTGGGGTTGGCTTAATGTGTTGTTGATTTTCCAGTTCTATAAGGTGTAAAGAGAGCTGGTGTATTCAGGATTTTTCAATTTTTTTGAGTGAGGCTTGGATGGCTATGTATTTTCCCCTTAGGACAGCCTTTGCCATGTCCCATAGGTTTTGGACCGATATGTCTTCATTCTTATTGGTTTCCATGAATTGTTTAATTTCTTCTTTGATTTCCTGGTTGATCCGATCATTCTTGAGCAGGTTGGTCTTTAGCCTCCAAGTGTTTGAATTCCTTCCAAACTTTTTCTTGTGGTTGAGTTCCAGTTTCAAAGCATTGTGGTCTGAAAATATGCAGGGAATGATCCCAATCTTTTGGTACCAATTAAGACCTGATTTGTGACCCAGGAGGTGATCTATTCTGGAAAATGTTGCATGTGCACTAGAGAAGAATGTGTATTCTGTGTATTCTGTTGCTTTGGGATGGAATGTTCTGAATGAATCTGTGATGTTCATCTGGTCCAGTGTGTCATTTAAAACCTTTATTTCCTTTTTGATCTTTTGCTTAGATGATCTGTCCATTTCAGTAAGAAGGGTGGTAAAGTCCACTACTATTATTGTATTATTGTTGATGTGCTTCTTTGAATTTGTTATTAATTGGTTTATATAACTGGCTGCTTCCATGTTAGGGGCATAGATATTTACAAATGTTAGATCTTCTTGTTGGATGGTCCCTTTAAGTATGATATAGTGTCCTTCCTCATCTCTTATTATAGTCTTTGGCTTAAAATCTAATTTATCGGATATAAGGAGTGCCACTCCAGCTTTCTTTTGATATCCATTAGCATGGTAAATTGTTTTCTACTCCCTCACTTTAAGTCTCGAGGTGTCTCTGGGTCTAAAATGGGTTTCTAAAATGCTCTGAATATGTCATGCCAGTCCTTTCTGGCCTGCCAGGTCTCTGTGGATAGGTCTGCTGACAATCTAATATTTCTGCCTTTGTATGTTACAGACCTCTTGTCCCAAGCTGCTTTTAGGATTTTCTCTTTGTCACTAAGACTTGTTTTACTATTAAATGACAGGGCGTGGACCTATTTTTATTGATTTTCAGGGGTGTTCTCTGTGCCTTCTCGATTTTGATGCTTGTTCCCTTCACCAAATTAGGGAAATTCTCTACTATAATTTGCTCTGATATACCTTCCACTCCTCTCTCTCTTTCTTCTTCTTCTTGGATCCCAATTATTCTCATATTGTTTCGTATTATGGTGTCACTTGTGTATCAAATTCTCCCCTCATGGTCCAGTCGTTGTTTGTCTCTCTTTTGCTCAGCTTCTTTATACTCTGTCATTTGGTCTTCTATAACATTAATTCTCTCTTCTGCCTCATTTATCCTAGCAGTAAGAGCCTCCGTTTTTTACTGTACTTCATTGATAGCTTTTTTTGATTTCAACTTGGTTAGATTTTAGTTCTTTTATTTCTCCGGAAAGGGATTCTATAATATCTTCCATGCTTTTTTTGAGCCCAACTAGCACCTTGATAATTGTCATTTTTAACTCTAGTTCTGACATATTACTAATGTCTGTATTGATTAGGTCCCTAGCCATCGGTACTACCTCTTATTCTTTTTTTTGTGGTGAGTTTTTCTGCCTTGTCATTCTATTCAGATAAGAATAGATGAATGAGAAAACAAAATACTAAAAGGGTAACAATGACTCCAGAAAAGTATACACTAACCAAATGTGAAGATACCTGAAACTGAGTGTCGAAGAAAGGCGGGGGGTGGAGGGGAGAAGAAGAAGAAAAAAAAGAAAAAATATATATATCTATTAGACTGGTGAATAAAACAGAGCCCCACACTTGATTTTGGGAGCATTTTGGTCTGTTAGAAGAAACTACCTTCCAGAATTTTAAAGAAAGAAAAACATAAATGTACAAAAATGTGGGTAAACACTATGAAGGGATGGAATATGAGTGTAAAGATGAAAATTAAAAAGATTCTAAAAAAGGAGTTGATAAGAAGTTGGTTGAAAAAATAAAAAAAAGAGGAAAGAATGTGATCAGGCTGGAGACTAGAGCAAAGCCATGTGCTAGATTTAGGGTATATTTTGATCTATCAGAAGAAATTGTATCCCAAAATTTTAAAGAAAAAAACCCCTATATGTATACAAAAAATAAGGTTAAATACAATGAGGGGATAAAATATGAATATAACAGTAAAAGTAGAAAAGATTTTAAAAAGGTATTGATAGGATACTAGTTAAAAACTATTAGAATAAGAAATTAGAATTAGAAAGAATTAGGAATAGAATTGGAGTTAGAATTTCTAATATAAATTAAAATTTCTAATTAGAATTTCTAATTAGAAAGAGTTAGAGTAAGAAATTAGAAAATTAGAATAAGAAAAAGGAAAAATTAAAAAACATAATAAGAAAAAATAAAATTAAAAAAATTTAACTTTGAAAGACTAAAGGATCATGGGAAAAAAGCCATGAATTCTATGTGTTGCTTTTTCCTAACTCTTGAGTTCCACAGTTCTCATTGATTGGTGAACTTGGTCTTGGCTGGATGTTCTTGCTGATCTTCTGGGGGAGGCGCCTGTTGCAGTGATTCTCAAATGTCTTTGCCTGAGGCAGAATTGCCCCGCCCTTGCCAGAGGCCAGGCTAAGTAATCTGCCTGGGTTTGCTCTTGAGAGCTTTTCTTCCCTGAACACTTTCCATAGAGATTTGGCAGACAGGAATGAAAATGGCGGCCTCCCAATCACCGGCCCATAGGAGCCAAGAGCTCAGGGCCCCACTCCTCAGTGTGCCCTCAGAGAAATGGAGTCAATCCCTCCCATCTCCCTGGTCTCCGGCTGCACCCTGAGCTCAGCTGGCCTGTGACTGAGTGTTTCTATCTATGGTACATGGCCCCGTTTGGAGTCTCCAAACCCAGCAGATTCCTGCAGTGCACTCCTGTGCTGTTCCTCCTGAAGGAGGAAGGTGAGTCTCCCCGAATTTGCCCCTTGTGAGGTTCCTGCTTGAAGAGCAGTGGCCCGAATGTGCCTCAGATCACAGTTTAAGGTAATCCTGAGCTGAGAGCCCACTTCTTGGCTCCATCTCTGCCATTGGCTTCCCCACTCTGATACCTGGGAGCTCTGACACCCTCAGACACCCCCCGTCTTTTTGTATCTCCACGGGTTCTGAGATCACACTGTCCCAGCGAGGGCACCACCCCTCTCCCCCTGTGCCGCTTAGCATCTGGAGTGACGTCCCTCAGTGGAGATTTCTAAAAGTTCCAATTTTGTGCTCTGCTGCTTGGCAGCTTGACAAGAGCTCGCCCCTCCCCCCGCGGTCTGTCTTCCCGTCGCTTTGGATTCACTTCTCCTCACATCCTACCTTAGGGAAAGTGGTCGATTTTCTGTTCCTAGAATTGCTATTCTTCTTCTCTTCTATCTCCTGTTGAGTTTGTAGGTGTTCAGAATGGTTTGATAACTATCTAGCTGAACTTCTGGGACCTGATGATGTCTCAGTCTCCTATTCCTCTGCCATCTTGCTCCTACCATCCAAAACCTGACCTATAAATAACAGTCTTCTTAGATATGTAAAGCTTCAAATTTAATGAGTACAAACTAATAGAACAATCTCTTCATTATTTATTAGCACAAGGTTGATCTGTGCATAATAAAACATGCTCTGTTATGCAACTCTATAAACAGTATTTGGCATTTTTAGGAGGCCATGTTATAAGAAGAAATTACTAATCGTTTTGACTTTTACGTATAGATTATATGCTTTAATTTTGTGGAGGGTAAAACATTTAAAATAATTCTAAATCAATGCGTAGAATCCTGTTTATTTTAGAAAGTGATTCCTGGAGCACCTGGGTGGCTCATTGGGTTAAAGCCTCTGCCTTCGGCTCAGGTCATGATCTCAGGGTCCTGGGATCAAGCCCCGCACCAGGCTCTCTGCTCAGCAGGGAGCCTGCTTCCTCCTCTCTCTCTGCCTGCCTCTCTGCCTACTTGTGATCTCTCTCTCTGTGTCAAATAAATAAATAAAATCATTAAAAAAAAGTGTTTCCTATACAAATCACTCCGCAAAGAGGGAGTATGATACAGAAATTCTCCTGCTACTCTCAGTGCATATATTCCCCAAATTCTTGTTTTTGTACCTTGTTTTTGTTTCATGTTATTATGTCTTGTTTTGAAGAAGGGTAAAATAGGAGTGCTAGGTAGTCAGTCCATTTTATAATGCCCCTCAGCTTTTCATCTTACAGAAAATCTATTTTATTCTTTACAATAACTAAATGGAGAAAAGAAAGAACAGTGAATAAGCAAAAGGAATAAGGGCCTGAATGAATATGTATCTCTTAACTTTACAGAAAGACCACATTTGAATATAAAATGTGGAATTTTTAAATAGAATTTAAGAAAATTTGCTTAGTAGTGATTCTCAGTGGGAATGATTTTCTACTCAGGATATTTGGCAATGTTTAGAGATACCTTTGGTTGTTCAGAACTGGGATGGAGCTGTGCTATTGGCATCTAGTGAATAGAGGCTGGAATGCTGTTAAACATCTTGTAATGCAAGGAGGGGCAAGACAGCAGAGAAGTAGGAGACCCTGTTCCAACTGGTCCCCCAAAGTGAGCTTGATATTTACCAGAACACACTGAACACCCATGAAATCAGCCTGAGAGATAAGATTATTCACTTCTGGATCTCTACAGGAGCAGAAGGCAGAAATGGAGAGGTAAAGTGGAGCGGAAACACTCAGACCTACATCAGAGGATAAACAGAAGGGGGAGGGAATCACCAGAAGCAACCCAAGGAAAGTAATACCCCAAAGGAAAAGTGCCCTGTGGTTGGGGACCAGCATTAACTTAGAGTCTGGTTAAAAACACTTAAAAACACTCAAAAAGAGCAAAAGATCTTAAGGAGCAACTAGTGGAAGTGGGTGGTCATGGGCATGGGCCTAAGTCCACATTCCCAGGAAGGACACCACCACCTGTGTCTACCCTTGTCAAAGAGAGACTGACAGGGGGTCCAGTCTGTGATCCATGAGACTGCAGCTTTCCTCTGCTTGCACCAATTCATGGACTGGGCACAGTCCTGCAAGCACCTTAGAGAGCCTGATGTGATCCATGAGCCTGCAGCTTTCATCTACATGCACCACTGCGTGGGCTGGAAGGACTCCTGCAAGTGCCTAAGGGAGCCTGGTGTGAGCCTTAGCCAGCAGTCTCTAGGACCTCGGTCACTCCCTTCCAGCCACAGGGTCTGGGCGCTCCCAGCCTGTGCCTGAGAGAACACGGATGACCATACTCCGGGTGGGCCAGAAGCCTGGAGAGCAGTCCTGGCAATGGCGGCCACTGAAAGTGAGCCTCCCAGACCAATATCACTCCTGGCTTTAGTGGCCCAGGGTTGCAGAGGCAAGCGGGAACTGCGCGGGGCCACTGGGATGTGTGCTGGGGAGGCGCACCGCCTGTGGGAGGCTGCGGTGTGAGCAGAGTCTGCAGAGGGGGAGTCTGTGTTTTCTGGACCACCCAGAGGGGAGCAGACTGAGCTCCTTTCCGAGGTGGAGGTGGGTATGGGCAGAGCTCGGACCCTCCAAAAAGCCAAAGCCGCAAAAGAATAAAAACCTCCAGAGAGCAAAAGCCTGAAAAACCAGTTTCCAGAGAGCCCAGCCCCATGATAGCCTGCAGGGCGACTCAACCCAAGCAAGGTTGACTGGAAAACAATGCGGCAGGCCCTTCCCCCAGAAGAAAGCCAAAAACAAGAGGACAATAACCACAGTGTTCCCATAAAACTGTAAAACCCCAACATCAGGGGAAAACCAAATATTAAGCTCCCGATAATGCCCTAAAACCTGTATATTTCAGATACAAGTTTTTTTTTGGATTCGTTCTCACGATTCTTGGTCTTTTAATTTTTTTTTTAAACTACACAACATTACAACCAGAGGCTTAATACAGCAATACACCCAGGAAGATCCGAAATAACCTTCCTCGCCACCATCGAGGATTTATAACCACCCTCTCATCTTATCCTTCTATCAGTGTTTCTGTGTATTTGCTTTTGTTCTGGTAGTATATAAATCTTATTCTTGGGGTTTATTTTGACTAAGTTCTTTTATTTCTTGCCATTTACTTTTGTTGGTCTTTATGTTTGCTCGGATTTATTTATATACCTTATAAATCTTACTGTGGGGGCTCATTTTGGATGGAATTTCCTTTTTTCTCTTTCACTCTCTCTCTTTTTATCTTTTTCCTTTCTTTTTGGTGGTGAATTCCGATGCTCAGAAACCTTCCAGGGTGCACCTTGCCTGGATTGTGGGTGATATATTCAGCTATGCATTCCCTCAACCACTTCCCATCAAAATGACTAGAAGGAGAAACACCCTACAGAGGAAAAACCCCCAGACTCTGCCCTCTCCCTCAGAACTATTGGATATGGACATAAACAGTATGTCAGAAAGGGAATTCAGGGTAACAATTATCCAGGCAATGGCTAGGATGGAGAAAAACATTAATGACAACATAGACTCTCTAAGGGCGGGGTTGAGAACCAGTATGGTGGATGTTAAAAATGCTATCAATGAGATCCAATCGAATCTAAATAGTCTAACAGCTTGGGTAATGGAGACAGAGGATAGAATTAGTGATCTAGAGGACAAAGTGATAGAGAAGAAAGGTCAGGAGGATAGCTGGAACAAACTGCTTAGGAACCATGAAAACAGACTTAGGGAAATAAATGATGCCATGAAATGCTCCAACGTCAGAATTATTGGAATTCCTGAGGGGGTGGAGAAAGAAGGAGACTAAAAGATATAGCTGTACAAATTCTGGATGATATTCCCCAATCTGGGGAATGGAACAAGTGTTCATGCCCTAGAGGCAGAAGGGACACCCCCCAAGGTCAATGATCTAGAAAGAAACCCAGACACATAATCGTGAAATTGGCAAATTATGATTTTATACAAGAGACCCTGAGGGCAGCTACAGGGAAGAGATTCCTTACATAGAGAGGAAGACCCATCAGAACAATGTCAGACTGGTCCACAGAAACCTGGCAAGCCAGAAAGAGCTGGCATGATACATTCAGGACACTAAGTGAGAAGAACATGCAGCCAAGAATACTTTATACAGCAAGGCTCACATTCAAAATGGGTGGAGAGATAAAGAGCTTCCAAGACCAGCAAGGTTTAAAAGAGTGTGTGACCACCAAGCGGGTACTACAAGAAATATTAGGGGGGGTTCTATAAAAGAGGAAAGAACCCATGAGTGACACAGAACAGAAAATTACAATCTATAGAAACAAGGAATTCACAGGCAACATGATGTCAAAAAAACTTATCTTTCAATAATCACTCTCAATGCGAATGGCCTAAATGCTCCCATAAAACAGCACAGGGTTGCAGACTGGATAAAATGACGGGACCCACCCATATGCTGTCTACAAGAGACACATTTGGAACCTAAAGATACATCCAGACTGAAAGTGAAGGGATGGAGAACCATCTTTCATGCCAACGGCCTCAAAAGAAAGCTGGGGTAGCAATTCTCATTACAGACAAATTAGATTTTAAGATAAAGACTACAGTCAGAGATACAGAAGGACACTACATCATTCTTAAAGGTTCTGTCATCCAAGAAGATCTAACAATTGTAAATATTTATGTCCCCAATTCAGGAGCAGCCAACTACATAAGCCAACTGTTAATCAAAATAAAGAGTCATATCGATATGAATACATTAATTGTAGGAGATCTTAACACACCACTCTCAGTCACCGACAGATCATCCAAAAAGAAAATCAAAAAAGAAACAAGAATTTTGAATGACACATTGGACCAAATGGACCTCATAGAAATATACAGAACATTCCACCCTAAAACAACAGAATACTCATTCTTCTCAGCACACATGGAACTTTCTCCAGAATGAACCACATACTGGGTAACAAATCAGGACTCAACCGATACCAAAAGATTGAGATGATTCCCTGCATATTCTCAGACCACAATGCTTTGAAACTGGAACTCAACCACAAGAAAAAGTTTGGAAGGAAGTCCAACACTTGGAGGCTAAAGAACAATCTGCTCAAGAATGTTTGGATCAACCAGGAAATCAAAGAAGAAATTAAACAATTCATGGAAACCAATGAGAATGAAGACACATCGGTCTAAAACCTGTGGGATACGGCAAACGTGGTCCTAAGGGGGAAATACATAGCCATCCAAGCCTCACTCAAAAAAAATTGAAAAATCCTGAATACATCAGCTCTCTTTACACCTTAAAGAACTGGAAAATCAACAACAAATTAAGCCAACCCCACGCACAAGAAGGGAAATAATCAAGATTAGAGGAGAGGTCAACGAGTTAGAAACTAGAGAAACTGTAGAACGCATCAATGAATCCAGAAATTATTTTTTTGAAAGAATCAATAAGATCAATAAACTACTGGCCAAACTAATCCAAAAGAAAAGAGAGAGGACCAAAATTAATAAAATTATGAGTGAAGGGGGAGAGATCACGTTTAACACCAAGGAAATAGAAACAGTCATCAGAAATTATCAACAGCTATATGCCAATAAGTTAAGCAACCTAGAAGAAATGGATGCATTCCTGGAAACTTACAGACTTCCAAGCCTGAAACAGGAACAAACTGACAACCTGAATAGACCAATAACTAGTAATGAGATTGAAGCAGTGATTAAAAACCTGCCAAAAAACAAAAGCCCAGGACCAGATGGATTCCCTGGGGAATTCTACCAAAGATTCAAAGAAGAAATAATACCTATTCTCCTGAAGCTGTTTCAAAAGTAGAAACAGAAGGAAAACTTCCACACTCTTTCTATGAAGCCAGCGTTACCTTGATCCCCAAACAAGGCAAAGACCCCATCGAAAAGGAGAATTTCAGACCAATATCCCTGATGAATATGGATGCCACGATTCCCAACAACATCCTAGCTAATAGGATACAATAGCATATTAAAAAGATTATCCACCATAACCAGGTTGGATTTATCCCTGGGATGCAAGGGTGGTTCAACATTTTCAAATCAATCCATGTGATAGAACAAATTAGTAAGAGAAGAGAGAAGAACCACATGGTCCTCTCAATCTGATGCAGAAAAAGCATTTGACAAAATACAGCATTCGTTCCTGATTAAAACTCTTCAGAGTATAGGGATAGAGGGAACATTCCTCAACTTCATAAAACCTATCTATGAAAAGCCCACAGCGAATATCATTCTCAATGTGGAAAAGCTGACACCGTTCCCTTTGACATAAGGAACATGACAAGGATGCCCAATCTCGCCACTCTTGATCAACATAGTACTAGAAGTCCTAGCAACAGCAATCAGAGAACAAAAAGAAATAAAAGGTATTCAAATTGGTAAAGAAGAACTCAAAGTCTCTCTCTTCACAGATAACATGATACTTTGTATGGAAAACCCAAAAGACTCCACCCCCAAACTACTAGAACTCGTATAGCAATTCAGTAATGTGGCAGGAAGCAGAATCAATGCACAGAAATCAGTTGCTTTCTTATACACTAACAATGAAAATATGGAAAGGGAAATTAGAGAATCAATTACTTTTACTATAGACCCAAGAACTATAAGATACCTGGGAATAAACCTAACCAAAGAGTAAAGGATCTGTACTCGAGGAACTACAGAACACTCATGAAAGAAATTGAAGAAGACACAAAACGGTGGAAAAACATTCCATGCTCGTGGATCAGAAGAATAAACATTGCTAAATGTCTATCCTGCTCAGAGAATTCTATACTTTCAGTGCCATCCTGATCAAAATTCCACCGGCATTTTTCAAAGGGCTGGAACAAACAATCCTAAAATTTGCATGGAACCAGAAAAGACCCCGAATGGCTAAGGAAATGTTGAAAAAGAAAAACAAAGTTGGGGGCATCACATTGCCTGATTTCAAGCTTTACTACGAACCAGTGATCACCAAGACAACATGGTACTGGCACAAAAACAGACACATAGACCAGTGGAAAAGATTAGAGAGCCCAGATATGGACCTGCAACTCTATGGTCAAATAATATTTGACAAAGCAAGAAAAAATATCCAGTGGAAAAAAGGCAGTCTCTTCAGTAAATGGTGCTGGGAAAATTGGACAGCTATAGATAGAAGAATGAAACTTGACCATTCTCTTCCACCATACACAAAGATAAACTCGAAATGGATAAAAGACCTCAATGTGAGGCAGGAATCTATCAAAATCCTAGAGGAGAACATAGGCAGTAACCTCTTTGACATCAGCCATAGCAACTTCTTTCAGGACATGTCTCCGAAGGCAAAGGAAACAAAAGCGAAAATGAACTTTTGGGACTTCATCAAGATAAAAAGCTTCTGCACAGCTAAGGAAACAGTCAACAAAACAAACAGGCAACCCACGGAATGGGAGAAGATATTCTCAAATGACACTACAGACAAAGGTCTGCTATCTAAGATCTATAAAGAACTCCTCAAACTCAACACTCGAAAAATAGGAAATCACCTCAAAAAATGGGCGGAAGACATGAACAGACACTTCTCCAAAGAAGACATGCAAATGACTAACAGTCACATGAAAAAATGTTCATTATCATTAGCCATCAGGGATATTCAACTCAAAACCACATTGAGATACCACCTTACACCAGTTAGAATGGCCAAAATCAACAAGCAGTAAACAACATATGTTGGAGAGGATGTGGAGAAAGGGGAACCCTCTTTCACTGTTGGTGGGAATGCAAGTTGGTGCAGCCACTTTGGAAAACAGTGTGGAGTTTCTTGAAGAAATTAAAAATAGAGCTACCTTATAACCCTGCAATTGCACTACTCGGTATTTACCCCAAAGGTGCAGATGTAGTGCAAAGAAGGGCCACATGTACCCCAGTGTTCATAGCAGCAACGATCACAATCGCCATTACATTAACTACCATTATTTTCCCTATTTTACAGATGAGGAGACTGAGGGGCAAAAAGAAATTGCAAAATTTTCCCAAGGTCAGACAGCTGGTGTATATACCATGCACTTTGGCTCTAGAGTCTGTCTTTTACTACCACATATGTGGACTTCCCTGCAACTACTCCGATGTACTCTCTACTTCCCTCCCCCCTTTTTCTTTCTTTGTTTCTTTTTTTTTTAACATGAATAAACTATCCACAATCCTGTCTGGTAATCCTTCCCATGTTTCTTTTTAATACACTATCACTTTATACATCACCAAGAATATACCATTTTTTGGCCAGTATTTTTAAAAATTTAAATGGATGAAATTGTACGTTATTTTATTTTCTGCCTTGCTTTTTTCAGTAAATATCTCCGTTTCATTTATGCTATTGTGTGTGGGTGTAGTTCATTCATTTTCAATTCTATAAAGCTTTGTAAAATTCATCTCTGTTATTGTTGATGGATATTTGTATTATTTCCAATTGGAAGATATTAGGAACAATGCTACAGTACTCATCCTTGTGCATTTATCTAGGTACATATATGCATAAGTTTAAGGGTAAATACCTGGTAGAGAAATTGCTGGATTATGGAGTATGTACATGGTCATGTTTACTAGACATTGCCTAATAATTTTCAAAGTTACTGTGTCAATTTACATTTTTGCTGGCAGTACAAGAGAATTCCTATCTCTCCTTATTTTTGCTAACCCTTGATATTCCCCAAATTTTTGTTTTTAATTTTGCCAATCTCATAGGCATGTTAGTATTTCATAGTTTGGAGATTATTTATAAAATTGAGCACCTTTTCATGTGTAAATAATTTTTATTTTGTTTTTTTTTTCTTCTGTGAAGTGCTTAAACAAGTTGTGCTTTGTTTTCAATTGGATTGCCTGTTTTTTTCCTACTGATTTTTCAAAGTTCTTTATATATTCAGTGTATTAGTTCTTTGCTGGTTAAACCTGTAAGTAATTTAATTTTCTACTCTGGTTTGCCTTTTCATTCTCTTTACTGTGTCTTTTGATGTTCAGATTCCTTTGGATTTGGCCATAGAGAGGCATAAACAAGAATTTGGAATACAGATGGAGAAAGGTTCATTTTTCGTTCTGTCCTGTACCCTTCCTGCTTAATTGCATAGTTTTTGGCAGTAGCTTAATTGTGACAACAATTGTCACTTGGAAACTTCTCCGAAGTATAACTCTCCTTTGGCTCTGACAACACTATTTCCTTCTCTTCTCTTGCAGCCCTATTGATAGTAACAAATGCCAACTGTTGCTGATCTCTGGATTCTCACTATCCTTTGTTCATTCCCTCTTTTTTCATGAATCTTAATTCTTTTTTTAAAGATTTTATTTATCTATTTTAAAGAGAGACAGAGAGATAGCACAAGTGGGAGGGGCAGAGGAGGAGGGAGAGAGAGAGAATCTCAAGCAGACTCCACAGTGAGCATGGAGGCTGATGCAGGGCTTGATCCCAGTACCCTGAGATCAGGACCTGAGCAGAAACCAAGAGTCATACGATTAAGCCTCTCATGAATCTTAATTCTATCTGGGTTTTCTTTTTACTGCAAAAAGCATTGTTATAATTGATGTCATGGTTTTATAGAGTCAGTATCTGGTAAGATTTATCTACATATTTGCCATTTTATTTGCCTAGATTTTCTATCTGGATTCAGTCTCCTATTTTGGAATGCATACATTCTTTCCTACTAGTGGCAACTATTCCCAGTTTTTCATCAGAAAAATATCTTTTTCTCATTCTTGTTATTTTTCTAATGCTTTATGAGATATAATTTATTTACCTACCATAATGTTCACTGGTTTAAAATGTATAAATCAATGGTTTTTAGTATATTTATAAAGTTGTACAGCCATTTGTTTGTAATAAAAAACTAGAAATATCTCAAATGTCCTTCAGTAGGCTCTAGGGGTCTTTGAGCCTTGACTCTTGTCCTCCTGTTCTAAAGACTTTATACATTTTCCTCTTTTGACAGATTTTCTCAGAGCAAAAGTGCCTTTGTTTTTTGCTTGTGCTTTGCTTTTATTTCTAAATTCCAGCTCTCCCCCAAATATGGCAGTTTTCTTGGTAGCACTTTAATTATTTAACTGTTTTTTTGGAAAAAAAAAAACAAAACATCTCATAGTTTTAATTTCTCACAGTAGGAGGATTAGTCCTAGTGAACCAACTTCATTTCCAGGAGTGACCCATTCTCTCTTGAACCCATTTAGGTCAGTCATATGCCTGTTTGCACTCTCATTTCCACCCTTTCCCTGCTCTAACGTAAATTGCAAGAGGACTGACACCTGTAAGCTGCATTTCCCAGACTCCCTGTCAGCTTGCTTCTCACTGGGGTTAATCAATAAGAGACATTAGTGGGAGAGTGGATGGTGAGAAGAAAAGAGAAGCCATATATTTCCCCCTGCATTTCCCTTTCTGAGGTAACCTCTCTAGTATCGCCTGTGTTCTCCATGGCTCCAGGCACCACCACTTAGTGCCTCCTTTTTGCGGCTTCCTTAGTGGGTCCTGTAGTGGTTTTAGCCTCTGCTGGACTGGACTGGCTTCTGGGATCTGGTTAACACTACTGACTTCTATTATTCCTTCAGTTCTAGGGCTGGAACAACTGCCTTTAGGTTGCTTATCTCTGGGTTCCCTTACTGTTTCTCATTAGTTTCCTCAGCTCATTTATCACCAATCCCCTACATTAAATTACCTCGGTTTTAAATATTTAGAATAATTTCTCTGTCCTGACTGCACAATCAGTGGTGCACCATGCAAATCATTCTTTAACCACTGTATTTCACTGAAAATCCTGAGAGACTGACTATACAAATGGACAATGGCAAGATCATTTTGACAATAGAACTCTGACCCACAACCTCTGTAGCAACCAGTCCAGGAAACCAAACCACAACCTTTGCAGCAACTGGCCCAGAAGGGTCAGGACTTGGGGTGCCTGGGTGGCTCAGTCAGTTAAGCATTTGCCTTTGGCTCAGGTCATGATCCCAGGGTCCTGGGATCCAGCCCTGTATTGGGCTCCCTGCTCAGTGGGGAACCTGCTTCTCCCTCTCCTCCCTGCTTGTGCTCTCTCTTGTTATCTCTCTCTCTCTCTCAAGTAAATAAATAAATAAAATCTTTTAAAAAAAGAGTCAGGACTTGGTCAATGAGTGCCAGCTTCTCTGACTTCTGTCTGTTCCCCCTTCCAACTCAGACTAACCAGAGAAAATTAAAAATCATCCCCAAACCAATCACGTATGATGCCCCCCTTCTAGCTAGCCTATCATTGGCTTCTCCATGCCCACAAATTTCAATCAAAGCAATACTGAAGCCTCTTCTTTTTTTTTTTCCCCACTATAAAGCTTTCCAATTTTTCTGAAATTTTTTTAGTATCTCCCAAATGCAAGGGATGGTGGCAATGTCGCTTGCTATAGTGAGAGCTCAGAATAAATATCTTCTGTTTGTTCTCATCTGGGTGATCTTCATTTATTTTCATGCTTTTCTTTTCAAAGTTTCCAGCGTCATCTACATTACCAAATCTAACAGTTAATTTTCAATCCCCTTACTTTAGAACCAGTAGCATGTGATACAGTTGAAAATTTTACTTCCTTACTATTTAAACACCTTTATTTGGCTCTAGGATGTCACACTCTCTTGGCTTTCTTGCTACCTGTTGTTTATTCCTTATTATTGTCCTTTGCTTGTCCATCTTAGTTTCCTTAACGTCTAAGCATTGGGCTGCCCAGGAGCTTAGTTCTCAGACCTATTTATTTGCCTTTCTGGCTCCACTCTCTAATTTTCTCTACTTTGTTCCATGGCCTATGAGGCTTATTGATTTGGACTACATTATCTAGGTCCCTTGCAGTCTTTTTTTTTTTTTAGGTCCCTTGCAGTCTTGTTTGTAGTTGGATTCAGTCAATGGGAGGCATAGTAGGTTACCCAGAGAGTGGGAAGAATATTCCTCTAGCTGCTTCTGAAAGGTGCTTGTGGGTTGGCTGTGGCCCTAGACCAAAGTTCACAGCTCCTTTCAGGAGGCCCTTTTCACATGGCTCTTTGGATTCTGTTCCTACATCCTTTAGGCTTAGGCTGATATACCCTCCCTGCATGAATAACTGCTACCAGTCTCCCCAGAACAACACTACCTAATTAGCATACTAAATAAGAATATGCCAGCAGTTAACTATAGAGCAGATCACTTAGATTTTCCCTAATTTTTCTCAGTGTGTAAATAATATATAAGGACTGTTGAACAGGGAGGAATAAAAGAAAAGAAGAATATCATAAACAACAAATGTTGGAGAGGATGTGGAGAAAGGGGAACCCTCTTCCACTATTGGTGGGAATGAAAGTTGGTACAGCCACTTTGGAAAACAGTGTGGAGATTTCTCAAGAAATTAAAAATAGAGTTATCCTATGACCCTGCCATTGCACTACTGGGTGTTTACCCAAAAGATGCAGATGCAGTACAAAGAAGGGCCACATGTACCCCAATGTTCATAGCAGCAATGGCCACAATCGCCAAACTGTGGAAAGAGCCAAGATGCCCTTCAACAGATGAATGGATCAAGAAGATAGGGTCCATATATACAATGGAATATTATGCCTCCATCAGAAAGGATGAATACCTAACTTTTATTTTAACATGGACTGGACTGGAAGAGATTATGTTGAGTGAAATAAGTCAAGCGAAGAGAGTCAATTATCATATGGTCTCACTTACGTGTGGAGCATAAGGAAAAACATGGAGGACATTGTGAGAGGGAAGGGAGGGATGAATTTGGAGGAAATCGGAGGGGTGAAGAACCATGAGAGACTGTGAACTCCGAACAAGGGACTGAGAATTTTGGAGGGGAAGGGGTGGGTGGATGGGCGAGCCTGGTGGTGGGTATTGAGGAGGGCAAGTATTGCATGGAGCACTGGGTGTGGTACATAAACAATGAATCTTGTAACACTGAAAAAATAAAACAAAAGTATTTGAGGGAAAAATAAAGAAAAGAAAAAAAAAGAAGCTAAAAAAAAAATCCTTGCATTTTTATATATAATCCAAGGCATATTCATAGAGGAAAAAATATATACACGGTTAAAGAGAAAAACAATAGTGGCAAGAATGGGCATCCTCGTCATGTCCCTGATCTTAAGGGAAAGACTCTCAGCTTTTCCCCATTGAGAATGATATTTGCTGTGGGCTTTTCATAGATGATTTTTATGAAATTGAGGAATGTTCCCTCTATCCCTACATTCTGAAGAGTTTTAATCAGAAAAAGATGCTGTATTTTGTCAAATACTTTTTCTGCATCAATTGAGAGAACCATATGGTTCTTGTCTCTTCTCTTAATTATGCATTCTATCACACTGATTGATAGAAAAAGTATCCTTGGCTACATAGATCCAACCTGGTCACGATGGATAATCCTTTTAATGTACTGTTGGATCCTATTAGCTAAGATCTTGTTGAGAATTTTGGCATCCATATTCATCAGGCATATTGGTCTGTAATTCTCCTTTTAGTAATTCTGCTTTTTGATGGGGTCTTTGCCTGGTTTGGGGATCAAGGTAATGCTGGCCTCATAGAATGAGTTTGGAAATTTTCCTTCTGTTTCTATTTTTTGAAACAGCTTCAGGAGAATGGGTATTATTTCTTCTTTGAATGTTTGGTAGAATTCCCCAGGGAATCCATCAGGCCCTGGACTCTTGTTTTTTTGGGAGGTTTTTTGGTCACTGCTTCAATCTCGTTACTAGTTATTGGTCTATTCAGGTTGTCAATTTCTTCCTGTTTCAGTCTTAGAAGAAGTTTATAGGTTTCCAGGAAGGCACCCATTTCTTCCAGGTTGCTTAGTTTATTGGGATATAGCTGTAGATATTAATTTCTGATGATTGTTTCTATTTCTTCAGTGTTAGTCATGATCTCTCCCCTTTCATTCATAATTTTATTTATTTGGGTCCTTTCTCTTTTCTTTTGGATAAGTCTGGCCAGTGGTTTATCGATCTTATTAATTCTTTCAAAGAACCAGCTTCTAGTTTCATTGATCTGATCTACTGTATTTCTGGTTTCTAATTTATTGATCTCTGCTCTAATCTTAATTATTTCCCTTCTCATGCGTGGGGTAGGCTTAATTCGTTGTTGATTCTCCAGTTTTTTAAGGTGTAAAGAGAGTTTGTGTATTCGGGATTTTTCTATTTTTTTGCGTGAGGCTTGGATGGCTATGTATTTCCCCCTTAGGACTGCCTTTGTCATATCCCAAAGGTTTTGGACCGATGTGTTGTTCTCATTAGTTTCCATGAATTGTTTAAGTTCTTCTTTGATTCCCTGGTTGATTCAAACATTCTTGAGCAGGATGGTCTTTAGCTTCCAAGTGTTTGAATTTCTTCCAAATTTTTCTTGTGACTGAGTTCCAGTTTCAAAACATTGTGGTCTGAGAATATGCAGGGAATCATCTCAATCTTCTGGTATCAGTTGAGACCTGATTTGTGACCCAGTATGTGGTCTGTTCTGGAGAAAGTTCCATGTGTGCTTGAGAAGAATGAGTACGCTGTTGTTTTAGGGTGGAATGTTCTGTATATATCGATGAGATCCATCTGGTCCAGTGCGTCATTCAAAGCTCTTGTTTCTTTGTTGATTTTCTGCTTAGATTATCTGTCTATTGCTGAGGGTGGAGTGGTTATAGTAATACACTACTATTAGCATATTCTTATCAATATGTCTCTTTATTTTGATTAGTAGTTGGCATATGTAGTTGGCTGCTCCCATGTTGAGGGCATAGATATTTACAATTGTTAGATCCTTTTGTTGGACGGACCCTTTTAACACGATATAATGTCCTTCTGTATCTCTAACTACAGTCTTTAGCTTAAAATCTAATTTATCTGATATGAGAATTGCTACCCCAGCTTTCATTTGAGGTCCATTGGCATGAAAAATGGTTCTCCATCCCTTCACTTTCAGTCTTGATGTATATTTAGGTTAAAAATGAGTCTGGTAGACAGCGTATGGATGGGTCCTGTCTTTTTATCCAATCTGCGACCCTGTGCTGTTTCATAGGAGCATTTAGGCCATTCAAACTGAGAGTGATTATTGAAAAATATGATTTTATTGTCATCATGTTGCTTGTGAAGTTCTTGTTCCTATAGATTGTCTCTGTAAAGAGAAAGACCCCACAGAGAAAGACCCCACTCTTGGGGTCTTTTATAGAATCCCCCCTCCTTAATATTTATTGCAGGGCTGGCCTAGTGGTCACATATTTTTTCACTTTCTGCTGGTCTTGGAAGCTCCTTGTCTCTCCATCCGTTCAGAGTGATAGCCATGCTGGAAAAAGTATCCTTGGCTACATGTTCAAAGGAAACAGTCAACAAAACAGAGACAACCCATGGAATGGGAGAAGATATTTGCAAAAGGCACTACAGATAAAGGGATGGTATCCAGGATCTATAAAAACTTCTCAAACTCGACACCCAAAAAACAACTAATCCTGTCAAAAAATGGGCAGAAGATATGAAAAGACACTTCTCCAAAGAAGACATGCAAATGACTAACAGACTCATGAAAAAATGTTCAACATCATTAGCCGTCAGGGAAATTCAAGTCAAAACCACATTGAGATACTACCTTACACCAGGTAGAATGGCAAAAATTGACAAGACAAGAAACAACAAATGTTGGAGAGGTTGTAGAGAAAGAGGAACCCTCTTATACTATTGGTGGGAATGCAATTTGGTACAGCCATTTTGGAAAACAATGTGGAGGTTCCTCAAAAAGTTAAAAATAGAGCTACTCTATGATCCTGCAATTGCACTACTCGATATTTACCCCAAAGATACAGATGTAGTGAAAAGAAGGGGCATATGAACTCCAATGTTCATAGCAGCAATGTCCACAATAGCCAAACTGTGGAAAGAGCTGAGGTGCTCTTCAACAGATGAATGGATAAAGAAGATGTGTTCCATATGTACAATGGCATATTACTCAGCCATCAGAAAGGATGAATACCCAACTTTTGTATCAACATGGGTGGAACTGGAGGGGATTATGCACAGTGAAATAAGTCAATCAGAGAAAGACAATTATCATATGGTTTCACTCATTTGTGGAACATAAGGAATAGCATGGAGGACATTAGAAGAAGGAAGGGAAAAACGAAGGGGGGAAATCAGAGAGGGAGAGGAACCATGAGAGACTATGGATTCCAGGAACCAAACTGAGGGTTTTAGAGCAGAGTGGAGTGGGAGGATGGATGAGCCCAGTGATGGGTATTAAGGAGGGCATGTGTTAAATGGAGCACTGGGTGTTATAGGCAAACAATGAATCATGGAACACTACATCAAAAATTAATGATGTACTGTATGGTGACTAACATAACATAAAAAAATTATGATAAAAATTGAAAATAAAAAAATAAAAATAAATAAAAAGCAGAAAAACACCTAAATCACAGGGGCATTATCTCAACTTCACACTCAGTCACATTTAAACAGTGATAAAGTGAGAATCTAGTGATGATCCTCAAAGCCAATATCTCCTGCTATACTATTGTCTGAAGCTTCTGTAAACAAGGTTGCTAAATGGGGTGCCTGAATAGCTCAGTCGGTTAAGCATCTGCCCTCAGCTCAGGTCATGATCTCAGGGTCATGGGATAGAGCCTCACATTGGGCTCCCTGCTCAGTGGGGAGTCTGCTTCTCCCTCTGCCCCTCCCCCCGCTTGTGCTCTCTTTGTCTCTCACTCTCTCTCAAATAAGTGAAATTTAAAAAAAAGAAAAACAAGGTTGCTAATTGTCATTGTTTCCCTGCTTCCTTCTTATTTGCTTTGGATCTGTCCTTTCATGAATAATTTACATCTTTCAAATATTGGAAAGGAATAAGGCAAGGACACTACCTGAGAAACTAATCAAAATCAAAACACCATCATGCATATTAGGATTCTCAGAAAATAATGAAAATCTTGTTTTATAGCTATACTGAATAGTGTTTGGAAAGTCTTTAGCGTAATGTTTTATTTTATGCACTCTTTTGGGTTCTAGGGTTTTCTCTAGAGATTTTTCTATACAAAGGAAAGTTAAGCACTTTCTCACTGATATTGGAGGACTAAACATCTATGGTTTAGAGGGCTTATTATATGATTATGTTTGAGAAATGTGATTTTTGCTGTAGTTTATCTAAATGATAAAAATTTGTTAGGGTACATGAAGAATAAACCTTACCTAAAAGCAGTCTGGACTTTGTCCTTGGCTACTTGGAGGTTATCTCTAGGTTCCTGTAATGTCCTGCATGCTAGGAGTATCTTTGCTTGGCCCGTGGCCATTAGAGAGTTTATTACTATGAGTTACAATAGGGGCTTTGGGTCATACAGTCTTAGTTCAGACCACCGGAGGAACTGATGACTAAAGATACTAAGCTTAATGTCTGGAGGAGCTAGAAAATAAAGATCAGCTATTTGGGTAGTATATGATTGAACCCCAATAAAAACTGGACAGAGACTTGTGTGAGCTTCCCTGGATTGCAATACTCTGTGCATATTGTCACACATTATTGAATAGGAGGAGGTAACACCATCCATACTTGATTGGGAGAGAACACCTGGAAGCTCCTCATTTAAGCCCCTTTTGGTCTCTGCTTCATATGCTTCTTCATTTGGCTGATTTTAACCTTGTAATCTTTCTCTGTAATAATTTATGAATATAACAACTTTCATAATTTTGTGTATTCTTTCAACAAAATTTCAAACCTGAGGGTGGTTTTGGGAACCCCCTGAGCTTACAGAAGTGAGAGTGATCTTGTGAAGGACTCTGACCCCTTTAACCTCATACTTGATTAAAGTCATTGCAGGTTGTAACCAGGGACTGCAGCTTCATTTCCACTAGACAATTTAGTGGAATTTGATTCTGAAATTCTGAAAAAGAGATTTTCAGAAATGTTGGCTTCGCTGGGAGATATGTTTTCCAGACAGCTACCTGGACACCCCAGGGACTCCAGAGGCCAGGCTTTGCTTCTTCAGGCTGTGCCAGACCCTCCTAGAATTTCTACCAGTACCTTGGTAGATGAGTTAGAGTCAACTTTTGAGCCTTGCTTTGCTACTCTTGTGAGTCAGGACTATATCAATGACACGAATCAGCAAGAAATTAGAACTGGTGTTGATCAGATCAGCATATCCAGAAATTTATGGATATTGTAGACAGACAGAATGTTTTTTTCCTCAAGAAAAGATTACATTTATTTGCCCAGGAACCAGAGCAAGTTATCAAAGAGGATGTCTCAGAACTAAGGAATGAATTATAGCAGAAAGATGTTCTGGTCCAGAAGCACTTGACAAAACTGAGGCATTGGCAGCAGATGCTGGAGGACATCAACATGCAGCACAAAAAGCCAGCCAAAATCCCTCAGGGCTCCTTGGCCTGCCTCCAGCAGGCATCTGCTAATATTCTTGTACCAAGCAAAACCTGAGTCAAAGTTGACCAGAAGGTGATCTGGCATGTGAGGCAGCCAAAACACAATTTTGACAAACATTACTTCTTGTGGACACAACATTTTGGAAGAACTCTGCCAAAGAACAAAATGATTTTTTTTTCAGTGGTCTCACTTAAAAAAATTTCCCCCTATTGTTATAAGAATTATTTCTCAAATACTTTATGAAATGCTTATAGTTTTGGTAAATCAAGTAAATTTTTCTGTCTTTAACAACGTTTAGACTGTTAGTGTGATGCCACTTATGGATTCCTTTTTAGGTTTATTTTTTCTGTTTGTATTTTTTTGTACGACTTAATCTCTTTGGGTTTCCAATTTTAGATTAACTTGTATGACCTGAAAGAAAGTTTGATCTGATCTGAGAATCAGAGGATGAGGATTTTGGTTGTAGGCCTTCTATGACAATTACCCCTCCATGGGAGTGCAGAAAAATAGGTAAATTTGTGTTTCAAGGCTTTAAATTATCTCAAGAAGAGGAATGTAATGCAGCAATGTTTGTAATGCTTCTGGAGCTCTCAGAATGAGGCTATTTTGTAAATAGGCTGAAATGATTATAATATCCTAGTGTAGTAGTATATACCTTAGTGTAGTAGTAATACAGTAGGATCCTTAGGTTGATGTTGAATATTATTTGAGTTAAGTTTATATTTTGTGTGGAGTTTTTTTTTTTTTCACTTTTTGGAGTGAGGTGTGTAGTAGGAGCAGGGATATGCTAAATTTTGTTATACTATGCAGTGATGAATCATTTTTAGTAAGGGGCAGACTTTGTTCTCAGCCGGACTGTTGAGGCATACATGCAGTATGAGAGGTTAAAGCTTGCTATAATTATCTATTTTTATTTGGAGTTTTGTTTGCCTGTGTTGTTTCTGTTTCTGTTATTTATTTATTTATTTATTTATTTATTTATTTATTTATTTGGTAACAGAATTTTCCATTAAGGAAGGTTCTTGCTAATGAGTTGATTGATATTGATTCTAAGGGACTGCGGCCTTGGTGTGGGGAGTGGACTACAGGGGGACCCTCAGCTACTTATCAGCCTCAAAGATCATGGGAGCCTCAGCATTGGGAAGATGTTTTACCCTCTTCTTGGTTACATAGGCCAAGGAGATTCTCTCTTGAGTTGCTGTTGAGAAATACAGACCAGCATTGTATGTGGTGCTCCTTGGACAAGATTTTGCTTCCTTGGTTATTTACAATCTCTTATCAGATTACATCTCCTTACCAGAAACAAATGCTCTTATTATCTTCTGAACTTCTGTACTTCTACCACTATGTGTCCTCACTAGTTTTGTTTCCTTCATCCTTGAAGGCCCCTCCCTACATAACATTGACATCCACCCCTTCACAGTTGTTTGGCCTGGATGCCTCCTGGTCCCTGAAGCTTCTGCATGCCCTCTCTGCCACATCCCCAGGACACAAGACTTCTCTCTTTACCATCCTTGCTTTGTTCTCCCAGGGCATTAGTTATTTGTATTTTTGCCCTTCATGAGAAGTAGGCATTGTTCCAAATGTACAGGGACCACTAATTATTCCAAGAACAAGGGAGGGAGTAAGGAGTCTCGGAGAGACTAGGCTTAGCTCATAAGTCAACTGACAATCACATCTGTTCAATGACATTGGCCCTACTTAGTCCTACACAATAATAGAGGGCAGCAGCAAATATGCCTTCATAGAGACAGAACTACCCTTTTATTTTTATTATCAGTGACTAGAGATATTTGAAGATATCTGAGCTTGACTAAGACAGAAAAAAAGAAAAAAGCAGAAACATGGTGAAGGCCATAAGCAAACCATGAGAACACATCAAATGTGAGACACTAGGGTGCCCAGCTTTATTTGGTTAATGAGCTAGAATGTGCATAGGAGAAAGGAAAGATGGCAAAAAGGGAAACCAGAGAAATATTTATTTTTTGTCTGCATCATCATTTTTTGTATTACATAAACTCTGTTATTTTTACCTCTGGCCTGGTATGACCTTGGAAACAAGCTATATTAAAATAATCACTGTTCAAATGAAGGGGATAGATAGAAATATTGCCAGTGAGAAATTTCATCACTTCAAATTTTCATGAAAATATCTGTTGACCAAATAAGTGATAAAGTTGAAGCTAGAGGAAAAAAAAATCTAGGATGAAAACTTTAACTTTGTATTAAGACTATGAAAATGTGTCCTCCCACCAAAAAATGTTTTTCATAGCTCTTGTCATTGACTTAAATCTCTCTCCCTGTGAGTTGGGGAGATTAAAACTATTGGTATACAACTAAACAATATCTGTATTTGTGCCCTAACCATTTTTCTTTACATTTGCTTGCTTAACACTTACTATATACTGTGACTGAATGTCATTTCCTTAATAAAATGCACTTATACCCCAAAGATGCAGATGCAGTACAAAGAAGGGCCACATGTACCCCAATGTTCATAGCAGCAATGGCCACAATCGCCCAACTGTGGAAAGAGCCAAGATGCCCTTCAACAGATGAATGGATCAAGAAGATATGGT
>CM052901.1:45384735-45414253 GCA_028534135.1 Potos flavus
AAAAGGGGATTGATAAGAGGTTGGTTGAAAAAAGAGAAAAAAAAAGAAAGAAAAAAAATGAAAATAAAAGAGAAAAGAATGTAATCAGGCTGGAGACTAGATCCAAGCCGTGTGATAGATTTAGGGTATTTTTTGATCTATTTGAAGAAAGTGTATCCCAAAATTTTAAAGAAAAAAAAAAAGAACAACCCTATATGTATACAAAAAATAAGGTTAAATACAATGAGGGGATAGAATCTGTAACAGTGAAAATTAGAAAAGATTTTTAAAAAGGTGTTGATTAGATACTAGTTAAAAAACGTTAAAATAAGAAAGAGGAAAAATAAAAATATAAACAAAATAAAATAAAAAAAATACGGTAAGAAAAAAATAAAATTTAAAGAATTTAACTCTGAAAGACTAAAGGGTCGTGGGAAGAAAAAGCCATGAATTCTATGTGTTGCTTTTTTCTATATCAGTAGTTCCGCCATTTTCTTTGATCGGTGAACTTGGTCTTGGCTGGCTGTTCTTGTTGATCTTTTGGGGGAGGGGCCTGTTGCCGTGATTCCCAAATGTCTTTGCCCAAGGCGGAATCGCACCGCCCTTGCCAGGGGCTGGGCTAAGCAATCTGCTCGGGTTCGCTCTTGTAGCTTTTGTTCCCTGAACGCTTTCCATACACTTTGGAGGAGGGGAATGAAAATGGTGGCCTCCCAGTCTCCGGCCCGTAGGAGCCGAGAGCTCGGGGCCCCACTCCTCAGTGCGCCCTCAGAGAAAAGCAGTCCGTCCCTCCCGTCTCCCTGGTCTCCGGCCACGCTCCGAGCTCACCTGGCCTGTGACCTAGCGTTTCTGTCCCTGGTGCACGGCCGTTCGTAGTCTCCAAACCCAGCAGATTCCTGCCACGAGCTACCGCACCGCTCCTCTCGGAGGAGGAAGGAGGGGGTCTCTCCGGATCTGCCCCTTGTGGGGTCCCTGCTCGAAGAGCAGTGGCCTGACTATGCCGGGATCACAGTTCAAGGTAAGCCCGAGCTGGTAGCTCACTGTTCGACTTGGTCTCTGTCGTTGGCTTCCCCGTTCTGATACCTGGGAGCTCTGCCATCCTCAGACACCCCTGGTCTTTCTGTGACCCCGCAGGTCCTGAAACCACGCTGTCCCTGCGAGGGCTCCACCCCCCGCTTAGCCTCTGGAGCGATGTCCCTCAGTGGAGCCGATTTCTAAAAGTTCCGATTTTGTCCTCCGCTGCTCTGTGGCTTGCCAGGAGCTGGCCCCTCCCCCCTCAGTCTATCTTCCCATCGCTTTGTATTCACTTTTCTGCACGTCCTACCTTCCGGAAAGTCGTCAATTTTCTGTTCCTAGAGGTGCTGTTAGTCTTCTCTTCTATTTCCTGCTAAGTTTGTAGTTGTTTAGAGTGGTTTGATAACTATCTAGGTGGACTTCTGGGATCAGACACTACCTCTGCCTCTTACTCCTCGGCCCTCTTGCTCCTCTTCCATTCTTTTTTTTTTTTTTTAAGATTTTATTTATTTATTTGACAGAGAGAGAGATCACAAGTAGGCAGAGAGGCAGGCAGAGAGAGAGGGGGAAGCAGGCTCCCTGCTGAGCAGAAAGCCCGATGCGGGGCTCCATCCCAGGACCCTGAGATCATGACCTGAGCCAAAGGCAGAGGCTTTAACCCACTGAGCCACCCAGGCACCCCGATTTCATTCTTTTCGATGGCTGAGTAATATTTAATTGTATATATTTACCACATCTTCTTTATCCTTTCATCTGTCAATGAACATCTTGGCTCTTTCCATAGTTTGGCTGATGTGGACATTGCTGCTATAAACATTGGGGTGCAGGTACCTTTTTGAATCACTATGTTTGTATCTTTTGGGTAAGTACCTAGTAGTGCAATTGCTTGGTCATAGGGTAACTCTATTTTTAAAATTATAAGGAACCTCCATACTGTTTCCAAAGTGGATGTACCAGCTTGGATTCTTTCCATCAGTTTAAGAGGATTCCTCTTTCTCTAAATCCTCATCAACATTTGTTCTTTCTTGTCTTGTTAATTTTAGTCATTCTGACTGGTGTGAGGTAGTATCTCACTGTGGTTTTGATTTGTATTTTCCTTGTGTCAAGTGATGTAGTATCTCATTGTGGTTTTGATTTGTATTTTCCTTATGCCAAGTGATGTTGAGCAACTTTTCATGTGTCTTTTGGCCACTTTTATATCTTCTTTGGAGAACTGTCTGTTCCTGTTTTCTACCCATTTCTTGACTGGAGTCTTTGTTTTTTGGATGTTGAGTTTGAGAAGTTCTTTACAGTCTTGGATACCAGCTCTTTATCTGTAATGTCATTTGCAAATATCTTCTCCCATTCCGTGGGTAGCCTCTTTGTTTTGTTGACTGTTTCATTTGCTTTGCAAAACCTTTTTATCTTGACGAAGTCCCAATAGTTCATTTTTGCTTTTGTTTCCCTTGCCTTTGGAGATGTGTCTAGCAGAAACTGCTATGGCCAAGGTCAAAGAGATGGCTGCCTGTGCTCTCTAGAATTTTGATGGATTCTTACCTCACATTTAGGTCTTTCATCAATTTTTAGTTTATTTGTGTGTATGGTGTAAGAAAGCAGTCCAGTTTCATTCTTCTGCATCTGGCTGTCCAATTTTCCCAAAACCATTTGTCTTGTTTTTTTTTTTTTTTTTTTTTAAGATTTTATTTATTTATTTGACAGAGGAGAGAGATCACAAGTAGGCAGAGAGGCAGGCAGAGAGAGGGGGGGAAGCAGGCTCCTTGCTGAGCAGAGAGCCCAATGTGAGGCTCGATCCCAGGACCCTGAGATCATGACCTGAGCTGAAGGCAGAAGGTTTAACCCACTGAGCCACCGAGGCGCCCCTGTTTTTGTTTTTTTTTAAAGATTTTATTTATTTATTTGACAGAGAGAGAGAGATCACAAGTAGGCAGAGAGAGAGGGGGAAGCAGGCTCCCTGCTGAGCAGAGAGCCTGATGCAAGGCTCAGTCCCAGGACCCTGAGATCATGACCTGAGCCAAAGGCAGAGGCTTTAACCCACTGAACCACCCAGGTGCCCCACCACACCATTTGTTGAAGAGATTTTCTTTTATCCATTGGATATTCTTTCCTGCTTTGTTGAAGGTTAGTTGACCATAAAGTTGAAGGTCCATTTCTGGGTTCTCTATTATTTTCCATTGATCTATGTGTCTGTTTTTGTTACCATAGTGTCTTGATGATTACAGCTTTGTAATATAGCTTGATGTCCAACATTACGATGCCGCCAGCTTTGGTTTTCTTGGTGTATGTGTGTGTGTGTCCCTTTCTTCTTCTTCTTCTTCTTCTTCTTCTTCTTCTTCTTCTTCTTCTTCTTCTTCTTCTTCTTCTTCTACTTCTTCTTCTTCTTCTTCTTAATTATTATTTTCAGTTAGTTCTTTTTCAACATTCCTTTGGCTATTCAGTGTCTTTTCTGATGCCATACAAATTTTAGGATTGTTTGTTCCAGCTCTGTGAAAAATGTCAATGGTATTTTGATAGGAATTGCATTGATAGTGTAGATTGCTCTAGGCAGCATAGACATTTTCACAATATTTATTCTTCCAACCCATGAGCATGGACTGTTTTTCCATTTCTTTTTTTTTTTTTTCCATTTCTTTGTGTCTTCCTCAATTTCATTCATAAGTGTTCTGTGGTTTTTAGAGTACAGATCCTTTACTTCTTTGGTTAAGTTTATTCCTCAGTACCTTAACGTTTTTGGTGTAATTATAAATGGAATCGATTTGTTAATTTTTCATTCTTCTGTCTCATGGTTAGTATATAGAAATGTAACTGATTTTTGTGCATTGATTTTATAATCTGCCACGTTGCTGAATTCCTGTATGAGATGTAGCAGTTTTGGGGTGGAGTCTTTGGGGTTTTGCATATAGATTATCATGTCATCTGTGAAGAATGAGAGCTTGATTTCTTTGCAAATTTGGATGCCTTTTAAATTTATTTGGGTCTTTTCTCTTTTCTTTTTGATAAGTCTGGTTAGGGATTTATCAATCTCAATTCTTTCAAAGAACCATTTCCTAGTTTTGTTGATCTGTTCTATTGTTCTTTTGGCTTCTATTTCAATGATTTCTGCTCTAATATTTATTACAGCTCTTCTGCTGGATTTAAGCTTTATTTGCTCTTCTTTCTCCAGCTCCTTTAGTTGTAAAATTAGGTTTTGTATTTGAGACTTTTCTTGTTTCTTGAGAAAGGCTTATATTGCTATGTACTTCCCTCTTAAGACTGCTTTTCCTTCATCCCAAAAGACTTGAACAGTTGTGTTTTCATTTTCATTTGTTTCCATGATTTTTAAGAAATTCTTCTTTAATTTCCTGGTTGACCCATTCATTCTTTAGTAGGATGCTCTTTAACCTCCATGTATTTGTGTTCCTTCCAAATTTTCTCTTGTGATTGAGTTCAAGTTTTGAAGCATTGTGGTCTGAAAATATGCAAGGAATAATCCCAATCTTTTGGTACCAGTTGAGACCTGATTTGTGACCCAGTAATGTGATCTGTTCTGGAGAATGTACCATATGCACTCAAGAAGAATGTGTATTCTGTTGCTTTAGGATGGAATGCTCTGAATATATCTGTGAAGTCCATCTGGTCCCATATATCATTCAAAGCCCTTGTTTCCTTGCTGATCTTCTGCTTAGTCGATCTGTCCATTACTGTGAGTGGGGTGTTAAAGTTCCCTCTATTATTATATTATTATCAATGATCGTCTTTAATTTTCTTATTAATTGGTTTATATATTTGGCTTTTCCCAATTTAGGGGAATAAATATTTACAATGGTTCAATCTACTTGTTTAACAGACTCCTTTGTTATGATATAGTGTCCTTCTTCATGTCTTATTATAGTCTTTTGTTTAAAATCTAGTTTGTCTGATATAAGGTTGGCCATTCCCGCTTTCTTTTGACATTCATTAGCATGATAAATGGTTCTCCATCCCCCTCAATTTTAATAGGGAGGTGTCTTTCAGTCTAAAATGGGTCTGTTTTAAGCAGAATATTGATGGGTCTCATTTCTTCATCCATTCTGATACCCTATGTCTTCTGATTGGAGAATTTAGTTCATTTACATTCAGAGTAATTATTGAAAGATATGAATTTAGTGTCATTGTATTATCTATAAAGTTACTGTTTCTATAGATTGTCTCTGTTTCTTTCTCATCTAAATTACTTTTGGTCTCCCTCTTTGCTTGCAGGATCCCCTTTAATATGTCTTGCAGGACTGGATTAGTGTTCACAAATTCCTTTAGTTTTTGTTTGTTTTGGAAACTATCTCTCTTTCTATTCTGAATGACAGAGTTGCTGGATAAAGTATTATTAGCTGCATTTTTTCCATACTTAGCACATTATATATGTGATGCCAGTCCTTTCTGGTCTTCCAGGTCTCTGTGGATAGGTCTGTTGACAGACTTATATGTTTCCCCTTGTGGGTTAAGGATTTCTTATCCCAAACTGCTTTCAGATTTTCTCTTTATCTTTGTAATTTCTAAGCTTCACTATAATATGTCCAGTTGTTGATCTATTATCTATCTATCTATCTATCTATCATCTATCTTTTTATTTTGAGAGTGGTTCTCTGTGCCTCCTGGACTTGTATGTCTGTTTCTTTCTGCAGATTAGGGAAGTTCTTAGCTATAATTTATTCAAATAAATCTTCTGCCCCTTTCTCTCACTTCTCATCTTCTGGTCCTCCTCTAATATGGATATTATTTTGCTCTATGTAATTGTTGACTTCCTTCAGTTTACCTTCTTGATCTAGTAGGTTTCTTTCCCTCTTCTTTTCAGCTTCCTTATTTTCCATCATTTTATTTTCTGTATCACTGATTTTCTCTTCTGCTTTGTTCATCCTCATTTTTAAGCCCTCCACTTGGGACTGCATCTCAGTAATAACATTTTTAATTTCAGCTAGACTAGATTTTAGTTCTTTTATCTCTGAAGTGAAGGATTCTCTAGTGTCTTCTATGCTTTTTTCAAGCCCAGCTAGTATTTTTGGAATCATTGTTTTAAATTCTAGTTCAGGCTTCTTACCTTTATCTTTATTGATTAAATCCTTGGCAGTGAGCACTACCTCTTGTTCTTTTTTGGGGTGGTGAATTTCTCTAGCTCATCTTTTTGCCCATAAAGTAAAAGAAGAAATAAAGAGAAAACAACAACAACAACAACAACAACAACAAAAGAAAATAACAGCAGCCCACTAGATCCTGGGTTTGTTTTGGTCTGCTTGTCAAAAGAAACTAAATCCCAAAATAAGAAAAAAGAAAGAAAGAAAGAAAGAAAGAAAGAAAGAAAGAAAGAAGAAAGAAAATATACATATAATGAAAGGAAACAAGAAATTACATAAAAATAAAAATTTAAAAAGAGTTAAAAAATAAGAAAATAACTAAAAAATAATACTAAAAAATAAAGAACAAAAATACAAAGAATGCTATGTACTGTTTTCCCCAAGATCCGAAGCTTTGTAGCCTTCTATGATCAGGAAACTTGGTGAGAGCAAGTTTATTGTGCTCCTCTTCTGGGGGAGGAGCCTGTTGTCCTGATTCTCAGATGGACACGTCCTAGTGAATAAAAACCTCCAGGGAGCAGAGAGGCCGGGCTCAGTGGGCTCAGTATAAGGGCTCCAGACTCTATTAGGTGGTCGTATTTTGTTCCCTGAAGGCTTTCAGCAATAATGGGTGGGATAAATATGGCTGGGTTTGCTCTCTAGCCCTGGAGCTGAAAGTTCATGCACCCCTCACTCTTCAGTGAGCCCTCATATAAAAACAGTCAATCACTCTTGTCTCCACGTCTGTCAGACCTTTGTGTTCACCCAGCCTATGACCGAGTGTTTTTATCTCAGGCATGAGACTCAGTTTCAAAACTCCAAATTTTATGGTTTCCCGTGGAATGGACCCACACTGTTCCTCCCGGGGGGAAGGAGGCATCTCACTCTGCTTGTCCCTTTTGCTGGATCCCTCCCAGGATAGCAGTCACATGACTGTGCCATGGTTCACAATTTATGGCAACACAGAGCAGAAAGCTGGCATGTAGGCTCACTGTTCTCAACCAGCTTCCCTGTTCCTATGCTTGGGAACTTGACCTCACTCAGGCACCACCTGTTCTTCTTGTGACCTCAAGGATCCTCTGACCATCCTGTCACACCTGGAATTCCACCCTGCTTCACCACCTGAGCAACTTTAAGCAAGGCACACATTTGTTCGAACAAATGTACCAGATTTCTTAAAAGTTCTGATTTTGCACTTGGCTGCTTCTAATACTTTGCAGTAGCCTCCTTAAGCAGACTCCCTCTCCTCTGCTATATCCTCAGCTATATCAAACCAGATTCAAGTCTCCACACCTCCTTCCTTCCAAATGGTGATCACTTTTCTGCTGGTAGACTTACAACATTTGTTTTCTCAGATCTCTGATTGAGTCCTTGGATGTTTGCAATGATTTGATAACTATCTGGTTGTATTCTAGGGACAAGACAGAATTAGGGTCCCCATACTCCTCCACCATCTTAACTCCTCCCTTCCCCTGTCTCTTCTTCAGCCACATCTCTGAATGTTTTGCCTCTCTCTTCTACTTTTAAGGGCTCATGTGATTACATTGGGCCCACCCAGATAATCCAGGATAATCTCCTTATTTTAAGGTGTATAACCATAATCATATATGCATAATCCCTTTTGACATCTAAAGCAATATATTCACAGGTTCCAGAGATTGGTATGTGGACATTTGAGAAGGGAGGCATTATCCTGTCTACCTCAGTGAGCAACTGATTTTGGACTGTTGAATTGCAACTAGATTGGGAGAATGCCTGAAGCTCATGTTTCATGTGAGGGTTCCAGAGCTTCTACAGACTCATATTAGTTATTCAGGAAGAACTCTGACTTCACTCTGTGGGCTAAAAGGTAAAAGCTGAAATAAACTTTATGCCAAAAGTAGAATTCAGCTGTTACTACAATCATAATAGGGGAAAGAAAGCCAGAATGGCAGGTGCTCATAGGTGAAGGACTTTAACATTTGAATTGTTTTGAAAATGGTATCATTGCACTAGAGAGTGGGTTGATACAGTTTGAACACCTTATTGTTTTGATATTTAGTTCAGCATTTATGTCACATCTTAAGCTGGGTTCAGCAAAATCTATTGTCCCAATATATGAAAGTAACATCAAAAGATAGTTTCCTATAGAATTTCTTGTGAATGCACTGTCTACAGTAGGTTACATTAATGATAGTGGAGGTGATGGGTGTTAAGGAGGGCACTTGTTATGATGAGCACTGGGTGTTATGATGAATCATTAAATTCTACTCCTGAAACCAATATTATACTATATATTAAATAACTAGAATTTAAATAAAATTTTCCAAACAAATAAATAAATAATGATAGTGGAAAGAGCCTGTAAATTTTTTTACATGATTAAACAAATAGATATAGAAATATTCTCTCTTTCCCTATACTTTTACCCCTACATGTATAACAGAGTTTGCATAGACAGTGGTTGAGTAATAGAATTAGGGATATATCCTTAAAAAAATGCATTGTTAGAATAGTTGCTTTGTTCGAACAATGGATTGGCTGATTGTAGATAATAGTGAGAATTTTGCTAATACAATATTTTTTGGGGGGGGAGGAAAAGTTGTCAGAAATTGTAACGGGAGTTAATTGGAACTATTCTGTTAAAGTAATTTAAGTAGATAAGGAGGGATTTTCCTAAGTGCACAAAAATTTTTATTCATATTGTGTAACAAAAAGAAAATAAACCAGTTATTTAAAATAATATATTCTCATAGATAAATTATTTTAAAAGCCTTAAGTACATTTCTCAGTGTTAGTCTTTCTGTTACAAATAATCAGTCTTTTACAACACAGTTAAACATTAAAATGAGGCACATTAAAACCATTAAAACAACCATTTACTAAAATTGTCTTAAAATTAGTTTAAAAATTGAGTAGTTAGACCCATGCTGAGATATCATTGCATTTGCTTATATTGCCTTCAGTTTATGGCTCAGTATTATTAGCTGTTATATGTAAATTGGCTGCTAAAGATAGTTTATGTTTTCGATTATGTTTTAATAAAAAAAAGACATCATTGTGTTCCCAGACTATAAATATTAGTAGTTCTAGATTCAATCACTGTTTTGGTGAAATATATACAAAAACAATCTTTTCTAAGATGATGTATATCACATGATGCAAATGTAAATAAGAGGTAGACAAGAAATTTTTTTCAATCAATATACATATTTTATTTATTTATTTATTTATTTATTTAATTATGTTATGTTAGTCACCATATAGTACATCATTTGTTTTGGATGTAGTGTTCCATGATTCATTGTTTGCGTATAACACCCAGTATTCCATGCAATACATGGCCTCCTTAATACCCATCCCTGGGCTCACCCATCCTTCACCCCCCAAAACTCTCAGTTTGTTTCCTGGAGTCCATAGTCTCTCATGGTTCATCTCCCTCTCTGATATCCCCCTTCATTTTTCCTTTTCTTCTCCTAATGTCCTCTATGCTATTCCTTATGTTCCACATATAAGTGAAACTGTATGATAATCATCTTTCTCTGCCTAACTTATGTCACTTAGCATAATCTCCAGTCCAATCCATGTTGATGTAAATGTTGGGTATTCATCCTTTCTAATGGCTGAGTAATATTCAATTGTATATATGGACTACACCTTCTTTATCTATTCATCTGTTGAAGGGCATCTCGACTCCTTCCACAATTTGGCTATTGTGGACATTGCTGCTATGAACATTGGGGTGTACGTGCCCTTTTTTTCACTACATCTGTATCTGGGGTAAATACCCAGTAGCGCAATTGCTGGGTCATAGGGTAGCTCTATTTTTAACTTTTTGAGGAACCTCCACGCTTTTCCATTGTGGCTGTACCAAATTGCATTCCCACCAACAGTGTAAGAGGGTTCCCCCTTCTCCACATCCTCTCCAACATTTGTTGTTTCTTGTCTTGTCAATTTTTGCCATTCTAACTGGTGTGAGGTGACATCTCAATGTGGTTTTGACTTGAATTTTCCTGATGGTTAATAATGTTGAACATTTTTTCATGTGTCTGTTAGCCATTCATATGTCTTCTTCAGAGAAGTGTCTGTTCATGTCTTCTGCCCATTTCTTGACTGGATTATTTGTTTTTTGGGTGTTGAGTTTGAGAAGTTTTTTATAGATCTTGGATACCAGCCCTTTATCTGTAGTGTCAAGTCTTAATATGGCACATGAACATTGAACCTCACTGGTGTTCTGTGGAAACTGTTTTGTGGTAGCTAAATATATTTTAGTCTCTTGGACATAGAAAGCTATCAGGGGACCCATTGTACCTGATTACATCTTATAGCAAAACCTTGAGTCCCATTAAGATGAGAGGGCAGAGATAAGATTCTTTTGTGATACAGGATAAAAATAGGGAATAAACTATTTTGGACTAGTTGGACCACCTTTCAGCCTACACACATATTATCAGCATTTCTAAAGTTGCTAGGCTATTTATATCCCACCCCTCCCACATTTTCTATAGGAGAGGAAGGATAGTACAAGGATAAACATTACCTAGCTTCAAATCTTTACTTATCACTCGATTTCTGTGTGACCTGTGGAAGTTACTTAATCCCTCTGTGCCTCACTTTCACCATCTGTATTATAAGACAAATGATAGTGCCTACTTCATAGGATGATACAAGAGTTAAATTAGTCAGCATGCGTAAAACAACTAGCACGGTTCTTGGAACTTCATGAACATGCTGTATTGTCAGTTGTTAGTACTATCACGGTCATGTCATAGGCTAAATATCAACATAATTTAGCCCTCATAATATTAACCCTGATATCATGGTTAAGAGAATGTGGTTCCCTTAATTCACCATGCCCGTGTGTCTTGGATCATACGTGCTCTGCCTGACTTTGTCTTCTTGTCCCATGACTCTATCAATGACAAATATCTCCTTGTCTTTTATGACTCAGTATAAGTTTCTTCTTTTGAGAAGCCTAGCTATCCCATTTCCTATCCAAAGCTGAAGTCGCCACCACTTTCCTTCCCAATGCCTTGCTATATTTAAGGCTATCATATGACTGACATACATCTATTACTGAACTTTTAAATATGTTTTTCTTGGGGCACCTGGGCAGCTTAGTCTGTTAAGGATCCAACTCTTGGTTTCGGTACAGGTCATGATCTTGCAGTCATGGGACAGAGCTCACATCAGGCTCCCTGCTCAGTGTGGAATCTGGTTCAGATTCTTTCTCCCTCTTCCTCCCCCTTTGCTCCTCCCCACTTCTGCTTACACACTCTCTCTCTCTCAAATAAATAAATAAATAAATAAATAAATAAAATGTTTTTCTTATGATGTTTTGTGAAAGACAGGTAATAAACTGAAGTTTACAGAAGGGAGGGGTTAAGGGATAGGGTAACCAGGTGATGGGTATTAAGAAGGACACTTGTGATGAGTACTGGGTGTTATATGCAACTAATGAATTGTTGAACACTACATCAAAAACTAATGATGTACCATATGTTGGCTAATTGAACATAATAATAAAAAATAAAGAAATTGAGAAAAAAGAGAAAGGCAGGTAATGTTTCTTATTATCACTCTAACCCTAAGTGCCTAGTACAAAATCTGGGACATTAAAGGGAAATCAGTAACTGCTTGTTAGATGAATGAATGAATAAAAAATCAATTGGGAAAATTTGATCTTCAGTTTCTGAGGCATTTATTCACATACTAGCTTCAGACTTAAAAGGAACTCAGCATATCAGAGATCCCAACTTATTTTTAGCAGCTTTGTAATACATATAAGGGAGACATTACACATTTTTCTTTCATCTCCCTCTTCCCATTTAACCTGTCTCAATCTTATCTTCCATTCTACCATATTCTACCTGAAACCATCATCTCAATCAACAGATTGTAATTAGTTAGGGAAAGTGGAGTGCAGAAAAGTTATTAATGGAACCCTCTTGGGAAGGGGTCCAAGATGGTGGAAGAGTAGGGGACCCTATTTCAACCAGTCCCCTGAATTGAACTGGATATCTGCCAGATCACACTGAACACCCATGAAATCAGCATGAAGTGTAAGAAGATATATCAGGATCTATACCAACAAAATATCTCTGGCAGCTGGTTTCAAGGTATGAAGTGGGGAGCCGCGATTCTGTGGGAAGATATTGGAAGATAAGCAGAAGGAGGAGGGAGCCACCATAAACCCTGGCACTGGGAAAGTGAAAAAGCACAGGAGCATAAAAGTCTTCTGCAGTGAGGACTGGGCAGAGACTCGCAGACTGGTAGCCAAAAGGAAAGGACTTTAGGGCAGCCCCTCAGACTGAAACCTGGAGCTGCGGGGGCAAACATGAACTAGGGGCAGCTGGTGGTTTTAGAAACACAAAGGGCAGAGACGTGACTGGACCTGTAAGTGAGGGCTGGGACAGCTGCTGTGGGACACAAAATCCAGGACACTGAGGTTTTTAGTAGCACAGACAAAAACGGAGTCAGTGTGCCTTGGATGGCTTTCTAGAGAACAGACTGCAATCTCTCTGTTCTGAGACAGAGGATTGGATATGGTCACTTCTGCTCCGACTCTCAGAGGAGATGCATAAAGATGCCAGGAAAAGCCCCCAGAGAACAAAAGCCCCCCAAAACAAGTTTTCACTGAGCCCATCCCCACCACAGGGGGCAGGGCCACTCTGCCCAAACAGGGTTGTCTGAGTAACAGCTCAGCAGGCCCCTCTTCCAGAAGATAGGCTGAAAGAACAAGAGGCCAATAACACTAAGGTCCTTATGCAACAGGTGCATCTTTCTTGGATTGTGGTCAATAGTTTGGAATCTATACATTCCCTCAACCTCCTCTCACCAGAGTGACTAGGAGGAGGAACCCAAAACAGAAAAATTCAGAAACTGTGACCTCTGCGACAGAACTAATGGATATGGACATAAGCAAGATGTCAGAAATAGATTTCAGGGTAGCAGTTATGCAAACAATAGCTAGATTGAAGAAAACCATTAATGGCAACATAGACTCTCTAAGGGCAGAAGTGAGAGCTAATCTGGCAGAATTTAGAAATGCTATCAATGAGATCCAATCTAATCTACATACTCTAACAGCTAGGGTAAATGAGGCAGAAGAATTAATTAGTGATCTAGAAGACAAACTGATAGAAAAGAAAGATCAGGAGGATGCCTGGAACAAACAGTTTAGGATCCATGAAAACAGAATTAGAGAAATAAATGATGCCATGAAACGTTCCAATGTCAGAATTATTGGCATCCCTGAGGGGGTGGAGAGAGAGAGAGAGAGGACTAGAAGATATAGTCAAGCAAATTCTAGCTGAGAATTTCCCTAATCTGGGGAATGAAATAAGGGTTCGTGTCCTAGAAGCAGAGAGGACAGACACCCCCCAAGATCAGCAAGGGAAGAGTTCCTCTGCCCCCGGCATGTGATAGTGAAATTCGTGAATCTTAAAACCAGGGAAAACATCTTAAGGCTAGCTAGGGGGAAGAGACTCTACACACCCAGGGAGGAACATCAGAATGACATTAGACCTGTCCACAGAAACCTGGGAAGACAGAAAGGGCTGGCAACACATATTCAGGGTACTAAATGAGAAGAACATGCAGCCAAGAATACTTTGTCTGGCAAGGCTATCATTTAGAATGGATGGAGAGATAGAGCTTCCAAGACTGGCAGACAATAGACAACAAAATAAATAAACAACAAAAGAAAGACAACAAAAAGACAACAAAAAGAAATAAAGGACATTGGAATCAGCAAAGAAGTCAAACTCTCTCTCTTCAAAGATGACATGATACTTTATGTGGAAAACCCAAAAGACTCCACCCCCAAATTACTAGAACTCATACAGCAATTCCGTAGTGTGGCAGCATAAAAAATCAATGCACAGAAATCAGTTGCTTTCTTATTCACTAACAATGAAACTGTAGAAAGGGACATTAGAGAATCAATTCCATTTACAATAGCACCAAAAACCATAAGATACCTGGGAATAAACCTAACCAAAGAGGTAAAGGATCTATACTAGAGGAACTACAGAACACTCCTGAAAGAAATTGAAGAAGACTCAAAAAGGTGGAAAAACATTCCATGCTCATGGATAAGAAGAATAAACTTTGTTAAAATGTCTATATTGCCCAGAGCAATTTATACTTTCAATGCCATCCCAATCAAAATTCCACCGGCATTTTTCAAAGGGCTGGAACAAACAATCCTAAAATTTGTATGGAACCGGAAAAGACCCTGAAGCACCAAGGAAATGTTGAAAAGGAAAAACAAAGCTGGGGGCATCATGTTGCCTGATTTCTTTTTTTTTTTTTTCATGTTGCCTGATTTCAAGCTATGTTACAAAACTGTGATCACCAAGACAGCATGGTACCGGCACAAAAACAGACACACAGACCAGTGGAACAGAGTAGAGAGCCCAGAAATGGACCCTCAACTCTATGATCAAATAATCTTCAACAAAGCAGGAAAAAGTATCCAATGGAAAAAAGACAGTCTCATCAATAAATGGTGCTGGGAAAATTTGACAGCTACATACAGAAGAATGAAACTCGACCATTGTGTTACACCATACACAAAGATAAACTCAAAATAGATGAAAGACCTCAATGTAAGACAGGAATCCATCAAAGTCCTAGAGGAGAACATGGGCAGTAACATCTTCAACATTGGCCACAGCAACTTCTTTTAAGACATGTCTCCAAAGGCAAAGGAAACAAAAGCGAAAATGAACTTTTAGGACTTCATCAAGATAAAAAGCTTCTGCACCACAAAGGAAACAGTCAATTAAACAAAGAGGCAACCCACGGAATGGGAGATTTTCGCAAATGACACCGCAAAGTGGTGATATCCAAAATCTGTAAAGAATTTCTCAAACTCAACACCCAAAAACCAAATAATCCAGTCAAGAAATGGGCAGAAGATACAAATCAATACCACATTGAGATACAACCTTACACCAGTTAGAATGGCATAAATTAACGAGATAGGAAACAACAAATGTTGGAGAGGATGTAGAGAAAGGGGAACCTTCTTCCACTGCTGGTGGGAATGCAAGTTGGTACAATCACTTAGGAAAACTGTGTGGAGATTCCTCAAAAAGTAAAAAATAGAACTACCCTATGGCAGCAATTGACAGCAATTGCACTACTGGGTATTTACCCCAAAGATACAGATGTAGTGAAAAGAAGGGTCATATGAACAGAGAGAAAGGGTGAGAAATCCTCTAGCAGACTCCCTGCTGAGCATGGAACCCAACATGGGGCTCAATCCAAAGGCCCTGAGAACAAGACCTGAGCTGAGATCAAGAGCTGGCTGCTTAATCAACTGAGCCACCCATGTGCCCCAAGTTGGTGATTTTTTATTTCATTCATTCAAATATTAATTCTTTGGGGTAACTGGGTGGCTCAGTTGGTTAAGTGACTGCCTTCCTGCCTTTGGCTCAAGCCATGATCCCAGTGTCCTGGGATCAAGCCCCACATCAGGCTCCCTGCTTGGGCCTGCTTCTCCCTCTCCCCCTGCTTGTGCTCTCATTCTCTCTTTCTCTGTCAAATAAATAAAATCTTTTAAAAAAGCAAATATTTATTCATTTATTCATTTTTCATTAAGAACCTGCTACATAAAGCACAGTGTTTGATGTTCTGTATATGGTATTAAGAAAAGAAATAGTCCCTTGTTACATGGAGCTAGACATTTGTAGCAAGGGTAATCCGGCTGAGGGTAATACCATCAACTAACATAAGGAACGGAATATTCAAAACAGATTTTTAGAGATGGGGAATTTGATTGTGAGTTTGAGATCCCCATGTTAAAATAAATGAGGATGTTATATCTATTAAGCAGTTGGAAATTAAGGACTTAATTTAGAATATTTTAGCCTAAGATATATAATGGGGAGTTATCAATGTACAGTTAGCAAAGGTATGGAAATAAATGAGATCATGAAGGTAGTACATAAAATTGGAGAAGGTCAATGCCATAATCTGGGAAGCATTAACATTCATGGAGGCAAGATCCCCAAGATAGATAACTAGGAAACAATTATTTTTGGAAGCCAAGGGAATGTATTGTTTCATGAAGGAGGGAAAACTCAATAGTGAAAAATTTCACAGGGATGTCAAGGAAAGCATTAATTCAAATGGATGAAAGGGAGTGGAAGATATAGGCTTCCGCTTATGGAATTAATAAGTCAGGTTGATAAGCAAATAATAAAAAGTACAGCATTGGGAATAGAGTCAATGATGTAATAAATAATGTTGTATGGTGACAGATGATAGCTACCCTTGTGGTAAGAATTGCATAACATAGAGACGTTGAATCACTATGTTGTATACCTTAAACTAATATTTTCATTGGAATTCATTGTGTGTCAATTCTACTCTAAAAAATTTTTAAAAAAGAAATGTATGAATTGGATTTCACAACTAGATGGTAATTGGTAATCTGTATGAGAATCGTATAATATAGTTATGGTTATCCAATCAAATCTCAAATGCGTTTATGTCTTCTGTAACACTTGGAGAATTGCTATGCACATGATAAATACTAAACAAATGTTTGCTTAATTAATGAATAACATGACTATTCTACTTGTGTTTACTCAATTAAGGAATAACGAGGATTTTTGCAGATACTGTTCATCTTTAAGCCTTGTTATATAAATATTGATGAGTGAGAAAACTAGAAATATCAATCTTCTTCCAAAATAACAGATATAAAATTATTATTTTAGGAAAATCAACTATTTTTCACTTTATTACAAGTTTATTTGTGAATAAAAAACATTCAACTTTACTTGCAACTCAGTTGTAAAATATTTCATTTGTATGTGGTGGAACATAAACTACATTACTCCTCATGGTCATTCTGTGAGATATATGTTATAATTCCTGCTTTACTGACAAAGATACAAAGAAAACTTAAGTCATTTGTAAAAAGTCATTAATTGAGCCATTTACTCATTAAGTGTCAAAAATGTACAGTTCAAATTCAAGTGTAAAGCATAGAATTCTGTTTACTATAAAACGTCTTTTTCTTCCATTCTGTAATCAGATGTCTCTACTGAGTTTTGTTTTATTATATGTATTTTTATACACTTCTAAATAAATATAACTTATTTTATGCATCTTTGTCCAATTTTTTCGTGTTACATATCCTTAGTGAGATTTGAACTCATTATTTTGATTACATGGAATGTAATACACACTTAGCCTTGATAAGACATGAAAAATTGTTAAACACTGATGTTTGAATTTAGTACATAAGTTCAATTTTTTGAAGTACATGAAAAATTTGAAGTTTACAATTAGCCAAGTAGAACAAAAAAACACAAAGACAGCAAATGACTAAAAAAAAATTAAAAAGAACATGCACACAAGGTTAATTTTACCACAAAGTTATAATATACAGGGTCACTATTTTTAGTCCTTCTCACATAGTAGTAATAAAGAGACATACACATAATTCTTTGGAAAAGTAATGCATGTTATGTGTGTGTGCATCAAAGAGAAACTAGGCCTGTAAATAAAATGATAAAGAAGAGAGTCTGGGGGGAACACCTGGGTGGCTCAGTCAGTTAAGTGTCTGCCTTCAGTTCAGGTCATGATCCCAGGGTCCTGGGATTGAGTCCTGCATCAGGATCCTTGCTCGGTGGGGAGTCTACTTCTCCCTCTGCCCCTCCACACACTTATGCTTGCTCTCTTCTCTCTCTCTCTCTCTCAAATAAATAAATAAATCTTAAAAAAAAGAGAGAGTCTGGGAACAAAGGACAATAGCTAATAAGGGATAAGATAAAAAGGCCCATTCTGGTGTATAAATCATATTCAAATTGCTACTTTCAAATTGAATGAAGATTCACTTTCAGCTCATTGGTCACAGACTGGAAATCTAAAATGTGTATTTAGTTTAAGCCCACTTCTCAGTTCTTGCAGGAAACCAAGTTAGTTCATAATTTTTGAAAATTTTAAGAAATGTTGACTTTTGAATTGCTATACGTTAGCCAAAAAAAAAAAAAAATACATTAAATGCATTGGCAGATTTTGGCTGGACAAAATAAAGGTTCATTTGGCTTATTGGTATTTGACATAGGTACATTCTAGAATATATCTACTTTACCTGGTTTGCTTTATATTTTTCCCAACTTTTGCCAACAAATGCTAAACACAATCTTATTGAGTTAATGTGAAAATGCTACAGTGTAGGAAAGTGCTTGAAAGATATGGAATCTTGAATTTAATGTGCTGTCAATTATCTCATTTCTTCTAAGTTTAGGAATGGAGGTTAGACTTTAGAGTGAACAAAATGATTATTAAGCTAGAAAATAGTACTTCTTAAATTTGAGGTTTTAGAATATATTTAAACGATTTTATTATTTAGACCATTATTATAATAACTATATTATATGTAAATGTAAATATATATGTAAACTTCAGTATGAATTGTATGTAGAAAGATAAACTATTCCCTTTTAAACATTTATCATGCATTATAACATCAATTGACAGTGTAACAAAATGATAGAAATATACTGAGAATATTATTGAAACTTTGGCTATGTCTTCACTGAAACATCTGTTTACTGTAGTTTTTTTCCCATTTTAAAATTTTTTATTTAAATTCCAGTTACTTAATATACAGTGTAATATTAGTTTCATGTGTACAATTTAGTGACTCAACATCCCATACAACACCTGTAGCTCATCACAACAAGTGCACTCATCTATTTCACCCATCTGCCTACCCACCTCCCCTCTGGAAACCATTTGCTGTCTATAGTTGTCTGTTCCTTGATTTGTCTCTCTTTTCCCCCATGATCATTTGTTTTCTTTTTTAAATTCCACATATGAATGAAATCATATGGTATTTCTCTTTTTCTGATATATTTCACTAAGCCTAATACTCTAGCTCCCTCCATCTCATTGCAAATGCGAAGGTTTCATTATTTTTGATGGCTGAGTAATAATATATATATGTATGTGTATATATATATATATATATATATATATATATATATATATATATATATATATATATACCACACTTCTTTATTCATTGACCAATCAATGGACATTTGATCTCTTTCCATAATTTGGCTATCATAGATAATGCTGCTATAATCATTGGGGTGCATGTATCCCTTAAAATCAGTATTTTTCTATTCTCTTGGTAAATACCTAATAATGCAATTTCTGTATCATGGAGTAGTTGTTTTTAACTTTTTGAGTAACCTCCATATTGTTTTCCACAGTGGCTGCAACAGTTTGCTTTCTCACACAATGTAAGAGGTTCCCCTTTCTCCACATCCTCACCAACACCTATTGTTTCTTGTGTTGCTGATTTTAGACATACTAAACAAGTGTGAGGAAATATCTCATTGTAGTTTTCATTTTAATTTTCCTAGTGTTGAGTTATGTTGAGCATCTTTTCATGTTTCTATTGGCCATCTGGATGTCTTCTTTGGAAAAAATGTCTATTGTCTTTTGCCCATTTTTTAAATAGGTTATTTGGTTTGGGGATGTTGAGTTTTATAAGTTCCTTATATATTTTGGATGCTAATACTTCATCTGCAAATAGTGAAAATTTGTCTTCTTCCTTGCTGATTTGGATGCCTTTTATTTCTTTTTGTTGTCTAATTGCTGTGAGTAGGACTTCCAATACTATGTTAAATAACAGTGGTGTGAGTGGACATCCCTGTCTTGTTCCTGACTTTGGAGGCAAAGCTCTCAGTTTTTCCCCATTGAGGACGAAATTAGCTGTGGGCTTTTCATCTGTGGCCTTTGTTGTGTTGATTTATGTTCCTTTTAACCCTACTTTGTTAAGGGATTTTTATCATGAATAGATTTTGTACTTTGTCAAATGCTTTTCCTGCATCTATTGCAAGGATCATATGTTTCATTTATTTTATTAATGTAATGTATCACATTGATTTTTAAATATCGAACCACACTTGTAGCACAAGAATAAATACCACTTGATCTTGGTGAATGGTTCTTTTAAGTATCATTGGATTCAGTTTGCTAGTATTTTTTTGAGAATTTTCCATCCATGTTCATCAGGGATGTTGGCCTGTAGTTTGTTTTTTAGCGGAGTCTTCATCTGGTTTGGATATCAGGGTAATGTTGACCTCATAGAGTGAATTTGGAAATTTTCCTATTTTCCTACTTTTTGGAATAGTTTGAGAATAATAAGTATTAATTCTTACTTAAATATTTGGTAAAACACACCTGTGAAATCATCTTGCCTGGATTGTATTTGCTGGGAGATTTTTTTTATTACTGTTTAACTTTCATTGCTAGTTTTCAGTATATTAAGTTTTCTATTTCTTCTTCTTTCAGTTTGGTAGCTTATATGTTTCTAGGAATTTATCCATTTCTTCCAGGTTGTCAAAATTGTTGGCATGTAGTTTTTCATCATATTCTCTTATAATTGTTTGTAGTTCTGTGGTATTGGTTGTTCTTTCTCCTCTCTCTTTTATGATTTAATTAATTAATTTATTTATTTATCCTTTTTATTATTTAAATTCAATTTAGTTAACATCTAGTGTATATTGGTTTCAGGAGTAGAAGTTAGTGATTCAACACTTACATATAACACCCAGTGCTCATCATAACAAGTGCCTTCCTTAATGCCCATCACCCATTCAGACCATTCCCCCAGCGACCTCCCCTCCAACAACCCTCAGTTTGTTCTCTATAGTTTTGAGTCTCTTATGGTTTGTCTTCCTCTCTGTTTTTATCTTGTTTTATTTTCCCTTCCTTACCCTATGTTCATCTAATTTGTTTCTTAAATTCCACATGGGAGTGAAATCATATGATACATGTCTTTCTCTGGCTGGCTTACATCGCTTAGCATAATATACTCTAGTTCCATCCATGTCTTTGCAAATGGCAAGACTTCATTGCTTTTGATGACTGAGTAATATTCCATTATATATATACCACATCTTTTTTATCCATTCATCTGTTGATGGACATTTGGGCTCCTTCCATAATTTGGCTGTTGTTGATAGTGCTGCTACAAACATTGGGATATATGTATCCCTTTGAATCAGTAATTTTGTGTCCTTTGGATAAATACTTAGTAGTGTAATTTGTCAGTCATAGAGTAGTTCTATTTTAAACTTTTTAAAGAAATACCATACTGTTTTCCAGAGTTGCTGTACCAGTTTGCATTCCTACCCACAGTGCAAGAACATTCTTTCTCCACATCCTTGCCAACATCTGTTGTTCCCTAAGTTGTTAATTTTAGTCATTCTAACCATCGTGAGGTGGTATCTCATTGTGGTTTTGATTTGTATTTCCCTGATGATGAGTGATTTTGAATATTTTTTCATGTGCCTATTAGCCATTTGTATGTCTTCTTTGGAGAAATGTCTGTTCATGTCTTCTGCCCATTTCTTAAATAGATTGTTTATTTTTGGGGTGTTGATTTTGACAAGTTCTTTATACATTCTGGATACTAGCACTTTATCCGATATGTCATTTGTGAATATTTTCTCCCATTCCATCAGTTACCTTTTGGCTTTATTGATTATTTTCTTCACTGTGCAGAAGTTTTTATCTTGATGAGGTCCCAGTAGGTCATTTTTGCTTTTGTTCCCCTTGCCCCTGGAGATGTGTCTAGTAAGAATTTGCAATAGCTGAGGTCAAAGAAGTTGCTGCCTGTTTTCTCCTCTAGGATTTTGATAGTTTCTTGTCTTACGTTTAGGTTCCATTTTGAATTTATTTTTGTGTATGGTGTAAGAAAGTGGTCCAGTTTCATTCTTCTGTATGTTGCCAACACCATTTGTTGAATAGACTTTTTCCCATGGGATATTCTTATTTGCTTTGTCAAAGATTAGTTGACCATATAGTTACAGGTTTCACTGTTTTCTTTTAGATAAGTCTGGATAAGAGTTTATCAATTTTATCAGTGTTTTGAAAGAACCAACTCATGGTGTCATTGATCTGTTCTACTGGGGTTTTTTGTTCTGTTTTTGTTGTTGTTTGTTTGTTTGTTTTTTGTTGTTTGTTTTTGTTTGTTTTTATTCCTTATGCTAGCTTTAGACTTCATTTGCTCTTTTTCTACCTCCTTCAGGTGTAATTTGGGTTGTTTACTTGAGATATTTCTTGCTTCTTGAATGAGGCCCATATTGCTGTATACTTCTCTCTTAGTACACCTTTTGTTGCATCCCAAAGTTTTAGATCATTGTGTTTTCATTTTATCCCTTTTTCTCTATTTTTTATTTGTTCTCCAGGTTGACTCATCCATAACTTAGTAGCATGTTGTTTAACATTCATGTATTTGTGGTCTTTCCAAATTTTTTCTTGTGGTGGACTTTATGTTTGATAGTACTGTGGTCAGTAATGTGCACATGGGATGTTCTTCCGAATAGATCACATACTAGGCCACAAATAAGGGCTTATCAAGTACAAAACGGTTGAGATGATAGCATGCTTCTTTTCTGACCACAATGCTATGAAACTTGAAGTCAATCACAAGAAAAAATTGGAAACACCCCAAATACATACAGGTTAAACATTCTACTAAAGAATGACTGGGTCAACCAGGAATTCAAAGAAGAAATTTAAAAAAATACATGGAAACAAACAAACAAAAAATACATGGAAACAAATGAAAATGAAAGCAATGGTTCAAAACTTTGGGATGTAGCAAAAGTGGTACTAAGAGGAAAATATAAGAAGCAAGAAAAATCTCAAATAAACAACCCAGCCTTACACTGAAAAGAACTAGAAAAAGAGCATCAAATGATTCCTAAAGCAACTAGAAGGAAGGGGATGATAAAGATTAGAGCATAAATAAATGACATAGAAACAAAATAACGGTAGAACAGATCAATAAAACAGGAGCTGGTTCCTTTAAAAAAATTGATAAATCCCTAGCCAGACTTATCAAAATCAAAAGAGAAAGGACCCAAATATATAAAATCACAAATGAGAGAAAAGAACTAACACCATAGCAATATAAGCCATTATAAGAGAATATTATGAAAAATTATATTCCAACAAATTGGGTAAACTGGAAAAAATGGATAAACTTCTAGAAACACATAAATTTCCAAAAACTGAAACAGGAAGAAATAGGAAATTTGGACAGAGTGATAACTAACATGGAAAGTAAATCAATAATAAAAATATCTCCCAACAAACAAAAGTCCAGGGTGAGATGGCTTTAGAGGAGAATTTTACCAAACATTTAAAAAAGAGTTAATATCTATTCTTCTCAAACTATTCCAATAAATAGAAAAAGGAGGAAAATTTCCAAACTCGTTGTATGAGCTCAGTATTACCCTGATACTAAAACCAGATAAAGATTCCACTGAAAAACAAAACTGTGGGCCAATAGCCCTGATAAACATGGATGTAAAATTGTCAGTAAAATACTAGCAAACCAAGTCCAACAGTACAGTAAAAGAATCATTCACCACCAGCAAGTGGGATTTATTCCTGGGTTACAAGGGCAGTTCAATACCCACAAGTTAATCAATGTGATACACCACACTAGTAAAATAAAGGTTATGAACCATATGATCCTTTCAGTAGACACAGGAGAAGCATTTGACAAAGTACAGCATCCATTCATGATAAAACCCTCCACAAAATAGGTCTAGGGGGAACGTACTTCAACATAATAAAGGCCATATAGAAAAAAACCTACAGCTGGATGAACACCCACCATTTGCATCAACATGGATGGAACTGGAGGGTATTACACTAAGTGAAGTAAGTCAAGCAGAGAAAGACAATTATCATATGGTTTTACTCATATGTGGAACATAAGCAATAGCACAGAGGATCAAAGGGGAAGGGAAGGAAATCTGAAGGGGGAGAAATCAGAAAGGGAGATGAACCATGAAAGACTATGGACCCCAGGGAAACAAACTGAAGGTTTCAGAGGGGAGGGGGGTGGGGAATGGGGTAACAGGGTGATGGGTACTAAGGAAGGCACATGTTGTGATGAGCACTGGGTGTTAGATGCAACTAATGAATCATTGAACACCACATCAAAAAAACTAATGATGTACTATACAGTGGCTAACTGAACATAATAAAAAAATAAATGAAAGAAAGAAAACACCCACACCTAACATCATCCCCAATGGTTAAAAATTTAAAGCTTTCCCTATAGGGTCAGGAACATGACAGGGATATACACTCTCACCATTGTTATTTAACATAGTATTGGAAGTCTTAGTCACAGCAATCAGACAACAAAAAGAAATAAAAGGCATTCGAATTGGTAAGGAAGAAGCCAAACTTTCACTATTTGTAGATGACATTACACTCTATATAGAAAATCCAAAAGACTCCATCCAAAATTCATAGAACTGGTATTTGTAGAGCACAAATTCAGTAAATTTGTAAGATACAGTATCAACATAAAGAGTTCTTTGCATTTTTATGCACCAAAAATGAAGTAGCAGAAAGAGAAATCAAGGAATCAATTCCATTTTGAGTTGCACCAAAAACCTTAGGCTACTTCTAAATAATCCTTTTTTTTTAAGATTTTATTTATTCATTTGACAGAGAGAGACACAGTGAGAGAGGGAACACAAGCAGAGGGAGTGAGAGAGGGAGAAGCAGGATCCCCGCAGAGCAGGGATCTCCATGCAGGGCTTGATCCCAGGAACCGGGGATCATGACCTGAGTTGAAAGCAGATGCTTAACGACTGAGCCACCCAGGTGGCCCTACCTCAGAATAATCCTAATGAAAGAGGTAAAAGATTTATATGCTGAAAACGATAATAAGCACTGATGAAAGTGATTGAAGAGGACACAAAGAAATGAAAAAAAAAAAAAGTCCATGGTCATGGATTGGAAGAACAAATATTGTTAAAATATCTATGGTACCCAAAGCAATATACACATTTAATGTAATCCCTATCAAAATACCATTAGCATGCTTCACAGGGCTAGAAAAAAGAATCATAAAATTTTTATGAAAACACACAAGTCCTTGAATAACCAAAGCAACCTTGAAACGGAAAAGCAAAGCTGGAAACATCACAATTCTGGACTTCAATTTATAGTACAAAGCTGTAGTGTTTGGGGCACCTGGGTGGTTCAGTGGGTTAAGCCTCTGCCTTCGGCTCAGGTCATGATCTCAGGGTCCTGGGATCAAGCCCCGCATTGGGCTCTCAGCTCAGCGGGGAGCCTGCTTCCCCCATCTCTCTCTGCCTGCCTACTTGTGATCTCTCTCTCTCTCTCTGTCGAATAAATAAATAAAAATCTTAAAACAAAAAAGGCTGTAGTGTTCAAGACGGTATGGTACTGGCACAAAAATAGCCTCATAGATCAATAGAACAGAATAAAAAACCCAGAAATGAGCCCACAACTATATGGTCAGTCAACTAATCTTCAACAAAGCTGGAAATAATATCCAATGGAAAAAAGACAGTCTCTGCAACAAATGTCGTTGGGAAATATGGACAGCAATATGCAAAAGGATGAAATTGGACCACTTTATTACGCCATACATAAAAATAAATTCAAAATGGATGAAAGACAAGGGCGCCTGGGTGGCTCAGTTGGTTAAGCATTGAACTCTTGATTTTGGCTCAGGTTATGATCTCAGGATTGTGAGATCGAGCCCCACATCATGTTCCACACTCTGTGTGGAATCTGCTTAAGATTCTGTCTTCCTTCTCCCTCTGCCACTCCCCTTCTCTTTCAAATAAATAAATAAATATTTAATTTAAAAAAGTTGATGAAAGACCAAAATGTGAGACAAAGAACCATTAAAATTCTAGAAGAGAACACAGGCAGTGACTTCTTTGACATTGGCAGCAGCAACTTCTTACTAGATATGTCTCCTGAGACAAGGGAAACAAAAGCAAAAATAAAATATTGGGACTTCATCAAAATAAAAACTTCTGCACAGCAAAGGAAACAACAAAACTAAAAGATGACCTATGAAATTGGTGGAGATATTAGCAAATGACATCCAATAAAAGATTAGTATCCAAAATAGATAAAGAACTTATGAAACTCAACCACCAATTAACAAATAATCCAGTTAAAAAATAAGTAGAAGGCATGAATAGACATTTTTCCAAGGAAGACATCAGATAATGAAATCTGCAATGAGATATTACCTCACACCTCTTAGAATTGCTAAAATCAACAACACAAGAAACAAAACATTTGGGAGAGGATGTAGAGAAAGGGGAACCTTCTTGGAATGCTGATTGGAATGCAAACTGTTGCAACCACTGTGGGAAACAGTACAGAGGTTACTCAAAAAGTTAAAAGTAGAACTACCCTATTATCTAGCAATTGAACTACTAGGTATTTACACAAAGAACAAAAAAATACTAAATTTGAAGGGATATAGGCATCCCCATATTTAGTGCAACATTGTCTATAATAGTCAAATTATGGAAAGAGACCAAATTCCATCAACTGATGAAATGATAAAGAAGGTGTGGTGTTCTCACACACACACACTCACACACACACACACACACTCACACTCACACATTGGAATATTACTCAGGCATACAAAATGATGAAATGATAAAGAAGGTATGATGTATTTGTGTGTATATATACACACACGTTGGAATATTATTCAGTCATAAAAAAGAATAGAATCTTGTCATTTGCAAAGATGTGGATGGAGTTAGTCTTATGCTAAGCAAAATAAGTCAGAGAAAGAAAAATACCACATGATTTCCCTCATATGTGGAATTTAAGAAATAAAGCAAATGATCATGGGGGAAAAGAGAGAAAGTCAAACCAAGAAATAGTCTCTTAAGTATGGATAACAAACTGATGGTTACAGGAGGTGGAGTGGGGAAATGGTTTAAATAGGTGATGGGTATTAGGATTGCACTTGTTGTGATGAGCACTAGATGTTGTATGTAAGTGTTGAATCACTAAGTTGTATACCTGAAACTAATATTACACTGTATATTAACTAACTGGAATTTAAATCATAACTAAAAAAGAAATAAAAATGAAAAAATAAAAACACCCATTCTTTATTTCTCTTATACCTTAATGTTTTTGCCATAAATTACATGTTTGAATTAAAACAACTTTTACTTAAAAAAGAAAATAAAACACTTTTATTGTGTAATTTTGATTCTTAAAAAAATCTCATTAATTCCACATAATTTGTTTTATACTTGTGTTTGTCTGTTAATTTTTAAAATTCTTAATTATTTATTTTATATTTCTTAATTGAAATGATTTTTTAAAAGATTTTATTTATTTATCTGACAGAGAGAGAGAGAGAGATCACAAGCAGGCAGAGAGGCAGGCAGAGAGAGAGGGGGAGGCAAGTTCCCCGCCGAGCAGAGAGCCCAATGTGGGGCTTGATCCTAGGACCCTGAGATCATGACCTGAGCCGAAGGCAGAAGCTTTAACCCACTGAGCCACCCAGGTGCCCCGAAATGATTTTTTTTTAATGGGAACCCAAGGTATGGTTACAATTACATAGTTTGACACAAAAAAACCCATGGGTGAGCAGGAGTTGGAAGGTTATAAAATGAAGGTAACACTGGGTACAAGAAGAAAAACTATTGCAGAACTTCAGGAGCCAAGCTAATAATGCCTCTCCTTGTGATCCTGTTTGTGCTCACCCCTGGGATCCATCTTGCCAGAGATAAAGCCACGTCTGTCCCCACTATCTCAGCCCCTTTGAAAGCCCCCATAGTTCCTACCTTGGCCTCAGTTGCCACCCTGAGCATAGCCTCCATGATGATCATCTCCATAATTACCCCCATATGAGAACCTCCTGATCCCCTTCCTGACCCATCTGATTTATGGGCCTTACACTGGGTGCATTCATTCCTCCAAGAGAAGTTCATGTTCTCACATATAGGATTAGGACACTTGAGGTCACAAGCTTACTGCTGTCTGGCATCATCACCACCTCCACTAAGGAATCCTCCCCAGCCTCCACCATCACTGCTACCACCTCCATAGCTTCCATGGCCCAGGGGTCCTCATCCTCAGCCTCTACGACCATTGCCACTGCCCTGATTGAAGTCTGCTCACTGAGTAACACATGAGGCCTTGATGGGATTCCCAGAGAATTATCTACCATCAAACCAGTCAATAGTTGCTTTAGCAGAAACTGAGTCATCAAATGATACTGTTGCCTCTCCCTTCAGCTTGCCTATTTCCCTGTCTGTGCACAGATTAATCATGGGCTGTTTTCTTATTTGTCTTAATAATACCAATCAACCACAGACTCGACTTTAACATTTTCACCCAAGCCTTGCATGAAGATGGTATTGCTGTCCAAATTATCCTGTTTAAAGTCATTATGTGATCCTTGGTCCTGAGGGCCACCAAATTTATTGAAGCCAGCATGGTCACTTCTGCCCATGCTGCCTCTGCCTTCACAACTGCCTTCACAGCCACCTCCATGAACTCCAGGCTCATCACCACCACTGCTGCAGTTGTCACTGCCCCATCCACAACCCCCACTGTCCTGCTGGCCTCCCTTGTTGCCACTGCCACCACCAATCTGGTCCTGATTGCCATAACAGCTGTCACCACCACTCACGGAGGACCGATCTTGGCCATAGTTACCTCTATCACCCCCTCTATCACCACCTCCACTGCTACTGTTGTATTGGGTCTGTTGCCCATAGAATTGAGGGAAATTATAGGAGCTTTGCTATTGTCCATAGCCTTACTTCTATGCACTATAGCCAGCCTGTTGAACGTAGCCCCCACTCTGCGGCTGCCCATAGCCCCTTCTCTGAGAACCACTACTGTAACTTCTGAGGTGCTGCTAGTGGCTGTCTGCTGGCCATAGCCAGATTAAGAGGACTGTTGCCCATAAAATGACTAAGAACTCTGACTACTACCATAGCCACCAGTTGAGCCACATCCCTGGGGAGCTGACTGAGTGCCATAGCCTATGTTCTGGGTCTGTCCATAAGAAGAACCATAGCTGCTCTAGCCATAGCCTGAAGTGCCTGCTGACTGGCTATAAGCACTGTAACTCTGCTGTCCATAGGGCTGATTGCTCTACTGGAAACAGCTCTGCCCAGGCTGGGTGGGGTAGGCCCCATAGGTTTGGATTGTTTCTTGGGTATTATCAATTGAGGTCATGTCCACCCACACACAATCAGGCTGACAAGGAACAAGATTCCAATACCACAGAGCAAGGAGGCCTCAAGGACTGAGCCTGTTTTTTGTTGTTCTTGTTGTTGTTGTTTTGTTTGTTTGTTTGTTTGCTTTTGTTAATTTAAATTAAAATTACATCTTTAGCCAGGAAAAAAAATTGAAACGGTTACTTGGTTAACTTCATTGATTATATTTTTAAATTGATAGTTTTTCCTTTATAGATAGGCACAAAAAATATTTCTTTTTTTTTATCCCCAAATACTTTTATTTTATTTTTTCAGTGTTACAAGATTCATTGTTTATGTACCACACCCAGTGCTCCATGCAATACCCACCACCTCAATACCTCAATACCCACCACCAGGCTCGCCCATCCCCCCACCCCCTCCCCTCCAAATCTCTCA
>CM052901.1:45414753-45441519 GCA_028534135.1 Potos flavus
TTCTTTGATTTCTTGGTTGATCCAATCATTCTTGAGCAGATTGGTCTTTAGCCTCCAAGTGTTTGAATTCCTTCTAAACTTTTTCTTGTGGTTGAGTTCCAGTTTCAAAGCATTGTGGTCTGAGAACATGCAGGGAATACAAAAAATATATCTTAAGATTATTATATCTTCTAGTCATATATTCACTTATTCATTTCTGTACAATGTCAGCCATTAAGAATTCCTTCCTTGTAATATCTTTCTATAAGGTCATAAAATTTCCCTTTTTCACTTTGGAGAAAAAGCATGTTCTCTGGCACTTTACCAATCAGAATTTATCTGCCAATCTGTCTAAGCATTTTTATTGGTATCTTGCCATCTTACAAACCTCTAATTTAGTACACTTCACTGTGGAAGTTACTGGCAATAGAGATTGCCAGAGTATTCTGATTTAGCTCTCTTGCTGTTGAAAGGGGAGGGATCAACATTTCTGCTCTTTATGGTGCCCAATGTTCTTTTTTTCATTTTGGGTTTATGGAAAGGGAAGACCATAATGTCAATAACATATAGTTTATCCAAAAACTAGACTAAAACCAATACTCTCATTCAATCAACATTCTCAGTGCAGGCCTTCTATAGTACTCAGGTGATTTAGTATAATAGGTAAAATGTTGAAATCTAAAAATTATGATGTGTTTGTAGCCAAACAATATTACCTAGCTTTATGACCTTGGACAAGTGTCTCCAAACTTTCATCTATAAAACATGGATAGCAACATGTTTCTCCTCCCCCCGATTGTTATAAAAATACAGGAAGTATTTTAAAGTGTTTTGAAAACAACAGAGCACTAAAAAATTCAGAGAATAGATACAGACATAGGAATAGATATATAGAGATAGTTGGGTGAAACATGTTTTGGATTCTTCCTTACCTCTAGTCTGTCTAACTGCAGGTATGCCCACTTTCAGTGTTCTGCATTTCTCCCTATGCCCAGAGTTCTATGTTACCATTTTCCTTACCCATAGAAACCAAATGTGAAGAATTCATTCACATTAAGCTGTTAGAACTTTTTAGTTTTTCTTCATGGTGGTATTTACCTGTAAATGAATTCTTAAAGGGGATTTTGAGTAAAGCATATTCTCTTTTATAGCATGCTTCTTACTGGAAACCCATCTTCATATTGCATTTTAGTATTTATCATTCAAATCAGATACTTGTATGATATTTTGAAAATAGTAAGTCTTTCTTTGGAATCATTTGCTCAGGTTGTCTTTGGCTAGTGGACCTAGACATAGGCATAGTTCAAGTTATGTAGATAGTTCTGATGAAGTTATTTTCATTTCTATTTCTGAATTGTATATGGAATCATTTCATATTTCTACTGGCTTAATTCTTTTTCTCCATTCTTAATATTAAATATTAATTTTTTAAAAAAATTATCAGATTCCAATTTTGACTTATCAAATATCAAAATATCAAATCATGATATTTTGTGTACAAAATTTTATGTCCATAAACTCTATAATTGATATTGATTACTCTTTTTATTAGTTTGCTAGGACTACTGTAACAAAGTACCACAGACAAGATAGTTTAGACAGTAGAAATTTATTGTCTCACAGTTCCAGAGGAAGTTCTAAAAGTCTGAAATCAATGTATTGATTAAGTTGATTCCTTCTGAGGGCTGTGAGGGAAGGATCTGTTCCAGGCCTATCTCCTTGGCTTCTAGATGGTTATCATTTGCTTTTGTTTCTTTACATCATCTTTCTTTTTTATGTGTCTCTGTCCAAATTTCCACTTTTTGTAGAGATATCAGTCATATTTGATTTGGAGTTCACCCTACTCCAGTATGACCCCATCTTAACTAATTATATTTGCCATTACCCTATTTCCAAATAAGGTCACCTTTTGAGGTACTAGGGTTTAAGGCTTCAACATGTGAATTTTGATGGGGGACACAATTCAGCCTACAACACTTTCCATCCATCTTCTATATGTGGTGGAATAGTTTTTTTCACTTATAACTTCCCAGGTGAGACATTGGTTATTAAAACCAGTATTACATTGATACTGATAACTTCTGGACCCGTAACAGATCATTTTAGAATATCAAATTGATATTAATATCACCAATAGTAATTAAATCTATTTTAACATTTTATTCATATATGAATTTAATTGGGTATTGACAAATCAATCCCTCCTGGTTTAAGGACACCTAGATATAGGATGTTTTTTCCTTTTACTAGACTGTTACTAGCAACTTCATTGTGAATTGGCTGTATTTGCTTATATACTAGCCCCACCAATCTCCAACTCATATACATGTGTACTCCAGTGTGAGTCAAGTCAGAGATTCAAAGCAATAACTAACTTTTTAGTGTACTTCTTTGATACATGGATGAAGAACATAATCATTAGTGCTACTATATTAAGTATATATTTAACCCACTTCCATATGCCCTCCAATCAGGAGTTTGTTCTCTGACACTCATATAAAAGATTTGAAGTCAGTCTTCATTAAGCCAGAAGCAGAATCCAAAGCACTTTTCTAATCACTTTGCTAAATAAATTTCAAGAATTCCTAAACAAAATGTTGAAATAGTCCTTCCCTCTTAAATAAGACAGTGTTAAAAGTTAAAATTAACACACTATTTTGGCAAAAGAAGTGAGAGCAATTGGATGAAATTTAAAAAATTAAGCAATCTCATGTATGTATTACAGAGAATAATTTTGAAATGTGCCTTGAAGGAATGTGAATTAATAGTTATTTTTCTTTATTTCACACAATGATTGGAAACTTTGTGTTTATCTATCGTTTCTCTAATGCTGCCATCTAGTGAACATATGAAACTTTGAGAATATAGTTTCTTTTAGGCATTTCAGTGCTTATTAAACAAGATTTTACGCAAAAATATGTCTTAAAAAGATTCTCGCATGTATTTTATCTTGAAGATTGAAGTTAAAAGAAGAATTCTGAGTCTAAAAGATAAATAGCATAACTGGCTTCAGTTTGGGGAAAATAACTTTTTAAAGAATTATTTATTTATTTGAGAGAGAGAGAGACAGAGAGAGGGAGTGAGTGTGTGCTAGGGGAGAAGCAGAAGGAGAGGAAGAGAGAATCTCAAGCAGACTCCCCGATGAGCATGAAGCCCAATGAGGGGCTTGATCCCAGGACTCTGAGATAGGGACCTGAGCCAAAATCAAGAGTTGGATGCTTAACTGATGGAGCCACCCATGGTCCCCAGGAAAATAACTTTTATAGGTGATATTATTTTTTAAATCTAGCTGTTTTATTTTTCTTGTCTTTAATTTCAGTCAATATCTTTTACTTTTTTAAAAATAGAGCTATGGTTTCTACTTCATAAAGGGAGGTTGATTTTGTTGCTGTAATAAATGTGAAATTACTTTTTTACATTCCTCTATTAACAGTAATTTAATGACTGGGGCCTTATGTGCCATATGTAAAATATAAGTATTAAAAACATGTTTTGAAGCATATGTTTGACTTTGTTATAGAATTAGCTAACTCTTATTTTGGGCTATAACAAGCATACTGCACTTGTTAATAGTTATATGTAACTGCTGTTTATATAATTGTTGCACTTAATTTTATGCAGGCAGAGCTTGGCTATATTTGCTTTAGTGCATTACATTTATAATACATTGGATCAACAGCAACTGAAATTCATTGTAGCATGCAATCAAACAACATAGTTGTTACTAATATCTTCTTATTTTTACTTAGTACTTCTCATTGGGTAATGTATGTCTAATAAAGCTATAGTATTATGTAGTGGAAAAATCATGGCCAAATTATAGACAGGATGTTATGGGTTTAAATCCTGGATCTCCTAATTGCAAAATTCTGAACTAAATGTGCCTTTAATTCACTGTACCTGAAACCATAGGAATTCAAAAGGTCCCCAAAGAACTGAACCAGAGTATCCTGGCATACATAATAATATTTCTTCTTGGTTCATTAATTTTATTAAAAAATAGTTTCAGTTCTCCAGCCAAATATTGCTTATCTCTATTTACTATATAGATAGCATAGTCTATGAAACATAAGATAGGTACACAAAAATGCTTTTTTAAATGTTATATGGAAAGACATTTAACTATATAAAGCCTAAAACATTAGAGCAGTTTTGAAAACACTACAATTGTTATCAAATTCCAAGCCATTGCAGCCAATGTACTGATACATTTTTTCTTAAAGATTTTATTTATCTATTTGTCGGAGAGAAAGAGAGAGTGCGTATAACCAGGAGGAGCAACAGGGAGAAGGAGAAGCAGGCTCCCCGCAGAGCAAGGAGACAGATGCAAGACTTTATCCCAGGACTCTGAGATCACGTTCTGAGCTGAAGGCAGATGCTTAACTGACTGAGCCACCCAGGCGTCCCTTTTTCTTTTTTTAAAGCTTTTATTTATTTATTTATTTATTTGTGTGTGTGTGTGTGTGTGAGAGAGAGAGAGAAAGAGAGAAAGCACAAGCAGGGGGAGTGGCAGGCAGAGGGAGAAGCAGACTCCTTCCTGAGCAAGGAGCCCCATGTGGGACTCTGTCCCAGGACCCTGGAATCATGACCCAAGTGGAAGGCAGACGCTTAACTAAGCCACCTGGACATCTCAAAATACTGATAAATTTTTAACAATTGATGCTTTTGGGGAAAAGAGCCTTGATTTGTAGTATTTCAGGATTTTTGTGCTAAAATACCACTGTAGTAATTCAAGTTATCATTTTATCAGCTGGCTTGCGAAATTCCAGAACATTTAACAGTTGACCCTTGCACATTAGTACAAACCAGCTTCAGCACAACATTGCTTCCACTTGGATATCTTTCTGTCATTTCATTCTTTCATCAATATCGTATGTAGTTCTTTTTTTTTTTTTTAAAGATTTTATTTATTTATTTGACAGAGAGAGAGAGAGAGATCACAAGTAGGCAGAGAGAGAAGGGGAAGCAGGCTCCCTGCTGAGCAGAGAGCCCGATGCAGGGCTCGATCCTAGGACCCTGAGATCATGACCTGAGCCGAAGGCAGAGGCTTTAACCCACTGAGCCACCCAGGTGCCCCTCGTATGTAGTTCTGAGTCCCAGAATCAAGACACTATAATTCTTGGGGTGACTGGTATATTAGCACTCAACATTGATTCCTTTATCTTCTTATATTGAAAAAGTTTAGGAAACTGAAAACTACATTTTTCAAACTACTTTGCTGCTGAAGTTTAGGATGTGATTATGTTTGGCTTGTCAAATATTATTTGCATGAGATTAGAAAGCAAAATAATTTTTTCTCTCTAGCCATTTTATCAGAGGTACCAATATTAGGTTACCAGCTTCCTGGTTATCCAGAGACAAATGGGGCTGGGGGCTTTTATTATCTTGGTGTGTATTATAGTGAGCATATAGTGGTTTCAGAACCCACAGCAATTGCAGTGTCTTCATGATCATGCAAGATTCCCTGTTCTAATGGTTTTCTTATTGTGGCAGCTTCTTGACTGTGGCACTGTCATTTGTGCAAATTTGCAGAAAGCTTCCAACTCTAGAAACTCCCTATTTATCTGGGCACTCTAACCAGAAAAATCTTTTAAGTCCCTTTAGAATGATATACTTACTCATATTTTTATAGTTTTGCTTAGTTTTCATAATTGCACATTCTTCTTCAGTTACTGCCCTATTCATCTGGTCCCCATTACAGCTAAGATTTTAAAACTATACACAACTTCTCTTTGCTTACTCAACTCTTGTATGCATTCTTTAATTCATTTTATTTTGCCTTCTACTCTGATCACTCCACCAAAATTTATTTTTCTAAAGTCATCAATGATCTTTGTGCTACAAAATCTAAAGGAAATTTTCTAGACCTCATATAAGGAAAATGTGGTCTAAAGATGAAGCCAAAGGTATGACTATAAAATCCTTTGTTAAGATGTCAATAAGTTCTAAGGTTGGGTTTCAGTATGTAGTTCAGTCTGGTAAAAAGCTAAAGAGTTTAAGGGTGTGCTTCTCAGATCTTCTCAAACAATAATGTTTTCAGTAGGTGTCAAGATATGACCCTCAGACATTTCAATAGAAATCCAAAGTACAGAGTGCTTATCTTAAAGAGATTTGTGGGTATGGAATTAGTCTAATGAAGTGAACCCCAATCAGATGTAAGGGACACCCACAAAATATTAAAAAGTATATTCACAGAAACACTTCCAACATGAATGGAAATGGCCAGAGACAAGTAGAAAATGTAAAAAGTCCTTTTGACCACCCAATTTTACTGATGGGAAACAAACTGAAAAAAACAAAAACAAAAACAAAACAAAACAAAACAAAAAAAAACAAAAAATGCTCAAACAGCAAATATGTACTACCTTTCATGAAGAAGGAAGAGTGATTCTGAGAGCCGAACCAGAAGACTAGAGAGGCACAGGAAATTATTGCTGGGCAGGAATAGGATGGAGTCCTAATCAGGGGACTTCAAATATCTTACTGGCTAGATTTTAGAATTGCTTTGGCTATCCTGCCTCTAATTTTCCCCTTTGTGAACAGGACTTATACTATGACTGTTTTACTGTTGTATGGTGAGGGTGTGAGAGATAGATAACTTGTTTCTTTCATTCCCAAGTCTTTAGATGGAGAGGAAATGTACTTGAGATTCTATGCTTAGTAAACATATGAGGAGCTTCATCCATAACAAAACTTAATTTGAATGATGACATTGTGAACTTTGAACTGATTCTGTAAAAGCATGAGGCTTTTGGGGGTCTTACTGACACTAGATAGACCCCAAGACCTGACCTTTACTGTCCACCTGCTTGTACTCATTGACCTTTGTCCCACTTTCTTCCTTAAGCTCTTCTTTCCATCTATATCTTAACTCAGGCAAATGGAAAGTGAAACTACCCCTCAGGTGATAGCAACTGCCCTGACAAGACCTCCATCCTGCCCAGAGCACCCAGACCAGTTTGAGCTTAATCCCTGAGTAATTCCTGCACAGATGGACCATGGAGAGACCTCTGGAATGACTGACAACTGCCTTTACCTCATTATAGCACTAAAATCTTTGCCTAAGGAGGAGCACAAGCCTTATTTACATAACATACAATGTGTGAATAGGCATGTATCCTTAAGACACATGTGTGACATTATGTCAGCCTTTACATATGATGACAAGGTTTCCTTATCTAAATATTCATCCTAACCCTGAATAAAAAGAATCCATTCACCCTTGCTTGGGGAGTCACAGCTTTGGAAGCCATTCCCTGTGATCTCCTTATTTGCTGCAAATGAAGTTTTCTTTTTGTGACAGCTCAATCTGGCACAGTTTCTGATTTATCAAGGAGTGAACTCAAATTGGTTCAGTTAAATTAGGAAAGGATGACTATATTTTACACACAAGAGGGACAATTTTTTTCCAGAAAAGTTTGATACTGGTACATTTAAAATATATAAGCAGATTATTTGATATTCTTTTCTTCAAGATGTACAACCTAATCCTCCATCCCTTGAATGTGTTCTGGACTTAGTAAATCACTTCTAATGAATGGAATAAAATAGAAGTGATGGTAGATGGCCTCAGAGACTAAGTAATGGAAAGCATTATAATTGCCTTTTTGCCTCTTAGATTATTAGCTCTGAGGGAAGTTAGCTGCCATGTTTTCAGATGTTCACATGGGAAGTGTCTTAGTCAGTTCAGGATGCCATAACAAAAATGGTATAGACTGGGAAGCTTAAACAATATACATTTACTTCTCACAGTTTTGGAGGCTGGGAAGTCCAAGGTCAAGGTTCTGGCTAATTTGCTTCCTAGTGAGAGCTGTATCCCTGATTATATCCTCACACGGCAGAGAGAGAATAGAGAATTGGGGGTGAGTGCTCACACTCTTTCCTATCTCTTATTATAAGAGCACTAATCAATCCCATCACGAGGGCTGCACCCTCATGACCTAATTATCACCTGAAATCCTCATCTCCAAATACCATCATATTGGGGATTAGGACTTCAACATATGAATTTTAGGGGATACAAACATGCAGTCCATAGCAGAGAAGAACCGAGGCCTCCTGTTAACTATCCCCAAGGTATTTAGGCATCCTGACAACAGCCATGTGAGTGAGTGATCCATCTCAGAAGTGAATGTGGACTCTGAGCAACAAACTGAAGGTTTTGGAGGGGAAGGGGTGGGGGGGTTGGGTAAGCCTGGTGGTGGGTATTGAGGAGGGCACATATTGCATGGAGCACGGGGTGTGGTACATGAACAATGAATCTTGGAACGCTGAAAAAATAAAAACTATTTGAGGAAAAAATAAAGAGAAGTGAATCCTCTAGTCCCAGTCAAGTCTGCAGCCCTGACTGAGAGCTTAATTGAAACCTCATGAAAGACTATGAACCTGAATGACACAGCTAAACTGCTCTTAGGTTTTTGACCTTCAGCAACTGTGTGAGATAATTTTTTGTTGTTTTAAGCTGTTAAATTTTAGGTAATTTTGGTAGCAGCAGATTACTATGATACAAACTTTGTTTTAAGCATAATTGGTTGATCTTGTTTCCTTGAAATACTCAGTTGGTTTCAAGAAATCATACTCAATAGTTTTCTCTTTCCTCCCTGGCTACTTATTTTCAGATTATTTACCATCGCATTACTAATTTATAAATATTTAAATTTGAGTTCATCTGAACTCCATTGGCTCTTCTTTTTTAAATATTTCTGTCTACATTCAAACCCTAAGTGATCTCTTCTACTCATGACTTTAAACAGAATCTATATGAAGATTATGCCTGAACTTATATATCAGCCCATACCTCTTCCCTGAACTCCAGACTCATGTATCTCCTTGATATTTCCACGTGGGTATCTCATAGAATACAGGTGTTTTAACAACTAGTGCTGTGGTTCCAAAATCTTTCTTCCTCCATTTTCTCCTGCCCCAGGAAATGGTATCTCTCTCCACCCAGTTGCGCAGGCCATAAGCAGGGTTGTGCTTGGCATTATTCCTATTTCTCAAATTTATTTTAGCACCAATTCTACTGATCCTATCTTCAGAATATATCTCAAATACATTTGTCACACTCACTGCTATCACTCTAGTTCAAGCCACTCATCTCTTATCTCAACTCCTACAAAATTTCTCTGGCTAGTCTCTTTCACTACAGTATATTTCACTACACATGAGCAAGAATGATCATATTTTTTTAACCATAACCAAAATATCATTATCATAATAAACACTAGTCATTTAATATACTCAAATATCCAGTGTTCAAACATTAATTCCATGATATCACCAAATATTCAGCCCATATTTAAATTTCTCTGACTATTTCATTTTTATTATACCTTATGCATATCAAGATCCAAATAAGGCCCATGCATTGTGATTAATTGCTCTGTCTTATAATATTTTTTAATCTATAGGTTTTCTATTTATAAGTATCTATTTGTTTGAATTTAATTTCTGTAAAAACATAAGTTTGTATTATAGAGTGTTTATTAATTTGGATTTTGCTACGTTCTGATACTTGTTCAGCTCTTAAACCTGTGCTTTTTACCTTTTAGTATGCCTTGCAATTTTTTGTTGAAAGGTGGATATGACATACTGGCTAAAAGAACTATAGTAAATAGACCTTTAGTGATGTAGTTGTAAGGTGTAGTGGGAAGGAAAGCATTCTATAGTCCTATGATTAGCTCTCAGTCTTTTGGTGAGCCTGTGTCCCTGTGCCCCTGGACTGTGAACTTCATCTGTGTTTCTCCATTTGTTCCCCTTAGGTGGGGAAGGATGGCTAGAGGGAGCTGGAGGTAGGTATTTCTTTTTCCCCATCTGGAAGGCTGGAACCAGTTGGGATTAAAGATTTCCCTTCTTCCAGGTAGGTTAGGTTTTGATAAAACCCCAGCAGTTTAAGCTCTGGTAAATAGATTCTTCTGTGAACAGGTCTTGTTAAGAAGAACAGAATGCTCTGGTGTATTTAAAAATGGTCCCTTTCCCCCTTCCCCTGCCAGAAACAGGAGGGAAGATTTCCCCTGATATTCACTGTGAGGACTAGATAGAGCTCCTGGAGGTAAAACTCACAAAAGTGTGGGAGCTTCCCTGGAATTGGTTCCCCCCGGATTTTTTTGGAATCTTGGACTTGAGCCTACAGTGATTAGTCACTTATAGTTCAGCTCTGCTGACACGTGAAAAGTAAAAATGGAAAGAAAATCTTAAAATTTAAATTGAACCAAATTAGAACATTAATACATGGGTCAATATCATATCATTCTAACATGGGAAAACTTTGTATTTTCAACTTTGAAAACTACTTAGAAATAACTAGTTTTGTTTTCTAGTTTTATGCAATTACATCTATTTAAAATACTTGAACAAATATTTTTAAATTAATATTAATTTTTTATCGAAGTATGGTTCACACAAAATATTACATTAGTCTCAGGTGTATAACATAGTGATTAGACAACTCTATGTATTACGCTGTGCTCACCACAAGTGTAGCTGCCATCTGTCACCATACAACACTATTACAATATCATTGACTTTATTCCCTATGCTGTAACTTTCATCCCCCTGACTTATTCATTCCATAACCATAAGCTAATACTTCTTACTCCCTTTCACCCATTTTGCCCATACTTTGCTCCCACCCTACAAACACCAATTTGTTTTCTGTATTTATGGGTCTGTTTCTGCTTTTTTGCTCATTTGTTTTTTTATTTTATTTTATTTTTAAAGATTTATATATTTATTTATTTGTCAGAGAGAGAGAGGACAAACAGGGGGAGAGGCAAGCAGAGGGAGAAGCAGGCTCCCCACTGAGTGCAGAGCCGGATACAGGACTCGATCCCAGGACCCTGGTATCATGAGCTGAGCCAAAGGCAGACCTTTAACTGACTGAGCCACCCAGGCATCCCTATTTTGTTTTTTATATTCCAAATATACATGAAATCATTTGGTATTTGTCTTCTCTGATTTATTTCATTTAGCATAATATCCTCTAGGTCCATCCATGTTGTCACAAATGACAAGATCTATTTTTTTTTTTAGGGCTGAATAATATTCCTGTGTGTGTGTGTGTGTGTATGTGTGTGCGCACGCGCGCGCGTGTGTGTGTGTGTGTCTCCACACATTTTTCAAGATAATGTCTTCTCAGGCAAGGAAAACAAACCGGAACAGACATTTATAGCATCGAACATAAAGGACATACATGTATATACATGGCTGGCCAAGACCACTGGCTAATGATTGTGGTTAATGTGCATACTATATAAGAAAGACCCAAATATGGAAAGATGAATTCACAAAAAAGAGTTAGGCTATACATAAAATCAAGTAATATTTAAAATGTGAAGAAAGTGGCATTTACAAACACTGGGCTAATGTCTATTGCACTATTTCCTGCCCAGAGGAAACTTCAGGCCCTAGCATTTCAGACCTCAATGAAAGAAAAATCTCTGAGAACTCTTGTTGGTTTGAGAATAGAGGTATAATTGAGTTTCTCAATAGGATGAGCTACTATGTTTAAGGAAATGTTTCTGTCTGATGGGGTTGAAACTGTAAGTTAATAAGAAGCACATTAGTTAGATTTTGTCATTTCTAAATGTATACAGCCAGTCACTCTAAGCTTATAAAACTGCACATGGTTTATAAAAGTGCAGTAAGTAAGTGTAAGTTGCTGTGATATTATGACTTGTTAATTATAATTAATAATAGTTTCTCGAAGAAAATAGGAACTATAATGAACTGATGAGATGGAGTGACTTTCAATAAACCAAGAATAACATCTTAAGAATTGGTACCAAATAGCATAATTGGGAAACTGAAATGAAATATATTCATATATTAATGCATACAGTATTAATAATGAATGGTATTAAATACAATTAAAATTAAATAACTAATATTTTTAAGTAGAATAACACAGTAATGCAATCATTGTATTAGGAGACTTGATCACTGTTAGCAATATTGAAGTTATTGATGAGGGCAGTAGGAATAATCAGTTATAATAATATAGTTGAATTTCCTACAGATAATGTATGAACAGAAATATCTTGCAAATGCTTGTACAAAGAGTGTGTAATCCAGAGAATAACTTAGATTATAATTTATGTGTTGTATAACAATCTAAATGAAACTGAGTTTTATATATTAATTTGCTTACTAAACAGTAAATATTATTAGTAATGCAGCATAATGGATGGCATGATGTTTAAAAGTATATATTCTTTTTTAATGTTTTAAACATTTTTAATTCCAGTAAAAATGACATACAGTGTTATATTAGTTTAAGATATACAGTGATTCTGGGAAGCCTGGGTAGCTCAGGCAGTTAAGTGTCTGCCTTTGGCTCAGGTCATGATCCCAGGTCCTGGGATTGAGTCCCACATTGGGCTCCTTGCTTAGCGGGGAGTTTGCTTCTCCCTCTGCCTGCCACTCCCCCTGCTTGTGCTTTCTCTCTCTCTATCTCTGACAAATAAAATCTTTAAAAATATATATAGTGATTCAACAATTCTATACATTACCCAGTGTTCATTAAGATAAATGTATTCTTAATCTGAATCACCTATTTTACCCATGCCTTCACCTGCCTCCCCTCTGGTAAACAATTGTTCACCATAGTGTCTTTTTATTTTTCCTTTGTTCATTTTTTTTGTTTCTTAAGTTCCACATATGACTGAAATCAGATTTGTTTTTCTCTGATTGGCTTATTTTAATTAGCATCATCCTTTCTAGTTCCATTCATGCTGTTGCAAATGGGAAGATTTCATTCTTTTTATGGCTGAATAATATTCCGTTGCATATATATAGAACTTTTTTTGTATACATTCACTTAATAATGTACACTTGGGCTGATTCTATAATTTGTCCATTGTAAATAATGCTGCAGTAAACATAAGTTGTGCACATATCCTTTTAAATTAGTATTTTTGTATTCTTTGGGTAAATATTACTGGAAATACGGTAATTCTGTTTTTAATTTTTTGAGGAACCTCCATACTGTCTCCCACAGTAGCTGTATCTGTTTGCATTCCCACCAACAAGGTACAAGGGTTCCCTTTTTTCTCCATAAACTTGTCAACGCTTGTTTCTTTTCTTTTCAAATTTAGCCATTCTGACTGGTGTGAGGTGATATCTCATTGTGGTTTTGATTTGCATCTCCCTGATGATGAGTGATGTTGAACATATTCTCCTTTGTCTGTTGGCCAGCTGTATCTTTTCCTTGGAGAAATGTCTCTTCATGTATTCTGCCCATTTTTAATCGCATTATATGAGGGGTTTTTTTGGTGTTGAGTGGTATAAGTTATTTATATATTTTAGATACTAAACCTTTGTTGCATATGTCATTTGCAAATATTTCTTCCATTCAGTAGTTTGTCTTCTAGTTTTGTTGATTTTGGTTTCTTCACTGTGCAGAAGCTGTTAATTTCGATAGTTTTTTATTTTTTTGTTTTGTTTTTTTTGTTTTTGTTTTTGTTTTTGTTTCCCTTGCCTTAGGAAACATATCTAGAAAGATGTTGTTATGGTTGATGTCAGAGAAATTACTGCCTGCGATCTCTTCTAGGATTTTTATGGTTTCAGGTCTCACATTTAGGTCCTTAATCCATTTTGAATTTATTTTTGTGTATGGTGTTACAAAACAGTCCAGTTTCAATCTTTTGCATGTAGCTCACCAGTGTTCCCAACACCATTTATTGAAGAGACTATCTTTTTTCCCGTCACATATTCTTACCTCTTTCGTCAAAGATTAATTAACCATATAATCAGGGGTTTATTTGTTTTCTATTCTGTTCTATTGACCTACATGTCTACTTTCGTGCCCATATCATATTGTTTTGATTATTGCAGCTTTGTAGTATAACTTGAAATCTGGATTCTTGGTAATTCCAGCTTTCCTTTTTTTTTCTTTCCTCAAGATTGCTTTGGCTATTTGGTTTTTTTTTTTTTTTTTTTTTTTTGGTGGTTCCCTACAAATTTTAGGATTATTTGTTCTAGTTCTGTGAAAAATGCTGTTGGTATTTTGATAGGGATTGCAATAAATCTATAGATCGCTATTGGTATTATCAACACCTTAACAATATTTGTTGTTCTAATCCATGAGCATGGAAAAACTTTCCATTTATTTGTGATGTCTTCAATTTCTTTCATCAGTGTTCTATAGTTCTCAGAATACAGGTCTTTCACCTCTTTGGTTAAGTTTATTCCTAGATGTTTTATTATTTTTGGTGCAGTTTTAAATGGTGTTTTTTTTTTTCAATTTCTCTTTCTGTTGATTCATTATTTGTGTGTAGAAATGCAACAAATTTCTATATATTGACTTTGTATTCTTCAGCCTTACTGAATTCACTTATCAATTCTAGTTGTTTTTTGGTAGAGTTTAGGGTTTTCCATTGATAGCATCATGTCATCTGCAAATAGTGAAATTTTTACTTTTATTTCATTTTGTTGTCTGATTGCTGGGGCTAGGACTTCAAGTACTATATTGAATAAAAGTGGTGAGATTGAGCATCTTTGTCTTGTTCCTTATTTTAGGGAAAAACTCTGTTTTTTTGCCCATTGAGGATGTTATTAGCTGTGGGTTCTTCATATATGGCCTTTACATGTTGAGGTATGTTATCAAAACATACATTGTTAGGGCACCTGCATGGCTCAGTCAGTTGAGTGTCTGCCTTTGGCTCAGGTCATGATCCTATTGTCCTGAGACTGAGACCCATGTTGGGCTCTCTGCTCAGCAGGGAACCTGTTTCTCCCTCTCCCTTTGCCTACTGCTCCCCCTGCCTACCGCTCCCCCTGCTTGTGCTCTCTCTCTCTCTGTCAAATAAATAAAAAAAAAGCTTAAAAAAACATACATTTTTGAGGGTTTTTATCATGAATGGATGTTGTACTTTGTTGAATGTTTTTACTGCTTTATTGAAATCATCACATGGTTTTAATCCTTTCTCTTGTTGATGGATTTGTGAATATTGAATCACATTTGCATTCTGGGAATAAATCCCACTTGATCATGGTGAATGATTTTTTTTTAATGTGTTGTTAGATTCGGTTTCCTAATATTTTGTTGAGGATTTTGTATGTATGTTCATCAGAGATATTGGACAGTAGTTCTCTTTTTTTGTAGTGCCTTTATTTATTTTTTTTTGGTGTCTTAGTCTGGTTTTGGTATCTGGTTTTGGCCTCTTAAAATGAATTTGGAAGCTTTGCTTCCTCTCGTATTTTATGGTATAGTTTGAGAATAATACATGTCAACTCCTGGGCTTTTGTTTTTTGGGAGATTTTTGATTACAGATTCAATTTTATTGTTCATAATTGGTCTGTTCAAATTTTTATTTCCTCGTGATTCAGTTTTGGGAAGCTATATGCATCTAGAAATTTATCCATTTTTTTCTCAGTTGTCCAGTTTATTGGCATATAATTTATCATAATATTATCTTACAATCCTTTGTATTTCTGTGGTGTCAGTTGGTATTTCTCCTCTTTCATTTTGTTTATTTGCCTCCATTCTCTCCCAGCCCTCTCTCGCTCTCAATGAGTCTGGCTAAAGTTTTACCAATTTTTGTGATATTTTCAGGGAGCCAGCTCCTGTTTTCATTGATTTTTTTCTATTGTTTGTTTTGTATTCTATTTCTTTTATTTCTGCTATAATTTTTATTATTTCCCTCCTGCTTACTTCAGCTTTCATTTGTTCTTTTTATAGCTCCTTTAGGTGTAAGGTTGGGTTATTAGAGGTTTTTTGTTTTTGGGTTTTTTTTTTTTTTTTTTGCTTCTTTTGGTATGGTTATATTGCTATATATGTCCCTGTTGAAACTGATTTTATTGTACCCCAAAAGTTCTGGACTCATGTGTTTTCATGTATTACTTTTATTTCCTCTTCGATTTCCTGGTTGACCCATTAATTGCTTAGTAGCATGTTGTTTAATGTCCATGTGTTTGTGGTCTTTCTAAAGAATGAAATCTTGTCATTTGCAATTACATGGATGGAGCTAGAGTGTAGTGTGTGTGTATATATATGTATTATATATGTATGTATATTATATATGTATATTACATACATATATGTATGTGTGTGTACATGTATATGTATATGTGTGATGTGATATGTGTATATATATACATATCACATCTTTATCCTTTCCACTCTCACCATTATTGTATAACATAGTATTGGAAGTCTTAGCCTCAACAATCAGACAACAAAAAGAAATAAAAGGCTTTAAGATCATCAGGGAAGAAGTCAAACTTTCACTATTTGCAGGTAATATGATACTCTATATCAAAACCTGAAAGACTCCATCAAAAAACTGCTAGAATTAATACATGAATTCAGTATTCTAGTATTATTGTATTACTATTAGTTCCTTTTTTTGTCATTAACTGTTTTATGTGTTTGCATGCTCCCATGTTGGGTGCCTATATATTTACAATTGTTATATCTTCTTTTTGGATTTTTCCCTTTATGATTATACAGTGTACTTTGTCTCTTATTAGTCTTTATTTTAAAATCTTTTTTTCCAATGTAAGTATTGCTACTCTGGCTTTCTTTCCACATCCATTTCCATGAAAATGCTTTTCCATCAATTTTCTTTCTATCTGTATGTTGCTTTAGGTCAAATGAGTCTCTTCTAGGTATAATATATATGGTTCTTGGTTTTTGTTGTTATTGTTGTTTTCTAACCCTGTCCATCACCCTATGTCTTTTGATTGGAGCATTCATGCATTTATATTAAAATTTTAATTATTGTTGCTTATGAACTCATTGCCATTTTTTTACTTGTTTTATGGTTGTTTTTGTAGTTCTCTGTTCTTTTCTTTTTTTGCTTCCTTCTTTCACATTTGGTGGGCTTTCTTCGGTGATATACTTTGATACATTTCTCTTTATTTTCTGTGTATTTATTAGTGGTTTTTGATCTGTGGTTGCCATCAAGTTTGTATATAATATCTTCTGCATATAGTAAACTATATTAAGGTGATGATCACTTAACCTTGAACCCTTCTTTACTCCTCCTCTTACATTTCTTACATTTACTCCTCCTATACATTTTAGGTAAATGGTGTCATACTTTATACCTCCTTATATTTTGTGATTCCCTTGACTAATTTTTACAGATATACTTATTTTTATGGATTTTGTGCTTCCTGCTTGTCTTACTGCTACTTTTGTTCTTTCTTTCCACTCAGAGTCACCTTTCACATTTTTTGTAGGGCTAGCTTACTGGTCACAAATTCCTTTAACTTTTACTTGTTTGGGAAACACTATTTCTTATTCCATTCTGAATGATATCCTTGCTGGATAGAATATTATTGGCTACATGTTATTTTTTCCTCTCAACTCTTTGAGTATATCATACTGCTCCCTTCTGGCCTGCCAATTTTCTACTGGAAAATCCACTGATAACCTTAAGGGATTTCCCTTTTATGTAACTGTCTTCTTTTCTCTTGATTTTTTTTTTTAACAATTTATTTATTTATTTATCTTGGATGTAGTGTTCAACAATTCATTAGTTATGTATAACACCCAGTGCTCTCTTGCTGCTTTTAAAGTTCTCTCTTTACCACTACTTTTTGCCATTTTAGTTATTATGTGTCTTTGTGTGGACCTCCTTGAGTTGATTATGTTGGGGGCTCTCTGTAACTCCTGGATCTTGATGTCAGTTTTCTTCTCCAGATTAGGGGAGTTTTCAGCTATCATTTCTTCATGTAAATTTTCTGCCCCCTTTTGTCCCTCTTCTCCTTCTTGGATATTTATAATTCAAATATCATTATGCTTAATGGTGTCACTGAGTTCCCTTGGTCTATTTTCATCTTGTATCATTTTTTTTTCACTCACCTCAATCTCTGTCTGTTTCTGTGTGTTAGGAACATCAGCTACGTCTCCTGTTCTTGAACATAGTGGCTTTATGAAGATGAGGTCCTGTAGTGTCCTGCAATATAGTGTCCCCTGTTCCCCAGGACCTGGTGCTTCAAAGAGTGTCTACTGTGTGTGTTGCCCTGCACTGGTCTTCTGGGGGAGGGGACTTACAGCACTGGGACAGGCAATGTGACTAGAAAGGGTATATCCACTGAAGTGCAGGACTTGGTGTTAGCAAGTTAGATAGCATGTATGGGTGCTGTGCTGGTTCTCACAGGTGGCCATATGTTAATACTGGGCATGGGGAGAAGGAAATTGTGCCTACCAACTCCTCTGTTCCTGGAGGCATCTCTCTGTGATCTCTGATTCTCTGGACCATGTTCTGAAATGCGTAAGTAACTCCCTTCCACTTGCCTCAAGTGTTTTTCAAACTGCTGCTTCCAAGCTGCATTTCAACTGGCTATTTATCGTTCTTCTAGGGGTGGGGACTCAGCTTCCTAAAGCCCTCCGGACTCTCTCATAGCCAAGCCCAACGATTTTTTTTTTTTAAATTCTAGGCTTTAAAAAAAATAAAAAATAAAAAATAAATTCTAGGCTTTAAGCCCTACTGGTTGTAAAAACTCATGCAATTTGATGACTCTGGCTTTCAAAGCCAAATATGTGGGCTTTGTGGTGTGATGGTCTGCTTTGTCCTTCTTTGTGTCACCAGCTTCCTCCTGATTGTGGACAACCATGGTCCATTTCACTATAGAGCCATATCTTCACCCTTTCTACCTTCTTCAATGTGACCTCTTCTCTACCTTTAGTTTCAGGGATTGTTCTGCCAGTCTTTGGGTCATTTTCTGGGTTATTTTCACTGATGTGAGAGTTATCTAGTTGTATCCATGAGATGAGATGAGCTCAGGGACTTCTTACTCAGTCATCTTCCCCAGAAGTCCCCCCAAAATATGTATTCTTATCCATATTCCTAGAAATAGACAAAACAGTTCCTTTTGCCTTTTCAATCTCACTTGGAATAACTACATCAACATAAGTCATATAATATGGGGTGCTTGGGTGTCTCAGGCTGTTAAGCATCTGCCTTTGGCTTAGGTCATGATCCCAGCCTCCTGGGATCAAGCCCCACATGAGGTTTCCTGCTCAGCGGGGAAGCTGCTTCTCCCTCTCCCCTACTGTTCCTTCTCTTTCTCTTGCTGTCTCTCTCTTTCTCGCTCTCAAATAAATAAAATCTTTAAAAAAAAGTCATATAATAGAATTGTTATTAGCATTGTATATTAACAAATAATATTGCCCTAATTAAGTTTTTCAGCTGCTCTAATCTAATAACAAAATTAAAACTTTTATGTGAGAAAATCAACCATGTTGTTGATAAGAGGAATTACACAACTTGTATTTGATGGAAGAACAGTTAAAGGGAACTAGAGGGATCTAAGATGGTGAAGTAGTAGGGGGAACCTGAACTTGCCTCATATTTGGAAAACAACTAGATCAACCTTCAACTATTTTGAACAACTAGGAAAAGGATCACAGGAATACAGAAACAATCCCTATATTTGGAGCTAGTGGATTTGGCAGAAGCAAAGTTCAGAACCCTGAAATGGGGGACTGGGGAGCAGTGGGAACCTGGAAGGGGAGGAAGCTCAGTTCATTGAGCAAAGTCAGGAAGAGGGAGAAAGTTGGAAAGATTGCAGTGGTTTGTGATCCCTCAATAAACTGTGGCAAATGGATCCCTAGGTTGCTTAGGGAAGGATTGCTCCCCTTTGAGGACCATATCTGTCCTCTCTGGAAACAAAGGGACAGCTGGGGAGCCATTCAGGGAAGCTCCACAGCGGGGTTAGAAAGGCACACAGAGGAGAGAAAACCTCTTAACTTTTTTTGTATGAGTCACAATAGGCTTGAACCTCTCTGCTCACGTCTTTACAGCTGGTTTTCTGGGACTGATTGCATGCAGAGCAGAGGCTGGAGTGGATCTCTGATAACCTGCCCACTGCTTTTTGCTATGAGCCACAATAGCTAGCAACTTCTGTGTGTGGGCCCTTATAGCTGCTTTTCTAGGACTGGCTAGGTGCAGCGCTGAAGCTGAAGTAGAATACTGATAAACTGGCCACTGCTTTTTGCCCTGAGCTATAATTGCCTGGAACCTCTGTGAGTGTGCCCTTACAGCTGCTTTTCTGGGGCTGGCTGGGCACAGCAAAGACTGGAGCAGATCGCTGATAATATGGCCATCGCTTTTTGCTGTCTGCCACAATAGATTCAAGCTTCTGCAACAGCTTTTCTGGGACAAAGGGGAGTAGGGGACTGAGTCAAGTGCAGATGGCTGATAGCCTTGCCCTAGCTTTTTGCTGAGTGTTAGAATAAACTTAAGCTTTTGCCTAGGCACTGTGTGAAGGCTTTTTGGGGGGCAGAAGAGTGTTGGACACACCCTGAGTCTCCCCACCTGGGGATGAGAGAGGGTGGGCATATACCAGGCCCCTTAAGACTTGAAGTTTTGAATCCAAGCCACTGGCCAGAGATAAAATTCAGGAGATCTGGGGATCTGGGGATGCCAATGACATGGACACAGGCAGGTTAGACCAGGGAATTGATGATAGCTTGGGCCACAGGATATTGCTTACTTTTCTGGGAGGGCCTCCTGAACAGTGGTTGCTGGGAGTTCTGTCCCCCAGGGACAAAATGACAAGGTGACACCATATTCTACCTCCTCCACCACCACCCCCTCCTCTTGCCCACCAGCACAGTCAGACTCCAGAGAGAAACAGTGCCTCTAGTGGAGGCCGGAATCCCCTACACTAAACCCTGCCCCCTGACCTGGGAGAAGCATCTTTCCAAGGGCTAGTCAGCTTGTCAACAAGCACAGCAGTCTCCCTTTTTCTGATGTCATTTGCAAATACCTTCTCTGATTCTGTAGGTTGCCTTTTAGTTTTGTTGACTGTTGAGTTCGCTGTGCAGAATCTTCTTTTATCTTGATGAAGTCCGAATAGTTCGTTTTTGTTTCCCTTGTCTCTGGAGATGTGTCTAGCAAGGATTTGCTGTGGCTGAGGTCTAAGAGGTTGCTGCCTGTGCTCTCCTCTAGGCTTTTGATGGATTCCTATATTATTTTGTTTAGGATTTTTGTATCTATATTGTTCAGAGACCTTGGCCTTAAAGTTTCCTTTTTGTGGTGTCTTTATCTGGTTTTAATACCCAGGGGATACTCACCTCACAGAATGATTTTGGAAGTTTTCCTTCCATTTTTTGGGAAAGTTTGAGTAGAATAAATATTAACTCTTCTTTAAATGTTTGGTAAAATTGGGGTGCCTGGGTGGCTCAGTCAGTTATGTGGCTGGCTCTTGATGACTTCAGGTCATGGTCTCAGTGCCCTGGGATTGAGCCCCATGTAGGGTTCCATGCTCAGCAGGGAGACTACTTGAGGATTTCTCTCCCTTACCCTCCTTCCTGCCCTCTTGTCTCTTTCTTTCTCTCTCAAATAAATAAATAAACCTCTAAAAAATAAATGTTTGGTAGAATTTGCCTATCAAACCATCTTGTTCTGACATCATTTAAAAAAATTTTTTTCCCAGAGAACCAGGTCCTTTCTTCATCTAACTGTTCTATTGTTTTTTTCAGTTGATTTTTAAAAAGATTTTATTTATTTATTTATTTATTTATTTATTTATTTATTTAGAGCAGGGCGTATGGGCAGAGGGAAAGGGAAAAAATCTCAAATAGACTGTGTTGAGCATGGAGCCTGATACAGGGCTCAATCTCATGACCCGAGATCATGACCTGATCTGAAATCAGGAGTCAGCCATTTAACCAACTGAGCATGGTGCTTTTTTAGTTTCTATATCATTTATTTTTTCTTTAATCTTTAATATTTTTTTCCATCTTCTGGTTTTTGGCTTTATTTGTTTTCTTTTTCTAGCTCCTTCAGGTGTAAGGTTAGGCTGTTTATTTGAGATTTTTCTTGCTTCTTAAGGTAGGCCTCTATTGCTATAAACTTGTCTCATAAAATCATTTTTGCTGCATCACAAAGGTTTTCAACATTTGTGTTTTCATTTTTGTTTGTTTCCATGTCGTCTTTGATGTATTCTTTGATTTTTTGGATGACCCATTCATTGTTTAGTAGCATGTTATTTAAAGTCTATGGACTTGTGGTCTTTCCAGATTTTTTCTTGTTGTTGACTTCAAGATTCATAGTGTCATGGCCAGAAAAGATGCATGGTATTACTTTGATCTTTTTGAGTTTGCTGTGGCTTGTTTTGTGGCCTAATATGTGATCTGTTCTGGAGAATGTTCTGTGTGCACTTGGAGAGAATGGGTATTCTGCTTTTCTAGGATAGAATGTTTTGAATATATCTTAAATCCATGTGTTCCTGTGTATCATTGAAAGTCACTCTTTCTTTGTTGATTTTCTCTTTTGATGATGTGTCCATCGACGTATGTGGGTGTTAAAGTCCCCTACTACTATTGTATCACTGATTAATTCCTTTATGCTTGTTATTTTTTTAGATCTCATTTATTTGTGAGAGAGCACAGAGGGAGAGTGAGAGGGAGAAGCAGACTCCAAGCTGAGAAGAAAGCCCAACGTGAGGCTCCATCCCAGGACCCTGAGATCATTATCTGAGCTGAAGGCAGATGCTTAACAGACTGAGCCACCCAGGCACCGTCCTTTATGTTTGTTATTTACTGTTTTATGTATTTGGGTGATCCCATGATAGGTGCATATTTATTTACAATTATTGTATCCTTTTGTTGGATTTTCCCTTTTATTATTATATATTGTCCTTCTTTGTCTCTTTTTACAGACTTAGTTTTGAAGTCTATTTTGTCTGCAGTAAGAATTACTACTCTGGCTTACTTTTGACATTCATTTGCATGATAAATGTTCCTCCATCCCCTCACTTTTAGTCTGCAGTTGTCTTTAGGTCTGAAATGAGTTTCTCATAGGCCGCATATATTTGGGTCTTGCTTTTTATTCATTGTGTCACCCTCTGTTTTTTGCCTGGAGCATTTAGTCCGTTTACATTCAAGTAATTATTGACAGATATTGCCAATTTGTTACTTGTTCTGTGGTTACTTTTTGTAATTTTTCTCTGATCTTTTTTTTTATTTCTCTTTCGTGGTTTGCTCTTTTTCTTTAGTGAAATACTTGGACTCTTTTTTCTTTATTTTTTTGCATATTTATTACTGTTTTTTGATTTGTGGTTACCATTTGGCTTATATATAATATCTTATGCATATAGTAGTCTATATTAAGCTGATGATTGCTTATTTTGAACTGATTCTTTACTCTTTTAGCCTTCATATTTCATATATTAGATACCATCTTTTACATTCTTTTATTTTGTTCTATTTTTTCTTATTCTTTTAGTTTTTGTTTTCCACTCAGAGTCCCCTTTAACATTTCTTGTAGGACTGGTTTAGTAGTCATGAATTATTTTATCTTTTGTCTGAGAAATTCTTTATGTCTCCCTTTCTGGATGAATGATAGTGTTTGGGTAAAGTATTCTTGGCTGCAGATTTTTCCCTCTCAGTACTTTGAATACATCAAATCAGTCTCTTCTGGCCAGAAAAGTTTCTGCTGAGAAATCAGCTGATGGTCCAATGAAATTTTCTTTGTATGTAACTATCTTCTTTTCTCTTGTAACCTTTAAAATTCTTTATAACTACTTTTTTGACATTTTAATTATTTTGCGTCTTGATGTGGACCTCCTTGGGTTGAATTTGTTGAGGGACCTCTGTTCCTGTATCTGTGTTCCTTCCCAGATTCAGGATGTTTTCAGTTATTATTTCTTCACATATATTTTCTGTCCCCCTTTTTCTCTCTCTTCTTCTGTAATTCCTATAATTTGAATTTTAGTACATTTTATGGAGTCACTGAGTTCTCTGTCTATTCATTATGCCCTATTTGTCTCTTACTTGCTCGGCTTGATTGTTTTCCATTACTCTAGCCTCCATTTCACTTATACATTCCTGTGCTTCCTATAATGTACTATTTATTCCATGTATTGTATTTCTAATTTTCTTTATTGAATTCTTCCTTTCAATATGTTCTACTTATCTCTTTTTCAAGGGTCTCACTAATGTCACCCACCATTTTCTGAAGTCCAGTGAGTACCTTTATGATTATTACTGTAAATTCTGTGTCAGGCACATTACTTATTTCTCTTCACTTAGATCTCTTGTTGTGATTTTATCTTGTTCTTTCATTTGGAACATATTTCTCTATCTCTTCATTTTATTTACCTCTCCTTGTCTGTTTTTCTGTTAATAAAGCCAACTATGTCTTCTTCTCTTGAAAACAGTGGCTTTATTAAAAAGAGGTCCTATAGTGCCCTGCAGGGTAGTGTTTCCTATTCACCAGAACCTGGTACTTCAGGGGAGTCTCCTATATGTGTTGTTTGCATTCTGTTATGGTGCATGAGTCATTCTTCCTTTCAGTAAAAACTTCTGCACTGACTTTTTGTCTGTTTTGGGCTATGCTTACCTTCTGTGATGTTTGTGAGATAAAGACAGGCCAGCTCTGAAGGGACATGAGAGCAGAAGGGCTTGGAGGTGAAGCCATGGTGTTAACAAAATTTGCACTGAGCCTAGGCCATATTCCCCACAATGGGTGGCTCCTGGGGGCTTGACACACAGTGAGGAGTGATGGCAGCCTGAGGTGCATTGTGTCTGTATGGTCGGCATCTGGGCAGGGCTCAGGCATGGTATTATCAGTATTTGCACTGAGCTGGTTGTCCTGTGCCAATTCTCCAAATTTTCGTGGCTGCAAGCGTGAGTTGCACAGAGGCAGTTGCTGGGCAGCGTTCAAGTAGCTTTAACAAAAACTATACTGAGCCCAGGGCTGAGGTCAGCAGGCTTGGAGCAGGCACGTGCTCAGTAGAACTTGTGGGTGGGACACAATTCTAGCAGGTTAGGTAACAAGTGTCTGTGCACTGCTGCTTCCTGTAGGTGACTCTGTGTTTATGCTGGGAAGCAGGGGAAGAAAATGGTGACTGCCAGCTCTTTTGTTCCTGGAGTATGCTCTGAAATCATGATAAACAGTTCTCCCTCCCATTAAGTTGTTGTAAGTTGTAAGTTATTGCTTCTTTGTTTCTTCTCCTTGGACTGCTGTCTCTTTAAGGGTGGGGACCTGGCTATCACTCACTCACCCAGCTCACTCAGTTCTGAGTTAGCTGACTTTTAAAGCTCCAGGCTCCAAGTCCCACTGGTTGTATAAACTCATGGAATTCAGCTCCTCTGTTTTTAAAGGCCAGATGTTATGGGGATTCATTTTTCCTGTGCGAGGGCTCTCTGATGCTTCCTCCTTTCCTCGGCCATAACTCCCTTCCTTCTGTAGGCAGCTCCAGACCACTGACAAATGTTTCTGCCCTTCCTAACCTCTCTGATGAGGTTTCTTTTCTATATTTAGTTGGGGAGTTTGTTTGGAGTGCCTTTAGATTGCTCTTCCATTTATTGACTTAGATATGAATATTATCTAGTTGTAAGTGTGGGATGAGCTTAGGTTCCTCCTATTCCACCATCTTCTCAGCACCCCCCCACCCCATCAATAAAATTTTTATTTGAATCTGTTTCTTCTTTGAATCTTAGAGAACCTCTGAATCTATTAAATAAATGTATACAGTGGTTAGTGAATGTCAGTAGCCATTTTCATGAGTAAAGTTTTTATCTTAATTCCAGTTAGTTAACATACAGTGTGCTATTAGTTTCAGGTGTACAGTACAGTGATTTAACACTTCTATACAACACCTGGTGGTTATCACAAGTGCAATTCTTAATTCCCATCACCTTTTAACTCATCGCCCCACTCACCACCCTTCTGGTAACCAACAGTTTGCTCTCTACAGTTAAAAGTCTGTTTCTTGGTTTGACTCTCTCTTTTTTTGCCCTTTGCTTCTTTGCTTTGTTAGATTCCACATAGGAGTGGATGTCCACTCACCACTGTTATTTAACATAGTACTGAAAGTCCTATTCACTTTTTTTTTAATCACTCAACTGGACCTTGATAGCTTTCTTGATGATTTTAATCATTGTATATTCAATTGCTTTGATTTTATTCATATAATATTTAATTTATAGGATAAAGAACATCAGTATTGAAATACAAGGTAATCAGAATAAAATTGATAATCCATATCATCTGACATGACCTTCATCAGATACAAAATTTCATTAATCTCATCAAAATCATACTTAAAGCATAAAGATATCTTTAGCAATTTAAAATCAATACAAAATAAAATCAATACAAAAAAACAAAACTGTATTGAAAAATATAATTACACAACATCTCACTATTTTATTAAATTGAAATAAAAGTGACTCTCACCATAACACGATAGTTACCAAGCTTAAAACCTATTCCTGTAACCTTATAATCCTGTAATTTGGAAATAAAAAATGATTCTATAAAAACAAATTAATCGATTTCTTTAAAATATCAGATATACAAGTATTAAACATCAAATCATAAAACAATTTTACCTATTTTTGGTGCATAACACAGAGTTAATTTTCTGCCTCTTCAGTAATTTGCATCCAGCTCCAAAAGCAAATATGAATTTACTTTTCAAGAAATAATATTTATACTTACATAGCTGATGCAAATTAAAACAATGCATATGGTGAATATGTGAATTGTTCATTATCCCTTCTGACCTACTTCTAATTTCCTTTGCTATACTGCAGAGACTAGAAAGCTAAAAATTACATTTTCCATACTCCTTATAGCACAGTTGTGGTTTAATTCTTCCAATCAGAAACACTCGCATGAGGTATAATTTGAAAGTGAATTTAGTGTACAAGAAGATACAAGGTTTTATTTTTTTTATTTTTTTTTTATTTTTTAAATTAAAGCATAATGTATTATTTGCCCCAGGGTACATGTCTGTGGATCCTCAGGTTTACACATTTCGAAGCACTTACCATAACACATACCCTCCTCAATGTCCATAACCCAACCACCCTATCCCTAC
>CM052901.1:45442019-45472098 GCA_028534135.1 Potos flavus
TTAAGATCCTCTACAATTAATGTGTTCATATGATTATCACTCTTTATTTTGATTAACAGTTGGCTTATGAAGTTGGCTGCTCCCGTATTGGGGGCATAAATATTTACAATTGTTAGATCTCTTGGTGGATAGAGCCTTTAAGAACTGTAGTGTCCTCCTGTATCTCTGACTACAGTCTTTAGCTTAAAATCTAATTTATCTGATATGAGAATCACTACCCCAGCTTTCTTTTGAGGGCTGTTGGCATGAAAGATGGTTCTCTATCCCTTCACTTTCAGTCTGGATGTATCTTTAGTTTCCAAATATGTCTCTTGTAGACAGCATGTGGACGGTCCTGTCATTTTATCCAGTCTGTGACCCTGTGCCATTTTATGGGAGCATTTAAGCCATTCACATTGAGAGTGATTATTGAAAGATAAGTTTTTATTGACATCATGTTGCCTGTGAAATCCTTGTTTCTATAGATTATCTCTGTAAATTTCTGTTCTATGTCACTCTTGGGTTCTTTCTTCTTTTATAAAACCCCCTTAATATTTCTTGTAGTGCCGGCTTCATGGTCACATACTCTTTTAAACCCTGCCGGTCTTGGAAGCTCTTTATCTCTCCACCCATTTTGAATGTCAGCCTTGCTGGATAAAGTATTCTTGGCTGCATGTTCTTCTTATTTAGTGCCCTGAATATATCATGCCACCCTTTCTGGCTTGCCAGGTTTCTCTGGACAGTTCTGGCGTTATTCTGATGGGTCTTCCTCTGTACGTAAGGAATCTTTTCCCCTTAGCTGCCCTCAGGACCTCTTGTCCAAAGTTATAATTCATGAATATCACAATCATGTGTCTGGATGTCTTTCTAGACTCATTTTTCTTGGAGGGTGTCCTTTCTGCCTCTAGGACATGAACACTTGTTTCATTCCCCAGATTGGGGAAATTTTCATCCAGAATTTGTTCAGCTATATCTTCTACTCTTCTGTCTTTCTCCACCCCCTCAGGGATTCCAATAATTCTGATGTTGGAACTTTTCATGGCATCATTTATTTCCCTAAGTGTGTTCTCATGATTCCTAAGCAGTTTGTTTCAGCCCTCCTCCTGACCTTTCTTCTATCACTTTGTCCTCTAGATCACTAATTCTATCTTCTATCTCAGTTATCCTAGCTGTTAGACTATTTAGATTAGATTGGATCTCATTGATACCATTTTTAACATCAGCCATATTGGGTCTCAGTTCTGCCCTTAGAGATTCTATGTTGTCACTAATGTTTTTCTCCAATAAGACATTGTCTGGATGATTGTTACCCTGAATTCCCTTTCCAACATACTGTTTATGTCCATATCCAATAGTTTTGAGGTAGAAGGTGCAGTCTCTGGGTTTTTCCTCTGTTGGGTGTTCCTCCTCCTAGTCATTCTGATGAGAAGTGGTTGAAGGGATGTATAACTGAATATATCAACCACAATCCAGGCAAGGTGCACCCTGCAATTGGAATTCACCACAAAAAAGAAAGAAAAAAGAGAGGGTGCCTGGGTGGCTCAGCCATTAAGTGGCTCTCTGCAATTGGAATTCACCACAAAAAAGAAAGAAAAAAGAGGGAGTGCCTGGGTGGCTCAGCCATTAAGTGGCTGCCTTTGGCTCAGGTCATGATCCCAGGGTCCTGGGATCAAGCCCCACATCGGGCTCCCTGCTCAGTGGGAAGCCTGCTTCTCCCTCTCCCACTCCCCCTGCTTGTGTTCCCTCTCTCGCTGTTTGCTGTGTCTCTCTGTCAAATAAATAAGTAAAATGTTAAAAAAAAAAGTAAGAAAAAAGAAAAAAGAGAGTAAGAGAAAAAGGAAAAAAAAAGAAATCCCAGCCAAAATGAGTTCCCAAATAAGATTTATAAGGTATATAAACAAACACAAACATAAAGATTGACAAAAGCAAATGACAAGAAATAAAAGAACCAAACCAGAATGAACCCCAGGAATAAGATTTATATAATACCAGAACAAAAACAAATACACAGAAATACTGACAAAAGAGTAAGATGAGAGGGTGGTTATAAATCCTTGATGTGGGCAAGGAAGTTTATTTTGGATCTTCCTTGGTGTATCGTTGCATTAAGCCTCTAGTTGTAATGTTAAGTAGTTAAAAAAAATCAAAAGTTCTCATGAATCAAAACAAAAAAAGAAAGAAAAGTAAAAACTTGTATCTATGAAATATACAGGTTTTAGGGCAATATTCAGAACTTAATATATTATTTTCCCCTGATGTTGGGGTTTTACAGTTTTATGGGGACCCTGTGGTTATTGTCCTCTTGCTTTCAGCTTGTCTTCTGGGGGAGGCGCCTGCCGCATTATTTTCCAGTCAATCTTGCTTGGGTTGAGTCGCCCTGCTGGCTATCACGGGGCTGGGCTCTGTGGAAACCGATTTTCAGGCTTTTGCTCTCTGGAGGTTTTTGTTCTTTTGCAGCTTTTTGTGGCTTTTTTGATGGTCCAAGCAAAGAATCTGCCTATATTCAGACCTCTGCCTCAGAGAGAAGCCTCAGACTGTTCCCCTCTGGGTGGTCCAGAACACAGACTCCCCCTCTGCAAACTCCACTGCACACCACAGCCTCCCACAGGCGGTGCGCACCCCCAGTCACCATCTCAGTGGTCACCTGAGGCCCCCGCTTGTCTCTGCACCTCTATACCACTAAAACCGGGAGCGATATTAGTCTGGGAAACTCGCTTTCGGTGACTGCCATTGCCGGGACTGCTCTACGGGCCCACGCTGGGTGTGCTCAGACCGTGTGGGGTCGCCCAGGCCTCGGAGGGATTCTTGCCCAAGATCAGGCCGTGTTCTCTCAGGTGTGGGCTAGGAGCGTTCAGACCCTGGAGCGGGATGCAGATGGCCCAAGGTCCTAGAGACCACTGGAAGGCGCTCACACCAGGCTCTCTTAGGCCCTTGCAGGAGTGCGCCCAGCCTGAGTGGTGGTGCAAGCACTGGAAAGCCACTGGCTCATGGACCATGGACCGGACCCCCGCCAGTCTCTCTCTGATGCAGGTGGTCACCCGTGGTGGTGTCCTTCCTGGGAACGTGGGCTTAGGCCCGTGCCCATGACCACCCAATTCCATTAGTTGCCCTTTAAGATCTTTTGCTCTTTTTGAGTGTTTTTAACCAGACTCTAAGTTCATGCTCATCCTCAACCACAGGGCACTTTCGTTTGGGGTATTCCTTTCCTTGGGTCACTTCTGGTGGCTCCCTCCCCCTTCCGTTTACCCTCCAATATCGGTCCGAGTGTTCCCACTTCACTTTACCTCTCCACTGCTGCCTTCTGCTCCCATAGAGATCCAGAAGTGAATAATCTTACATCTCTGGCTGATTTAATGGGTGTTCAGAGTGTTCGGGTACATATTTAGCTCACTTTAGGAGACTGGTTGAAACAGAGTCTCCTACTCCTCTGCCATCTTGCCCCTCCATTTTTGTAGTTCTTTGTTCCTTTTTTCTGCTGCTCTTTTCTCTCATGGTTTGTTGGCTTTTTTAGTGACATAATTGGATTCCTTTCTCTTTATTTTTTGTATATCACTGGTTTTTGATTTATGGTTGCCATTAGGTTTTTATGTAACATCTTATGCATATAGCAGTGTAGATTAAGTTGATAGTTGCTGAAGTTTGAAGATCTAACAATTGCAAATATCTATGCATCCAACATGGAGCAGCCAACTACATAAGTCAACTGTTAATCAAAATAAAGAGACATATTGATAAGAATATGTTAATTGTAGGGGATCTAAACACACCACCTCAGCAACAGACAGATCATCTAAACAGAAAATCAACAAAGGAACAAGAGCTTTGAAAGTCACACTGGACCAGATGGACTTTATAGATATATACAGAACATTCCACCTTAAACAAAAGAATACTCATTCTTTTCAAGCGCACATGGAACTTTTTCCAGAATAGACCACATACTGGGTCACAAATCAGGTCCCAACTAATATCAAAAGATTGAGATTATTCCCTGAATATTCTCAGACCGTAATGCTTTGAAACTGGAACTCAATCACAAGAAAAAGAGACCAGAGATAAAATGGAACACATCAATGAAACTAGAAGCTGGTTCACTGAAAGAATTAATAAGATCGATAAACCACTGGCCAGACTAATCCAAAAGAAAAGAGAGAGGACCCAAATTAATAAAATTATGAATGAGAGGAGAGAAATCGTGACTAACACCAAGGAAATAGAAACAATCATCAGAAATTATTATCAACAGCTATATGCCAATAAGTTAAGCAACCTAGAAGAAATGGATGCATTCCTGGAAACTTATAATCTTCCAAGACTGAAACAGGAACAAACTGACAACATGAGCAGACCAAAAACTAGTAATAAGATTGAAGCAGTGATCAAAAACCTCCCCCCAAAATGGGGTCCAGGACTGGATGGATTCCCTTCTACCAAACATTCAAGGAAGAAATAATACCTATTCTCTTGAAGCTGTTTCAAAAAATAGAAACAGAAGGAAAACCCTCAGACTCTTTCTATGAGGCCAGCATCACCTTGATCCCCAAACCAGGCAAAGATCCCATCAAAAAGGAGAATTTCAGACCAATATCCCTGATGAATATGGATGCCAAGATTCTCAACAAGATCCTAGCTAAGAGGATCCAACAGTACATTAAAATGATTACCCACCACGACCAGGTGGGATTTATTCCTGGGAGGCAAGGGTGGTTCAACATTTGCAAATCAATCAATGTGATAGAACAAATTAATAAAAGAGAAGAACCACATGGTCCTCTCAATTGATGCGGAAAAAGCATTTGACAAAATACAACATCCTTCGCTGATTAAAACTCTTCAGAGTACAGGGATAAAGGGAACACTCCTCATCTTCATAAATCTATCTATTATAAAACTGCAGTGAATATCATTCTCAATGGGTAAAAGCTGAAAGTCTTTCCCTTAGGATCAGGAATATGATAAGGATGTCCACTCTCACAACTCTTGTTCAACACAGTACTAGAAGTCCTAGCAACAGTAATCAGACAACAGAAAGAAATAAAAGGTATTCAAATTGGCAAAGAAGAAGTCAAACTCTCTCTCTTGGCGAATGACCTTATACTTTTTGTGGAAAACCCAAAAGACTCTACCCCCAAATTACAAGAACTCATACAGCAATTCAGTAATGTGGCAGGATACAAAATCAATGCACAGAAATCAGTTGCTTTCTTATACACTAACATGAAGCTATAGAAAGGGAAATTAGAGAATCGATTCCATTTACAAAAGCACCAAAAACTATAAGAGATAAAGGATCTATACTCAAGGAACTACAGAACACTCATGAAAGACATTGAAGAAGACACAAAAAGATGGAAAAGCATCCCATGCTCATGGATCAGAAGAATAAACATTGTTAAAATGTCTATACTGCCCAGAGCAATCGATACTTTCAATGTATACCAATCAAAATACCATCGGCATTTTTCAAAGTGCTGGAACAAACAATTCTAAAATTTGTATGGAACCAGAAAAGATCCCAAATTGCCAAGAAAATGTTGAAAAACAAAAACAAAGCTGGGGACAGCACGTTGCCTGATTTCAAGCTTTACTACAAAGCTGTGATCACCAAGACAGCGTGGTACTGGCACAAAAACAGACACACAGACCAGTGGAACAGAGTAGAAAGCTCAGATATGGACCCACAACTCTGTGGTCAAATAATCTTCGACAAAGCAGGAAAAAAAATCCAGTGGAAAAAAGACAGTCTCTTCAATAAATGGTGCTGGGAAAATTGGACAGCTACATACAGAAGAATGAAACTTGACCATTCTCTTACACCATACACAAAGATAAACTCGAAATGCATGAAGGACCTCAATGTGAGACAGGAATCCATCAAAATCCTAGAGGAGAAATTATGCAGTAACCTCTCCGATATCAGCCACAGCAACCTCTTTCAGGACATGTCTCTGAAGGCAAAAGAAACAAAAGTGAAAATGAACTTTTGAGACTTCATCAAGATAAAAAGCTTCTGCACAGCAAAAGAAACAGTCAACAAAACTAAGAGGTAACCCACGGAATGGGAAGAGATATTTGCAAATGACAGTACAGACAAAGGGCTGATATCCAAAATCTATAAGAAACTTCTCTAACTCAATACTCAAAAATAAATAAATAAATAAATAATAAATAAATAAATAAATAAATAAATAAATAAATAAATAATCAAGTCAAGTAATGGGCAGAAGACATGAGCAGACACTTCTCCAAAGAAGACATACAGATGGCTAACAGACACATGAAAATTTATCATCATCACTAGCCATCAGGGAAATTCAAATCATATCCACATTAGGATACCACCTTACGCTGGTTAGAATGGCAAAAATTAAGGAAGCAAGAAACAACAAATGTTGGAGAGGATGTGGAGAAAGGGGAACCCTCTTCCACTGTTGGTGGGAATGCAAGTTGGTGCAGCCACTTTGGAAAACAGTGTGGAGATTCCTCAAAAAATTAAAAGTAGAGCTACCCTATGACCCAGCAATTGCACTACTGTGTTTTTACCCCAAAGATACAGATGTAGTGAAAAGAAGGGCTATATACACCCCAATGTTCATAGCAGCAATGTACACAATAGCCAAACTGTGGAAGGAGCCAAGGTGCCCTTCAAAGGACAAATGGATAAAGAAGATGTGTTCCATATATTCAATGGAATATTACTTAGCCATCAGAAAGGATGATTACCCAACTTTTGCATCCACATGGATGGGACTGGAGGAGATAATGCTAAGTGAAATAAGTCAAGCAGAGAAAGTCATTATCATATGGTTTCACTTAATTGTGGAACATAAGGAATAGAATGAAAGACATTAGCAGAAGGAAGAGAAAATGAAGGTGCGGGAATCAGAGGGGGAGAAGAACCATTAGAGACTGTGGACTCCAAGAAACAAACTGAGGGCTTTAGAAGGGATGGGGCTGGGGAATGGGTTGGCCCAGTTATAGGTATTAAGGAGGGCATATAATGCATGGAGCATTGCATGTTATATGTAAGCAATGAATCTCAGAACACTACATCAAAAACTAATGATGTACTGTATGGTGAATAATATAACATAACAAAAAAAAATAACAAAAAAACCTCATTCAATTGTTTAAGTTAATAATTTAAATGTTTCTAAAATCATCACGTGAACATGTTAATTTGGGGATTACTATTTCTAAAATGTTGATGAGAAAATTGAGGCAAATTAGTCAAGCAAATTATTCCTGAATTCTCTAAGTGTAGGAATAAGCCCATGGCTAATTCTCTTCAGGCTCCATTTTTTATTAAAATATATATACTTATATTCAAAGTAAGGAGAGACAGAAAAACAAAACCAAAAGGGAGAGACATGATGTTATTTTAATTTGAAAGTGATATAATGGCTAATTTTTTCTTTAATAACTTCTGTGTGTTTTTACAGATAGTAACCATATTGCCAATCGTTTTCTTCAAATGATTCACTGTTACCCAAATTTCTTGTTAATCAAAGAGTAGCCAGATAATATTAACATTAGACAGATTTTTGAGCAGCAATTATCATGCACATACAGGAAAATCGAGTTTAGATGCAATTTTGTAAGGAAGGAAATCCTTCTGTGAGCTCTGGTTCACCATTTATTTATGTATGTAGTCTGTTAGTTGAGGGCAGCACCAATTAATAACAACAAATATGTTGAAAATTTAGCTTAGCTAAAGCATACAGTTATGAATTTTCTGGTTCTGGGTTTTATTATAACAGCAGAACAGAAGATGATATGCCACATGACAATCAAAAATATATAGAGGGCACTGAGGTTATTTTAATTCTTGCTGATTTCAGATATTATTAAAAATATTACTGGATGTGGGGCGCCTGGGTGGCTCAGTTGTTAAGCGTCTGCCTTCGGCTCAGGTCCTGATCACAGAGTCCTGGGATTGAGCCCTGCATCGGGCTCTCTGCTCAGCAGGAAGCCTGCTTCTCCCTCCCCCACTCCCGCTGCTTGTGTTCCCTCTCTTGCTGTGTCTCTCTCTGTCAAATAATAAAATCTTTAAAAAATATATTACTGGATGGGAGAACACGTTCAAATGGAAGCTGAAATCAGATAATTTAGAATATACCTTAAAAGATGAAAACGGAAACAAAAGAGGTAATAGAAATATAAGAAAATTAGTAGAAGGTAATAAATAAAAATTTCTTCTGTAAAATAAGCATTTTTCACTGGGTTTTACAAATAAGCCAATATAAAATCAGGGGACATTTCCATGTGTAATTATATATGTTTTCTTTTATTGTCCACCCTTTTAGATTTTAGTATTATGCTTTTATTTTTTTAAGGCTTCAAATTTTAGGAAAGAATATCTGGAGAAGGTTTTATTACTTACTGAATTCCCTTTCATTTAGCTTACAGAAAAGGTTTGGGGATAAGGAGTTAACTTCAGATTAAAATGGGAAAAAAACCCTCATGTGAAGATAAATTGGAACACTCATGGGGAGAAAGATAGGATAAGACTATGGTCATTCTAACTACAAATAGTACTAAAACCAGGGTACTACATTCTACAAAACAAGAAGGCAATTATATTTAGATTTACTTGAAATGTGGGCTCTCCTATGAACAGGATAAGGCATCTCACAAAAAAATTTTTTTTTTATAAACAAAAAATAAGAGAAAAAAACTCTCCAATCGGCATATTAAAAGAGAGACGGGCATTTTTCTTATAATGATAAGATGCTAATATGTGAAATTTCCTCATAGAGAATCTGAGTACTGATCAAAGGATGCATAGTATTTTGGAAAGGAAATACATTTTTTATATGCTTTGAATGATGTCTTGTGGTTGGAAAGAATTTAGTCATGTACTTATTTTTAACGTTTATTAGTCAGACTAAACTTTAATATTTATAAGGTGCTTTTAATTCCTTATATTGGATAAGTATACATTTTATTAGTGTCTATTATTTTTAACACTATTGGACTTCCCCCTTTTAATTGTCTTCCTAAACTTCTTAAGGTATGATCCAAAAAATGATTCATGGTCAACTGTAGCACCTCTGAGTGTTCCTCGAGATGCAGTTGCAATATGTCCCCTTGGAGATAAACTCTATGTGGTTGGAGGATATGATGGACATACTTATTTGAACACTGTTGAGTCATATGATGCACAGAAAGATGAATGGAAAGAGGTACTGTCATTGAAAGTATTGAAATGAGTACATTTCAAGTTTTAATAAAAGTCTTTACAATATATGTTTGGAATTAATTCCATTCTCTTCTTCTCTAGGGCGTACCCAGAATCTTTTAGTGAAATTTGCAGTATTTGCTTTATCTATACTATAGAATACGAGTTAGTTGATCTAATTTGTCATTGGCAGGATCCATCAGTACTTATGTGAAAGGGAATAGAACCTTCTCTTAGCTTTATGGACTCATACCTTTCACAGAAAAGTGAATCCAATTCAATAATCCAAACGCTTTACTCAATAAATTTGAAAGCCTTACTCTGGCCAACTTTAAGTATGTATTTTGACTTGAGAACCAAAGTGAAAAATCCTCATTAAGAAATATCTGCCCCCTCTTACTGGTTGTTGACCAGGGGAAATTTTTTTCAGTCCCCTTTTATAGAGATTGTATTAACTACAACACTCTTCATTCTTAATTAATCATTCAAAGAATTTAGTGAACAATGAGAGACTGGAATTAAACCCTCTCAAGAACACTGGGCATCTAACAGAAGAAATTCTAAGGACAGTACAAGAAGAAGCCTTGAAAGGACATCTTGGGGATGCTAAAGGCAAACTTGATGCTTTTGACATTTTTTTCTAGTGATAACTCTGGATTTATTCCAAAATATTTAATGATATTTTGTTAATTAAATGAAGGCTTAATTAAAAAAATAGTAAAGTATGATTATTCCTCATAATTTCCACAAACAGGCAAACATTATATTTTGTATGTAACTTCACCTGATTTCATGCTGCTCTATATTCTATGCACTAAGTTGGTTACTGTTCTAAATAACTATGTGTTAATATAATGACAGCTGACAATGGCTTTCTATCTCTTTCCTCCAACAATTTGATGTGTTAAGACCCTCAGAAACACCCAAATTCTGCCATGTAGCTAGCTCCTTACTTTATCAATGTTTAGGACCAGCTAGGAATGGAAGGGAAAAAAATTAACAAACAAGGATTTGTTAAGTCAAATACAATAATCAAAATGTTTGTTAAATCTGTGGAATTTATTTTTCTGAAAATTGAAGACTAGTAGTTTAAGAGACCTAGATTCTATTCTTGGCTTTTCACTGTTTCATTGTATGATCTTGGAAAAGAGTGAAAGAGAACTAACAAATAATGGAATTATAACCACTATCTGCCAAATTATTTTTATTCATTATCTCACTTAACCCTAACAAAAACCTTGAAGGATTTCAAGCTAATAATTTTAGCTGTAGTTTTTATTATTAGCTGTAATTTTTCAAATGAGAAAATTATCAACCGAAATCACCTGCTTCTCAGACTCAGCTCTACATCATTTAAATAGTATGTTCTTTCCACCACACTGGACAGTTATCTGGACTGCATTTTCCATCTTTATACCAGGTGAAGGTTGGACCAGAATAGCTAAGGACTTGTTCAACTCCAACATTATATTATATATATTGTGCTGAAGACAGAGTTCATTAAGATAGTATTTCTTTCCTTTTTTTTTTTTTTTTTCTGTGTAAGGAAGTTCCTGTCAACATTGGAAGAGCTGGTGCATGTGTTGTGGTGGTGAAGCTGCCGTAAACCTATCTTTATCAATAGGAGGGAAACTGGTGATTTCATGAAATGGATTAGGAAGAAGAGAAGAAGAAATGTGTACTTTCCTTTGATTAGTAATCAAACATGAACATTATTGTGTCATTTTAATGTAGTTATAATTGCTCTCATTTGTGAAATCAAAGCAAGTTTTCAAACATGAATTACATATAGGTGTTAAATGTATGTGTTGTTGCAGCTGATAATGTAAGTGGAAATCCAATAGTCTAGGTCTAGCCTCATTACTAAAAATTTTAAGGGAAATCAGTAGTGGCCAAGGTATGAAAGGCTGTAAAAACAATGGTAATTTTTAACTTAAGAATATGAGAAGTTAAAAACATTTTCTATTTTAAAACACAAAAGATACTCTATTTCCTGAAATACAATATAAAAGAGAACATCTAAAGCTTAAAATATGAAATCTGATTTTCAGTAAGACATCATTCTCTTATTCAAAAATATCCCAAATAGCTAAATAATACCTCATTTTACCAACAGGAAGGTTGTTACTGGATTAGGGCTAAAAAATAACTCATTTACATAATATTTTATTCTGATCACAGTATGTTAAAATTTTCACAGACTTACTCTTTTGCAGTACCATTTTACAAAGCACACATACAGATTTAGTATTTTCAACATATTGTCTTATTAAACTTGTTACCAGTTAAATATTATAATTTCATATACAATCTATATAATAAAATAGTAAATATCATATTGATTCAAACTATGACCTCAGCTTTAAAGTGTTAGGGCCTCTCTTATATAGGAAGCAGTATTCTCAAACATTTCTTTGAACTCTGTAAACAACTATTATTAAATTAAAGAATTTCTCAAAAACAAAACAATTTTCAAAGAACAGGAAAATTGAGAAGATGTTCTACAATATTAACACATGGGAACACCAAACTGTTCAATATTCTTGGTTAATTCTATAATTATACTTTATGTACCAATACATGGTTTCTGTTAATATTATATTCATCCAAAAGAAAATGTTAGAGATATATGCACTACAAAAAAGTTGCAAACTTAAAAAAAATAGCTAGTTGGGTAGTATTTTACCTTTAAATCTCTACTTCTGTTTATCCTATTATAGAAATATTTAAAATAAAATGTTGAAAAAAAACTTCTATATGAAAGTAACTTTCAAGTAAACATGTGATTTTAGAATTTATGCAGTGTTCTTTTTAAAAAGCTTTGTATTGTAGTATGTGAAATCAACAAATAAAATTCAGAGAGATGGTTATAACATATACTACTACCTTTTAAGTTTTAAAAAAAAAGCAACATAAGTTGTACAAAAATATCTGTATTTTGACAAAATGAATTTAAATAAAATCTATTTCCTCTGGTTATAGTGTGACTTTAGATTATTTTAAGTGCAACTTAAATTTAGTTTTTATATTTATTGTCCCGATAGTTAAAATATTTAAACACAAAAATAAAATTTCCCTCCTTTGTTTCTTATCGCTGCCACTCTCTTTAATTATAAATAGAGGTCTATAGACATCTTCAGTTCTAGTGGTGTAGAGATGGACACATAGAAATGCTGTAAAAAATAAACACACACACAGCTCTATTGAATTGTTAAATTCATCTTATTCAAATCCATGTCGAAGTAGACTTATGTACCTTTTATCCCTATAGCACAGTCTGGCCTGTCAAGTTAAATTGAAGGATGAGCCAATGGAAAGGAAAAAACAAAGGACCTATCAGACTTATCACAGCCCAGTTTGCCAATTCTCCAGTCACTGTTGATGGCACCAATAGGGAGATTGTGTCCAGAGTCATGCCTGGTCAGGCGGTAGAGATTGAATAGTATCTTCTCTATGGTCCATTTGGGCTTGCTTCATTTTAATCAGATATTGACTAGTAATATATATAGACTAGTAATATCTTTCTATATCTATATATCTATATCTATATCTATATCTATATCTGTATCTGTATCTATCTATCTATATCTCCATATATCACCCAGGGCATTTGCTGCACAGCTGTACTTGAAAATTGTGCTTGGACCACTATAGCTTAGCTGGATTGCCAAAGTTTAAGTAAATCTGAGCATTTAGAATGGAGATAATACAGAAGCTCAGGGCAATAAAACATAACTGTGTTTGCCTCAGTCAAACCTAGTTGGGAAAAGGAGTTATATGGGTAAGCCCCTTGTTACTATGTTGTAGTGGAGATGACTTATGAGGCTGGTTTAAGCTAATGAGGATAACAAAATGGAGTTATTTTATATATTTTCTCAACTAGTGGAAGGGCTGATGCATTTAGACACTGTACTCATATTGGGAAAACAATGTTAGTTTTTTATTTTTCTGTAATGGCTATGACCTTACTCAGGATCTCCCACTCTGCAGCACTCAACCTGTATCATGATGACTCTCTAGACAACACCATCAGCTACTTTACCTGTATTTCCATAGGGCATGCAAAAAACATCTAAATTCCTTCTATAGCACAGAGGAGCTTAAGGAGACTAGGGCACTAAACTTGGTTCCTTCCTCTGTTTATGTCATCCATCAACTTGACTCATGCAGTTGCTGACCCATTTTGATATGGAGGGAATACTGATTTCAGATTTTCCCTTAAGCTCTCTAATAAGACTTCTAGCCTAAAATCTTAGTCCAGGAAAAGAAAGAAGACCATAAAACATATGTTTCATCACCTGTGGTCATTCTGTCTTCTTTCTCTTACCACAGTCATCTGAGGTAGAGGGACAGATTTTTTAAGTTACTTTTCTGTTTGTAATGGACTTCTTTTACATCATATTCCTCTCGCTGGAGACAGTAAGCCCCAATCTTAATGATGGAAAGAGTATTTTCTCTCTTGTCTGTGGAAGATACCATATGAACTTCCTATTACACCAACCTGGCCTTCTATATGTCAAAGGACACTTTTAAAAAGTTTTTATATTTTTTTCCCTCTCTTGACAATACTCATTTTTCAAGATTGTTGCCTGCTACCGATTAGGGGAAAATACTATTTTACATGCTAAAAGATTAATATTGACATCTTTTTTTTTTTTTTTTTTTTTGCATTCCTGTTACAATCCTAACACACACATACGCACAGAACATAAACGATGAGGGAAGTGGCTAGCAAAATACGGAGAATATCATACATGAGCAAATGTTAAAAGGTAAAAACACATTATTATCTTCAAAATTAGTATCCCAGTGTCATATTTATTAAAAAATTTGTGTCTTAGACTTTAGTGGTATATATATAAGTTTGGGCTAAGTTTATGAAATCTTTACCAAATCCAGGTCTATATAATTTAGATTATATTCTCTGGTGGAGAACAGAATTTGGTTGCCTCTCCTCTACTATGGCCAGCTGAATTTCCCAAGTTCACATTTCATCTAAAGTCATGGAGACCTCATCCAAACATTCCAGAGCCATATGCTAAATTTAGCATCTGAGTGATTAAATAATCCTATCTGGATCATAACTGATTAAACCTTACCAGATTTGGAATACATAGAGTTTCTGGCCACCAGAGAACAGCTAGTCTTTTCTTAAAATATGCCTGAAAAGACAAAATCAGAAAAAGGTCTTTGAGAAAAGTGATGCCAGCAAAATGATGGCATAAGAATTTCTATGGCTTATTCATCCCCCCATCTCCAACATCAATTTGAACAACTATTCATACATGAAAATATCTTCACAAGAGCAAAGATTCCAGGTGAGTGATCATGGCACCTGAGTAAAGCACAGAAATAACAAAGGACACATTGAGGAGGGTATGAAAGATAGATTCTCATTACCTTATGAGCACTCCCCCAAGCCCAAGCATTCCAGCACTGAGAGAGACAACTTCCCCATGGGACAAGGAGAATGAATTGAGCATCCAATTTTACCTGGATTCCAGAGTGGACCCACTCCAGCACCAAGCCAACTCCTACAGCTCTCAGTTGCTTCTCACAGGTTCTTGCAAACTCAGGCCACCCACTTACCCTCACACTTTTTGGCTCCAGCTGCTGCAGGCAGTTCTAGCAGCCCCAAAATGTGTCCTTGGCACCAGGCTCCCAGGAGGCTCCAGTGAACACTGGCCCCAACTCACCCCAGTGCCTGCCTACTCTTGTGGCCTCAGGCAACTCAACACACCCCAAGGCAACTTTCACAGGAGGATTCCTAGTAGGATGCCACAAACTGAGGCCCTGCTCACCTCCTTACTTGCTAATTCCAGCAACTCCAGGATGATCCCTTTGCACCAGGTTCCCTGAGGGATCCTGGGAACACAGGCCTCCATCTCACCCTAGTGCCTACTGGCTGTGGTGGCCCCCAATGCTGTCCTTGACACAAAGTTCCTGGTGATTTCCCATGAACCCAGTTCCAGGGTCACTTCAGCATCTGTTTATTCTGGTGTCCCAAAGCAGTTCCCATGACAAGGGTTCCAGCAGGCTACCACAAGTCCAGGTCTCTGGCTCACTCTGGTACCTGTCTACAGCAGCCACAGGTATCTCTCATGACTCCAGGTGGCTTATATGGTATGACTCCCAATAGGCTCTTGGCAACCCAGGCTCCTGTTGCACCCAGGTCCCTGACAGCTCTGGTGGCCTTTGGTGGTCTCCCAGTGATCTCCCAGGAACCCAGATCCCTAGCTCACCCCAGCACCTGCCAGTTCTGGTGAACTCAAGTATCTCCTGATGCGCCAGGTGGTTTCTATGGCACTTGGATCCCAGCAGGACCCCACAAATCTAGGCCTCCAGATCATCCCGGCACCTGCTGACACCAGTGGCTCCATGTAAATCCCATGGACCCATATAGCACCAGGCTTCCAGCAGACTCCCTCTACTGGTGCCTTTCAACTTCAGCAGCCCCAGGCAACTCCCTGATTCCAGGTAACTTCCTTGGCTACAGGTTCTCAGAAGGAGTCTTCAAACTCAAGCTTCTGGCCCATGAGGAAACTGGCCAGCTCCAGCAGTCCCAGGTGGTCAGTAGATCCAAGTGACTCTGCACTCCCATCAGCTTCTTCAGTTCCAGGTTTCTAGAACACTCCTGTGAATTGAGGCCCCCAGTCAACTCTGTTGCCTGCTGGCTTCCATGATCCCAGGCAGCCCTAGAGGGCCCAGGATCCAGCCCACCATGGAACCAGCTGACTCCCCTCGCACCAGGTTCCTGACAGGCTGCCAGAAACACAGGCTTCTAGCTTACACCAGCACCAGTTGGTTCCTGTGACCTTGGGCATCTCTTGTGGCAATAGGCTCCTAATAGGTTCCAGGAGGTTCCCAGAATATTTCAGCACTGGCTAGCTCCTGCTGCTCTGGATGGCTCTTGTGGCTTCAGGCTCCCAATTAATACCTGCATCCCAGGCTCTGGGGGGTGCGGGGGGAGGGGGCACCTGTAAACCCAGAGATTTAGAAGAGCTCAGTGCCAAAATAACTACCCTGTCCCAGGCTTTCAACCAACTCCAACACCAAGATACCCAAGATTTCCAGCATGGACTGAATGCTTCCAAACTCATTTAATGAGGCCAACATTACCCTGATACAAAAGCCAGGTAAGAACATAAAGAAGGAAAAATATAAGCCAATATTTTTGATGAATATACATGCAAAATAGTCAGAGCTCAAAAATATATGAGGTGAACATTGACAGAATTAAGGGGAGAAATACACTGTTCAATAATAGTAAGAGACTTTAATACCTCACTTTCAACAATGAATAGAACAACCAGACAGAAGATAAATAAGTACATAGAGGACTTGAAAAATATTGTAGACCAATTGGACCTAATGGATATATATAGAATATTCCAACCAACAAGAACAGAATACACATTTTTTATCAAGTGCTCATGGAACATTCTCCAAGATAGACCAAATGTTAAGGCATAAAACAAGTATTAATACATTGAACAAAACTTAACATCATATAAACAATCTTTTACCAGCAAAGTGAAATAAAACTAGAAATCAATGACAGAATGAAAAGTAGAAATTTAACAAATATCTAGAAGTTAAACAATACACTTAATGAGTTTAAGAAGTATTAACAAAAAAGTCAGAAAAATATATTGCGATAAATATACCAAAACTTACGGAATGCAAAGAAAATAGTGGTATGAGAGAAATTTATAGCTGTAAACAATTACATATAAAAATGAGAGAAAGAGGGACGTCTGGGTGGTTCAGTTGGTTAAGCATCTGCCTTCAGCTCAAGTCATGATCTCAGAGTCCTGGGATCGAGTCCCGCATTGGGATCCTTGCCCAGCAGGGAGCCTGCTTCTCCCTCTGACTGCTCTGCCTGCTGCTCCCCATGCTTGTGCTCTCTCTCTCTGATAAATAAATAAATAAAATATTTTTAAAAAGAGAGAGAAAGAGATATCAACTATATTTCAAATAAAAAGGGCAGCAGAGTAGACAAGCAAAACAACTTTTAAAGTTTTTATTTAAATTCCAGTTACTTTACATACAGTGTAATATCAGTTTCAGGTGTAAAATATAATGATTAGACATTTCTGTAAAATACCCAGTGCTCATCACAAGTGCACTCCTTCATCTCCACCACCTATTTAATCCATTGACCCACTCCCTCCCCTTTGCTAACTATCAGTTTGTTCTTTATAGTTAAGAGTCTGTTTTCTAATTTGCCTCCCTTTGTTTTTTTCCCCTTTGCTCTTTTGTTTTGTTTCTTAAATTCCACATATGAGTGAAATCATATGGTATTGATCTTTCTCTGACTAATTTATTTTGCTTAGCATAGTACTCTGTAGCTATGTCTATGTCCTTGCAAATAGCAAGATTTCATTCTTTTCCATGACTAATACATAGATATAGATACAGATGATATAGATATAGATATAGATATATAGATGTACACAAAAACACATATCCATATACCACATCTTCCTTATCCATTCATAGTTGATGCCATTAGGGCTGTTTCGACAATTTAGCTGTTGTAGATATCACTCTAAATATCAGGGTGCGTGTATTCCTTTGAATTAGTATCTTTGTATTCTTTGGGTAAATACCTAGTAGTGTGATTGCTGGATCATAGGGTAGATCAATTTTTAACTTTTTAAGGAACCTACATAATGTTTACCAGTTTTCATTCCTACCAACAGTACAGGAAAATATCCCTTTCTTCACATTCTTACCAACACTCATTGTTTTTTGTGTTGTTGATTTTAGCCATAGTGAGAAGTGTGAGGTAATAGCTCATTCCAGTTTTGATTTCCATTTCTGATGGTAAGTGATAGTGAACATCTTTTCATGTGCCTGTTGGCCATCTGTATGTTTTCTTTGGAAAAATGTCTAATCATATCTTCTGCCCATTTTTTAATTTGATTATTCATTTTTTGGGTGTTGAGTTTTATAAGTTCTTTTTTTTTTCCCAAATACTTTTTATTTTTTGTGTTACAAGATTTATAGGTTCTTTATATATTTTGGATACTAACCATTTATTGGATATATCATTTGCAAATGTCTTCTCTCATTCCATGGTCTGCCTTTTAGTTTTGTTGATTGTGCTCATTGCTGCATAGACACTTTTTATTTTGATGAAGTCCCAATAGTTTATTTTTGCTTTTGTTTCCCTTGCTACAGAGAAATATGTAGAAAAAACTTGCTATGGCATTTATCAAAACAGTTACTGCCTGTGTTCTCCTCTAGGACTTTTATGGTTTCAGATCTCAAATTTAGGTCTACAATCCATTTTGAATTAGTTTTGTGTATGCTGTAAGAACGTGCTCCAGTTTCATTCTTTTGTATGTTGCTGTCCAGCTTTCCCAACACCATTTACTGAGGAGACATTCTTTTTTCCCCATTGGATATTCTTTCCTGCTATATCAAGGATTAATTAACCATTTAATTGTAGGTTCGTTTCTTTCTTTTTTTTTTTTTCTATTCAGTTCTATTGGACTAGGTGTCTATGTTTGTGCCAGTATCATACTGTTTTGATGACCAAAGCTTTGTAATATAACTTGGAGTCAAGAATTGTGATACCTCTATCTTTGCTTTTCTTTTTCAAGTATGCTTTGGCTATTTGAGATTTTTTTCAGTTCCATATAAATTTTAGGACTGTTTGTTCCAGCTCTATGAAAAATGTTGGTGGTATTTTGATAGGGATTGCCTTAAATGTGTAGACTGCTTTGGGTAGTTTACACATTTTATCATTAGTTCTTCTTGCAGTCCATGAGCATGGAATATCTTTCCATTACCTTGTGTTGTCTTCAATTTCTTTCATCAGTGTTTTATAGTTTTCAGGTCTTTCACCTCCTTGGTTAGATTTATTCCTAGGTATCTTATTGTTTATGATGCATTTGTAAAGGGGATTGATTCCTTAATTTCTCTTTCTGCTGCTTCATTATTGCTGTATAGAAATGCAACAGACTTCTTTATGTTCATTTTGTATCCAGTGACTTTATTGAGTTTATCACTTTTGGCAGGTTTTTTGATGGAGTCTTTGAGATTTCTAAATAGAGTATCACGTCATCTACAAATAGTGAAATTTTTACTTCTTTTTTCCCAATTTGCTTGCCATTTCTTTTTGTTGTCTTACTGATGTAGCTAGGACTTCCAGTAACAGTGGTGACTATGGACACCCTGTCCATTAAGTAACAGTGGTGACTATGGACATCCTAGTCTTTTTCCTAACTAGAGAGGAAAACTCTCAGTTCTTCTCCAATGAGGATGGTATTAGTTGTGTGTTTTTCATATGGCCTTTATTATGTTTAGGAATGTATCCTCTAAACCTACTTTGTTGAGAGTTTTTTATCATGAATGGATATTGCACTTTGTCAAATACTTTTTCTGCATCTATTGAAATGATCATATGGTTCTTATCCTTTTATTAATATGGTGTATCACATTCATTGATTTGCAAATATTGAACCACCCTTGCAACCCAGAAATAACTCCCACTTGATCATGGTGAATGGTTTTTTTAATATCATGTTGAATTTGGTTTGCTAGTATTTTATTGAAATTTTTGCATCCATGTTATCAAGGATATTAGCTTATAGTTCTCTTTTTTTTTTTTTGGTGGAGTCTTTATCTGGTTTTGGTATCAGAGTAATGCTGCCCTCATTCAATGAATTTGGAAGTTTTCCTTCCTCTCTATTTTTTGGAATAATTTGAGAAGAATAGATATTACCTTTTCTTTAAATGTTTGAAAAAAAAAAATAAAAACAAAACATTTACCTGTGAAGCCATCTGACCCTGGACTTTGGTTTATTGTGAGATTTTTTATTACTGATTAACGTTCTTCAAAGTTTATTGGTTTGTCCAAGTTTTCTATCCCTTTCTGTTTCAGTTTTGGTAGTATATATGTTTCTAAGAAATCATCCATTTCTTCCAGGTCGTCCCATTTGTTGACATAATTTTTCATAATATTCTCTTATAATTGTTTGTATTTCTGTGGCGATGATTTTTATTTCTCCTCTCTCATTTGCAATTTTATTTGGGTAGTTTCTCATTTCTTTTTGATAAGTCTTGCTATAGGTTTATCAATTTTTTAATGTTTTCAAAGAAACAGCCCCTGGTTTTGTTGATCTGTTTTATTGTTTTTTCAGTATCTGTATCACTAATTTCTGCTCTGATCTTTATAATTTCATTCCTTCTGGTGTTTTTAGGTTTCATTTGCTATTCTTTTTCTATCTCGTTTAGGTGTAAGGTTAGGTGGTTTATTTGAGATTTCTCTTGTTTCTTGAGTTAGTCCTGTATTGCTATATATTTCCCTCTTAGGACTGCTTTTGCTGCATCCCAAAGGTTTTGGAACTTTGTGTTTTTATTTTCATTTGTTTCCATGTATTTATTTCTTTTTTGATTTCCTGGTTGACCTATTCATTGTTTAGTAGCATGTTGCTTAACCTCCATGTATTTGTGGTCCTTCCAAATTTTTTCTTGTTGTTGACTTCTAGTTTTATAACACTGTAGTCAGAAAAGGTACATAGTATGATTTCAATTTTTTGTAATTGTTAAGGATTGATTTGTGACCTACTGTGAGATCTATTCTGGATAATGCCTCATGTGGATTTGAAAATAATGTGTATTCTGCTGTTTTAGAATGAAATGTTCTGAATATATCTGTTAAGTCCACGTGGTTCAGTTTGCCATTCAAAGCCATTGTCTGTTGATTGATTGATTGATATTTGGTTCTGCTGTTTTCAGTTTTTATTCAAATTCCAGTTAACATATAGTGTAATATTGCTTCAGGTGTACAATATAATGATTCAACACTACCATACAAAACCTGGTGTTCATCACAAGTGCATTCCTTAAACCCCATCATTTTTTAACCCATTCCTCCACTGACCTTTTTCTGGTAACCATCAGTTCGTTCTCTAAAGTTAAGAGTCTGTTTTGTGGTTTCTCTCTCTCTCTCTCCCTCTCTCTCTCATATTTCCCTTTGTTTTTTTTTCTTTCCTGATTAGATTATTTGTTCATTGATGTAAGTGAGGTGTTAAAGTCACTTACTATTATTGTATTGTAATCAATTAGTTTGTTTATATTTGTTACTGTTTATATATTTGAGTGCACCCATGTTGGGTGCATAAATATTTACAGTTATTATATCTTAGTGTAGGATCGTCCCCTCTATTATGATATAGTGCCCTTCTTTATTTCTTGTACAGTCTTTGTTTTAAAGTCTAGTTTGTATGACATAAGTATTGGTAATCTGGCTTTCTTTTGACATATATTTGTGTGATAAATGTTGCACCATCTCTTCGCTTTCAATCTGCAGGTGTCTTCAGTTCTAAAGTCTCTTATAGGCAGCATATAGATGGATCTTGTTGTTTTTTTTTTTTTTTTTTTATCCATTCTGACACCCTGTGTCTTTTGATTGGAGTGTTTAGTCCATTTATATTCAAAGTAATTATTGATATATATTTATTGCCATTTTATTATTTGTTTTGTCATTTTTAGGGGGAATTTTCTCTGATCCTTTCTTGTGTTTTTAAGTTTTGGTCACTCCTGTGCACTCAAAGTGTCCCCTTTAATATTTGTTGCAGGGCTGGTTTAGTGGTCATGAACCCTTTTAGTTTTTTATTTGTCTGGGAAACTCCCTCTCCTATTTTGAATGATAGCCTTGGTGGATAGAGTGTTCTTGTCTGCAGATATTTAGCATGCTGAATATATCACATTACTCCCCTCTGGCTTGTTTAGTTTCTGTTAAGAAATCTACAACAAGCCCTATAAATTTTCCCTAGTAAGTTAAAGACTTCTTTTGTCTTGCTACTTTAAACATTTTTTTTCATTATAACTATATATTTTAGATTATTTATTTATTTGAGAGAGAGAGAGCACAAGAGAGCACAAATGGAGGGGAGGGGCAGAGGGAGAAGGAGAAGTAGACCCCCCCACTGAGCAGGGAGCTCAATTCAGGGCTCTATCCCAGGACCCTGGGATCATGACCTGAGCTGAAGGCAGACACTTAACTGACTGAGCCACCCAGGCACCCCCATTATAACCATATTTTGCAAATTTAATTACAATATGTCTTAGTGTTGGCCTGCTTTTATTGATTTTGATGGGAGTTCTCTATCACTCCTGGATTTAGATGTTTGTTTCCTTCCCCAGATTAGGGAATTTTTCAGCTACCATTTATTAAAATACATTTTCTGCCTTCTTTTCTCTCTTCTTCTGGGGTTTTCATAATATAAATGTTATTATGTTTGATGGAGTTACTGAGCTCTGTAAGACTATACTTGTGTTCAAGAATTCTTTCTCTCTTTTGTTCAGCTTCATTAGTCTCCATTATTTTGTATTCTATGTCACTAATTCATTCCTCTGCTTCTTCTAGCCTGCTCTTCATTGCATCAAGCAGGTTTCCAATTTTGTTTATTGCACACTTCATCTCTGATTGATTCTTTTTTAACTTTTTTATTTCTTTGGTAATGGTCTCCCTGATATCTTCTTTCTTTTTTTTCCCCTCAAGCCCAGAGAATATCCTTATGATTGTTCTTTATTCTCCATCAGGCATATTACTTATATCTATTTCACCTAAATCTCTGGCTGTGACCTTATCTTCTTCTTTCATATGGGATAAATTTCTCCATCTTGGAATTTTGCCTAAGTCTCTCCCTTCTTTTCTGTGTTAGAAAAGCCAGCTATGTCTCCTGCTCCTGAAGATAATGGCCTTATGAAGAAGAGGTCATGCATTTCCCAGGGTCTTGTTCTTCAGGGGGTGTCTTTGGTATGTGCTGTATGCACCCTGCCATTGTGTTTTGGCTGTTCTTTTAGTCCAGCCATCTGTAGTGGGTCTCCCTGCCTGCTGCAGGCCGTGTTTGATCTCTGGCCTTAATGTGGTAAGTTTTAACTAGACGTACTCTGGTTGGTTTATGAAATGAGAATTAACACCACTTCCACCAGAAGGAGGCCCTGAAGAACTCTGTGGTTGGAAGATGCGATGTAGGCATCGGTTTTTGCTGGTCTTCTGGGGGAGGGGCCCACTTCACTGGGACTGAGGCAAGCTTGACTGAAGAGGACTGTCTCACTAAACTCCTGGGGGTGGGGTTTGGTGTAAGCAAATTAGGCAGCCAGTGTTGTTGCTGTGTTGCTGCTTCCTGCAGGAGGCTCTGTGCTTATGCTGAGGGATGGGGGTGGGAAATAGCTCCAGCTATCTCTTTTGTTCACAAAGAGGCATCTCTGTGAAAGCTGACTCAGTGATATGCTCCTGAGAAAAGCAAATAATCTCCCCCCTATGGGGTCCCAGGTGTTCTTCAGATTGCTGTTTCCACACAGTCTGTACCCTGATTGTTTTCCTACCTTCTTTCTAAGAACAGCACAGTGCCCACTGGGTTCTATCCTATCCAAACTCACTGACCTTTAAAACTCTAGGCTTTAAGCTCCACTGGTTGCAGTAACTCAAGAAATTTATTTACTCTCATTTTCCAAGCTAATTGCTTTGGGGAAATATTCACTTTGTGCATTCTCTTTCATGCTCCTCTCTCACCCTTCTCCTTTATACCCCTCTCTTTCTTACCTTTCTCTGCAACCATGGCTCCCTCCGTTCTGCAGCACCTGTGATCCATTTCCTCCTTAAACCATGACCCATTTTTCCTATATTCTTGGATGTGACCTCTTCTCTCCTTAGTTGTGGAATTTGTTCTGTCAGTCTTCAGGTTGATTTCTGGGCTATTTAGGATAATTTGATAGTTTTATCTAGTTGTGTTCATGGGATGAGATGAGCCTAGGGACCTCCTACCCCACCACCATCTTTGAAACTTTCTCTCAATCTCATTCTTTTCTATTGCTGAATAATATTTTGAATAATTAATTTGTGTGTCTTGTCTTGAGCTTTATTACTTTCCATTATTCTGGCTTCTAGGTCATTCATTTGTTCCTCTGCTTCCTCAATTCTGCCATTCTTTCCATCAACCATGTTTCTCATTTCATTTATTGAGTTCTTTATTTATGCTATGTTAAGGGTCTCACTCACGTCCGTCACTCTTCTCAAGGGTACTTAGTATCCTTATGATCATTGCTTTAAATTGTCTATCAGTTATGCTACTTAGGTTTTTTCTGATGAGATTTTAGTCTTTCAGTTTAACCTTTTTCTTTTTTTCTCCTTTGCAACTAGTTTCTTATTTTATCAACTCTTTGTTTTTAAGTCTTTTTTAATTTTCATTTTTACATTTACATTTTATAAATATATTCATTTTTGGCCTCCTTTTGCTGTATTCAACTTTATTTTTGTATATATACAAGTTTTTCCTTCTTTACAATTTTGGGATGTGGTGTCTTCTAACAAATAGACCAAAATACACCCAGGACCAAGTGGATCACCCTATCTTTTTTTACCTGGGAGATTATATTCTCTCTTTATTCCCTTTTTTTCTTTCTTATTTGATTTCTGACCTCTTCAGATTTGTCTACTATATATTTCACTGAAGTCATGTTTGATATTTTTTATTTTGTTCTCTTGTTCATCTATTCTTCTCTGGACAAAATGACTAGAAGGAGAAATTCACACACAAAAAAGAAAGAAGCAGAGGTATACTCTTTGCCACAGATCTAATTGATATGGATATAAGTAAAATGTCGAACCCAAAATTCAGAATACTAGCTAGGCTTGAGAAAAGCATAAAAGACACTAGAAAATCTCCTAGTACAGAAATGAGATCTAATCAGGCCAAAATTAAAAATGGTTTAAATGAGGTGTACCCTAAAATGGATGCTCTAACAGCTAGAGTAAATAAGGCAGGAGAGTCAGTGACACAGATGAAAGATTATGGAAAGGAAGGAAGCTCAGGAAAAGAGAGAAAAACAACTAATAGACAGTGAGGGGAGGCTTTGAGAAATCAGTGATACCATAAAGCAAAACAATATTAGAATTATTGGGGCCCCAGAGGAAAAAGAAAGAGAGAGAGGGTTTATTTGAGCAAATCACAGCTGAGAACTTCCCTAATCTTTTGAAGGCAATAGGCATTCAACTCCAGAAGGCACAAAGAACTCCTTCAAAATCAATAAAAGTAGATCAACACCCATACATATTAATAGCGAAGGTCACAAATTTCAGTGAGAAAGAGAAAATCCTGAAAGCAGCTCAAAAGGACCATAACATACAAGGGTAGGAATATTAGACTGACAGCAGACTATCCACAGAGACTTGGCAGGCCAGAAAGGGCTGGCATAATATATTCAGGGTATTAAAAGAGGAAAACATGCAGTCAAGAACACTTTATCCAGCAAAGCCGTCTTTCAAAATGAAAGGATAGATAAAGAGCTTCCAGGACAAATAGAAACTAAAAGAATTTGTGATCACTAAACTAGCCCTGAAGAAATTTTAAAGGGGATTCTGTAAGCAAAGAGAGACTCAAAAAGTGACATAGACCAGAAAGGAACAGAGACAATCTACAAAAACAGGGACTTTACAGGTAATAAAATGGCACTATTTCCATATCTTCCAATAGTTACTCTGAATGTAAATGGGCAAAGTATTTCAATCAAAAGACACAGGGTATCAGATTGCATAAAAAAGCAAGAGGCTCATTTTAGACCTAAAGACACTTCCACATTGAAAGTGAGGGGGTAGAGAATCATTTATCATGTTAATGGACATCAAAAGAAAACTGTGATCACAATCCTCATACCAGACAAATTAGATTTTAAACCAAAAACTGTACTAAGGGATGAAGAGGGGCACTATATCACACTTAAAAGGTCTGTCCAACAGGAAGATCTAAAGATTATAAATATTTATACTCCTAACTTGGGAGAAGCCAATTATATAAACCAATTAATAACCAAATTAAGTAAACACATTGATAATACTAAAATAATAGTAGGGAATTTCAACACCCTACCCACAGCAATGGACAGATCATCCAAACAGATCAAAAGGGAAACAAGGATTTTGGATGACACACTGGACCAGATGGACTGCACATATACAGAGCATTCCATCCTAAAACAAAAGAATACATTCTTCTCAAATGCACATGGAACATTCTCCAGAATAAATCAGATATTGGGTCACTGATCAGGTCTCAATTGGTACCAAAAGATCGGGATCATTCCCTGCATATTTTAAGACCACGGTGTTTTAAAACTAGAACTCAATCACAAGAGGAAATTTGTAAGGAACTCAAATTTCTGGATGTTAAAGAGCATCCTACTAAAGAATGAATGGGTCAATCAGGAAATTAAAAAAGAATTTAAAAAATCATGGAAACAAATGAAAATGAAAACACAACTGTTCAAAACCTTTGGGATGCAGCAAAGGCTAACCTAAGAGGGAAGTACATAGCGATACAGACCTTTCTCAAGAAATTAGAAAAGTGTGAAATAGACAAGCTAAACTTACACCTAAAGGAGCTATAGAAAGAACAGCATATAAAACCTAATCCAAGTAGGAGATGAGAAATAATAAAGAACAGAACAGAAATCAATGAAATAGAAACCAAAAGAAGAGTAGGACATATCAATGAAACTAGATTTTTTGAAAGAATTATTTCAATTGATAAACCCCTAGCCAGATTTATTAAAAAAAAAAAAAGATGAAGGACGCAAATTAATAAAATAATGAATGAAAGAGGAGAGATCACTACCAACTCCAAGTAAATACAATTTTAAGAATTTATTATGAGCAACTGTATGCCAACAAGTTAGGCAATCTAGAAGAAATGGATGAATTCCTGTAAAATTATATAAACTACAAACCTGAAACAGGAAGAAAGAGAAAAGCCTGAAGAGACCCAAAACCAGCAAAGAAATAGAAGCAGTAATCAAAAATCTTCCAGCAAATATGAATCCAGGGCCAGATGCCAGATGGGGAATTCTATCCAACCTTTAAATAACTAATACCTATTTTACTGAAGCTGTTTCATAAAATAGAAATGGAAGGAAAACTTCCAAACTCTTTCTATGAGGTAAGAATTACCTTGATTCACAAACCAGAAAAAGACCCCACCAAAAAGGAGAATTACAGACCAATATCCCTGAGAAACATGGATGCCAAAATTCTCACCAAGATACTAGCCAAAAAGATCCAACGGTACATTAAAAAGATTATTCAATATGTCCAAGTGGGTCTTATTCCTGGGCTACAGGCATGGTTCAACATTCACAAATCAATCAGTGTGATACATCACATTTATAAAAGAAAGGACAAAAAACATATGATCACATGATCCTCTCAATTGATGCAGAAAAAGCATTTGACAAAATACAGCATTCTTTCTTGACTAAAACTCTCCACAGTGTAGGGAGAGAAGGAACATACCTCAATATCACAAAAGCCATATCCAAAAAGTCCACAGTGAATATTATTCTCAATGGGGAAAAATTGAGAGCTTTTCCCCTAAGATCAGGAAGACAACAGGGATGCATACTCTCACCCCTGTTGTTCAACATAGTACTAGAAGTCCTAGCTTCAGCAGTCAGACAACAAAAAGAAATAAAGGCATTCACATTGTCAAAGGAGTCAAACTCTCACTGATCACAAATGACATAATACTTTATGTGGAAAACCCAAAAGACTCCACTCTAAGATTGTTGAAGAGGAATTCAGCAATTCAGCATACAGGAATTCAGGAAAGCGGCAGTATATAAAACCAATGTACAGAAATCAGTTGCATTTCTATACACTAACAATGAGACAGGTGAAAGAGAAATTAAGGAAATGATCCAATTTACAATTGCAATGAAAACCATAAGATACCTAAGAATACACTTAACCAAAGAGATAAAAGGTCTGTATTCTGAAAACTATAGAACAGTTACAAAAGAAATTGAGGAGAACACAAAGACATGGAAAAAGATTCCACAGTCATGGATTGGAAGAACAAATACTGTTAAAATGTATATGCTACCCAGAGCAATCTGCACATTTAATTTAATCCCTATCAAAATACCAAGAACATTTTTCACAGATCTAGAACAAATAATCCTAAAATTTGTATGAAACCAGAAAAGATCCCTAGTAGGTAGAGGAATATTGATAAAGAAACCTAAAGCCAGTGGCATCACAATGTCAGACTTCAAGCTGTATTACAAAGCAGTAATCATCAAGACATTATGGTACTGGCACAAAAACAGACACATAGGTCCATGTAACAGAATAGAGAACCCAGAAATGGACCCTCAACTCTATGTCAACTAATCTTCGACAAAGCAGGAAAGGATATCCAGTAGAAAAAAAGACAGTCTCTTCAACAAATGGTGTTGGGAAGATTGGACAGCCACATATAGATGAATGAAACTGGACCATTTTCTTACACAATACACAAAAGTAAACTCTAAGTGGATGAAAGACCTAAATGTGAGACAGGAATACATCAAAATCCTAGAAGAGAACACAGGCAGCAACCTCTTTAACCTTGGCCACAGCAACTTCATGCTAGACATGTCTTCAAAGGAAAGGTAAATAGAGGCAAAAATAAACTATTGGGGCTTCATCAGGATAAAAAGCTTCTGCACAGCAGCAAAAGAAACAGTCAACAAAACTAAAAGGCAACCTATGGAATGGGAGAAGACATTTGCAAATGACATATCAGATAAAGGGCTAGTATCCAAGATCTATAAAGAATTTATAAAACTCAAAAAGCCAAAAACAAATAGTCCAGTTAAGAAATGAGCAAAAGACATGAACAGACATTCCTTCAGTGAGACATACAAATGGCCAACAGACACATGAAGAAATGCTCCACGTCACTTGGCACCAAGGAAATGTAAATCAAAACCATAATGAGATACCACCTTACACCAGTCAGAATGGCTAAAATTAACAATATAGGAAAGAACAGATTTTGGCGGTGATATGAACAAAGGGGAACCCTCTTTCACTGTTGGTGGGAAAGCAAGCTGGTACAGCCCCCCTGGAAAATAGTATGGAGCTTCCTCAAGAAGCTAAAAATAAAGCTACCCTATGACCCAGTAATTGCACCACTAGGTTTTTACCCCAAACATACAAATGTAGTGATCCAAAGGGGCAACTGCATGCCAATGCTTATAGCATAAGTGTCCACAATTGCCAAAATATGGAAAGATCCCAGATAAAGAAGATGTGGTGTAGATAGATAGATAGATAGATAGATAGATAGATAGATACTGTGGAATATTAGCCATCAGAAAGGATGAATACTTAGCATTTACATCGACATTGATGGATGGAACTGGAAGGTATTATTTTGGGTGAAATAAGTCAATTGGAGAAAGAAAATTTTCATATAGTTTCACTCATATGTGGAATATAAGAAACAGGGCAGAAAATCATAGGGGAAGGGAGGGAAAACTGAATGGGAAGTCATTCGGAGAGGGAGACAAACTGTGAGAGACTCTTAACTGTAGGAATCAAACTAAGGTTTGCTGAAGGGGAGATGGTTGGAGGGATGGAGTAATTGGGTGATAGGCGTTAGGGAGAGCATGTGATGTGATATGATGAGCACTGGGTATTATATGCAACTGGCGAATTATAGAACTCTAATTCTGAAACTGCTGTTGTAGTATATATTGGCTAAATGAATTTAAATTTAAAAAAGAAAGAAAATGTTACTATGTAATGAATGGATAAACCAGCATACCATAGAAGAAATTTTTAAAAAATGAAAACAAATAAAAATGAAAACACATTGGTTGAAAAACTGCAAGATGCAGCAAAAGTAGATTTAAGAGGGAATTATATAATGATACAAGCCTATCATAAGAAACAAGAAAAATTTCAAATAAGCCACATAACCTTACACCTAAAGATAAAAAGCTTCTGCACAGCAAAGGAAACAGTCAATAAAACAAACAGGCAACCCACGGAATGGGAAAAGATATTCACAAATGACACTACAGACAAAGGTCTGATATCTAAGATCTAGAAAGAACTCCTCAAACTCAACTCTCAAA